>OY804592.1:35877676-36403401 GCA_963680895.1 Fragum sueziense
TACAATATCCGGTTAAACGCTGGTACCCTACAACCGAAAAGTCACACGTCATGAAAAACGGGTATTTTCACCCCGGAAGTCAACTCAAGCCTTACAAGTACCTCGTAAATTAATCGCAGATGGAATCATCACATGTTGGGGTACAGTATTACATTCCCGAATCCGTGCATGTTGGGATATGCCGAGTTGGTCGGTTGTTGTTGTCGGTCACGTAGACGTCTATCCAACGTGTTTCAATCATGCTCGATTGGATAAAAGTTTTGTGAATGGAATGGCAAGTCCTTAGATTGAAACCAAATTTGTTTAAGATGGTGTTTTACAATAACGACGCCGATAACTTTTACGTTGGCGTCAATGAACGTGCGTTCATCTCTATTGTCCTGTCTAAATGTTACAGGATGTGAGTCAATCACATGGTCAATGTAACGTTGGTCAGTCAGTGTCATTTAGCTCAAAAAGGTTTCTCAATACATTTACGTAAGATTCTCGTCAACTCCATAACGCTCCCGTCTCCATATGCGCCACGTGTGGGAACATTGCACTTGTGTTATCTCTCGTTCTTATATCGAGAAAAATACGAATTCTGTTGTCACCATGTGACGCCGAAACCAACTTTGGTTGGTGATGAGCGCTGTACTCCCTTGCTGCTGGTTCCATCTCATATTGGTTCTGGTTCATGTGTCAGTGTCGTCGTTTTAAAGCGATAGCTAGCAACGGCCTACTTGCATTAATACCCATGCTTATTTGATCCGTTTATCACAGACTGAATTCTTAGGCTTACCCTTCGCACATCTAATAGACTCTGGAGTAATTTTGAAAAAACTTTAGAGTCCTATAACGTAACGAGTTCTTGAGAATGTAACTGTCATCAGCCAATGACGTCGATTACTTACGTCCCCTGTCACGCAGTTTCATAATTTGACTACCCATTGATACCGTTGGTGTAATCGACTGAATACACATTGCAAAATGCAAAATCCACCAGCGACGTCAACCTGACGTTCCCTTACGTTCAATTGACCAACGGCCTGCCAGTGCTGTAGATCTATCAGCCATTAACGTTCAATCCGTTTTAATGAATTGATTATAGGCAAGTACGTTTTAATTTATTCAATGATGCAACTCAAAGTATGCATTTATGTGAAAAAACGACACGTAAAGAACATGGTAAGTTTCGTAGTTGACCCTTGTGTTGTAAATTGTCCCATTTTGACATGACCAGTGAAGCATAACTCGATATGGCAACATAAAATATGAGAACGAATGTATGTAATATTAAAAAGCATTATGGTTTTATATAATACTTTATCAAAGTTTCTAAAATAGCTGTAGAATTTCAATATCCTTCAATTGTTTTGCTTAGTATATATGATTTGTATGATGAATGTGCTTCCTTTTTTTTCAAAAGTTTAATCAAATGACCCAAATGAAACAGAGAGGCGAACTACTCTACGGTCAACAATTTTTAAATTTTACTACTCGTTGCACGTGTTTCATCAAAAAGGCAAAAATAGGCTACAGAAACAAAACAACAACAAAAAGGAAGAAAAAAATAAATAACCAGGAAAAAATATCTAAAATAGTAAATAATACATCTCACGGTAAATGACATGGCAGAGCATCTCTAGCTAACAGCTAGAGATGCCCTGCCAGGTCTTTTATCGTGAGCTGTACTTAGTTTTTCTTAATTTATTAAAAAGCGTTCTGATTCAAGCTGATGGCTAACTGTACGGATAGTACAGAAAAGCTGGAAAAAGGGTCGTGTTTTCCCATGTTTGCACTCAGGTGTTTGCAGATAGTGGGGTACAATTTTTATGGTCTCAGACTCCCATTTACAGCTGCAAAATTCCCATCGAAAAATAAATAAATAAACAGTCAACGTTTCTAGCCGAGCCCTTATGACCGATATTATCCCATATTACGCTTTTTGACGCCCGTCTCGAAACATGATTGGGAAAACATTGTGGAAAATGAAGAAATTGCTAGTTACACGCAATTTCTTTTCATTATCCACAGTGTTTTCTAAATCAAAATGGTAAGATTCTCAAAATCTCATCAACTAAAAGTTGTTGTCTGCAACACCTTTTAAATTGGAACATTTTTGTCTTTTTTGTCATCTGAGAAAAATGCAATAAATCCAAAAAGGGAACTTAATAGTTTAAAGGTTATGCCTATTGTTTGTGTTGGGTAGTTAAGATGATTTGTTTTGCATAAGAACGTGATTTAATGGTCTTCAATATCCAATTTTGGACACAACCAACACTATTATAGATTCTAAGATGCAAATTAAAAAGTGTAGACGTTATTTATGATGTTAATTGGAGGCATGGCCAAGTGGGACGAATGAATTCAAGCTATACTCTTAAATATTAGTTTACGATCTAACTAAACTTATCAGGAACATTTCAACGAAATATTTGACCATATAAATTTAGTGTAACGTTGTACATATTTATTACATTTTAAGCCATAATTTGAGCTTGGGACCCCCGCCCCCTTCGAAAATAATCTTGAGCTTGGACCCCCCCCGCCCATGGAAAAAAAACCCTGGATCCGCCCTTGCATATTAATAACAATATTCAGGAAATAGGGGGCTATCTGTATTTCTGTAATAGTCTATAACAATATGAACAACAATGAGTTAAATGCAGCATGAATTATGTACGACTTAGTGGCTACATGTACATGTGAGTTATTCAATATGGGCCTTTATCCCATTCTCACATAACCCGCCAGAATTCTGTTACGTTACGTTAAAAATGACGTGTTAGGAAAGAGGGGGAGTAGATTCCATTCCGATAACAATATTCAGGAAATATAGTGGACGACATGTTTTTCTGCAATATAACAATATGAGCAACAATTAGATAAATGCAGCATTAATAATATAGGCCCACGACTTAGTGGCTACACGTGGACTATTTAATATGGGTCTGTAAGAAATTCTTGAAAGACTAAATGCAGCATGAATAATATACGACTTAATGGCTACATGTGACTTATTCAATATGAGTCTGTAAGACAGTCAAGACGCCTTTCGTTACAATATAAGATCAACAAAATTAAATATAGACTACCGGCACAATCAATTTGTTTCCTGGCGTATTATGGAATTTAAAGTTTGTCAACCGAAAAAGAAAATCTAATAGTCTGTTCGTCTGCCCGAAATGTTCTTCAGATAGATTCGGCAGACGATCGTTCATGGTTGGATGGCCCGGAATAAAATTCACATAACATCAAGATGCAGACTAACGGAAAATCGCTCGTTCTGTTACACATCTAGGCGCCGTGTCAGGTGAAATTGGGCTCATTGAAAGTAAATTCTACCAAATTTTGCCTATGTTTGGGGCAAGTAATATACCTATCAATGTAATCCTGGTATATTTCTTGAAACAGTACAAACCAAACCACTAACTACTCGCCCCTTAAAAGTCGAAAGCGCCTTGCGCTCTGCAAATGTTTAAAAAAAAAAAAAAAAAAAAAAAAAAAAAAAAAAAAAACTAGAAGACCTGAAGGTCTTGAGTCGCTCCACAGGCCTGAATTTCATGTAATATTTAATCCAAGTTTTTATTAGATTGTTCAATGCTTGTGTTTCATAGAGCAAAAAGAAAGTTACGAAACTAGATTGTTCAAAATGTGTGGTTCTTGAAGCAAAGAAAGTAAAACTATATGTTTGTCATTTGAGAAAGGGTAAAAGGCAATTGGAGAACATTCCAACTAAGGATGATACTAGCAATTAAAATTTTACTTCTTCCAAACAGATCTAAATTAACAGACCATTGATTACTCCAAAATATTTCATATTTCTAAAAATAAATTTTGAGCTAAAAATAGATTTTGAGCTAAAAATAGATGTTGGGAAATACCCTATTCCAAAATTAATGCAAATGGCAAACCTGAATTTCTTGTAATATCAATTAAGTCCAAGTTTTGATTAGACTTTTCAATACTTGTTGCTCTAAATAAATAGAAATAAATAGTAAATAGAAAGCTGAAAATACATTCATATAAGATCTATCGATTACCAAGCTTTGTCTTTGTTAGAGCGAGTTTGGCTGTTAGAGTGTAAACAAAGTCACAATTAGCAATTTTGTCAAATTGAAAGGCATATAACTGAGGATTTTATATTCCTATCTAGCTAAGAATCACACTAAAACAAGATCTTAACTTCACCTACATCTTGTTTAAGTTTTGACGTGATTGTTCAATATTTGTGGATGTAAAGAGTGTAAAATCAAAGTCGAAAACAGCAATTTGGTCAAATTCAAGGGCAGATAAATCATGACTTAAGATTCCTGTGAAGCTGAAAATTATACCCATGCAAGATCTTATGGCCAGTATGATAACATGAAAGTTTCATGTTGATTGGTGGATATTTATGGTTGTTTGAGTAAAAATAAGGTCAAAAATGGTAATTTTGCCAATTTCAAGGGCACATAACTCAAGACGCAATATTCAGATCAAGCTGAAAATTGCATTAAAGCAAGATCTTATTAGCAACAACATTCTGACCAAGTTTTGTCTTGATTGATCAATATTTGTAGTGGCTAGAGTGAAAACAAAGTCAAAACAGCCATTTTTTAATTCAAGGGCAGATAACTCCAGACTTTCTGGTTCAATCATAATTAATTGAAGGAATCTGATAGAGGACCACCTAAGGATCATTCCTGTGAAGTTTGATTGAAATCCATCCAGCAGTTTCTGAGGAGAAGATTTTTAAAGAAAAAGTTGACGACCGGACGGACGGACGGACTGACGCACGACAGACACAGCGCCATGACAATAGCCCGCTGGGCCAGTGGAGCTAACAAAAACAACAACAACAACAACAACAACAAAAAAAAAAAAAAAAAAAAAAAAAAAAAAAAAAAAAGTTATCTTTCAAAAGAATGAAATTTTCTTCGACGGTCTAAATTTTTGTTGTTGTTGTCTGCAGCGAATTTGAATTCTGGTGAGTCCATTTTTATCTATATAATATTGTATTGATTAAGACAGAAAAGCAACTTATGTCTATTTTGGCCTATAATTTCGACATGGTACCAAAAGAACGACAGCAACAAAAACAAAACGAACTGAGCAAGCGGATCATGGGCGCGAAGCATTTCTCTATAAAACCTATTTTATCAAGGAGCGACCCATTCAGTTGGCAATTTACCGCGACAAAAATGGGGTCCGAATTAATGAAACGAGTGTCTATTATCATGAAAAGATGCTTATTGGGAGCGAGAGGGAGACTGAATGACGCGTTAACTTTTGGTGTTAGAATTGATCAAGGTTGTAATGGCTGCTTTTATAGTTTCTCTCGTTCACACAAAAATAGCTAGACAGCAACAACAAAAACAACTACAGAATTATTATGAAATATTATAGTATAGCCCGGATACATTGTAATAGCACATGTTTTCAAAAGTTACCAACGTAAACATCGTAGTAATCATCTATTAATAACTATTGTAATTCTGCATGCGATGGTGCGAATCTTGCAGGTGTATCACACCTGCAAGATTCGCACCATCGCATGCAAAATTGTAGGCCTATTGAAAATCAAGTATTTATTTATCATTTTCCTTGTTTACATAGGTAAAACTTGTAACATAAGCCGCGTTCCCATTGCCGACCAAATCAACTCGATCGACTCGATCACCTAAATTCCCCGATCAAACCCGATTAAACTCGATCAAATGTATTTACACGACTTCTTCTTTATTTCTTGTTGATTAATTCTCGACCATTTTTGCCGACCACGCTCGATCGTCCCGATCACTCTTGCCGACCAAGCTCGATCAGTACTCGATCGCTTGATCGAGGTTGATCGAGTTGATTTGGTCGACAATGGGAACGCTCCTATAAGGACAATTTGTTGACACGTGCCCAATATCGTGACTGATCTATGTACAGAATCAGTTATGAAGAAAACAGAAACAAAACAAATGAGAACAAAAGCAAACAAATAAATTTCTCCAAGCATTGAAGCGCAAGCAATTTTCTGTAACAAAAAAGAAGGAAACGTGCACCTTTGGCAGAAAAATGCTACCGTTCGAATGTTCGTAGTTCTCAGCCTTGGTCATTTTTCAAATCATTAAAGGTCGGTCTATTATCTTCACTTCTATAAGGTTAAATACAGAACTGCTAAATAGTTCATAGATCTATGCTCGCGTTATGAACATGAATCACCCATCTAAACCTTATGGAGTTAATATGTAATCACGAATACAATATGCAGTGACATGTTCTCTATGTTCGTGTCCATCAAATGTTTCTAGCCGTAGACACAAAACATCGGCATGAATCACGCAGATGCCGGTATTTAACGAGAAAATGAAATTGACCTGTATATGGAAAAGGCCGTTGCTTCATTTGAGGCCGTTGCTTCAACCTGTCCGTTCATCCAATCTTGTCAACATCCATATTGTTCTTAACTAACGTTGTCATTACTTAAACAAAATGCAAAGATGAGCACAGTATCTGGAACAAAGCATAAGCTGATAAGGAATTACGGCGTTCTCAAATGCATCAAAGCTCCTTTGCCCTATCTTAAACCTCTCTAAAACAGCAAAAAAAAAAAAAAAAAAAAAAAAAAAAAAACCAAACGTTTCCAAGATGAAACTTGCTGCAGATGACAAAATTGATGTTATTAAAGTTATATTTGTGTTTTAAATAGCACAGAAAATATTGAGACAAAGGGAGAAAATACTCAAGTATCAGCATTTTCTTCCTTTGTCCCAATATTTTCCCAACCCTTTTCTAATAAGGACGTCAAAAGCAGATTTTGTTTGGAAAAGGATTTATTCACATTAGTCAGGTATTTGATTAGCGAAAAAAAAAAAAAAAAAAAAAAATAAATGAGAGACGTATTCATGAAAGAGAACTTTGAAAGACAAAATAATGTGGTGGACAAAATAGAAATGGCGGGCTTCTTGGCAGTTTTTTGATGGATTGAATGGCGGAAAGAACGACGTGAGTCAATACTAGCTTGTCAATCTGATGGGAGCTCTATGATAGGGTCACACACTTTACCCGACCTTTACGTCAGACATTTTTCTGATTATTAACCCTTTTGCAGATGAAAAAATGGACTGGCATTAAATTCACTGCAGTCGCTCCCAAGATGATAAAAAATGGAACATATTGTCAAATAAAGTGAACATATCTAACGACTTTCTGTTTCAATAAAATTGAAAATCGAATTCGTCAGATATCATATGGTCAACAAAATATCAAAAGTTTGTTTTGATTGGTCAATAATTATAGATGATATGTCGTTAACAATCAAACAAGCAATTTGTGACATTTAATGACAGATAATTCCTGACGTTCCGATCAGATCAGGCCCATAATCAAACTCACCCGGGAACTTATTGTAGTACCTGTTTTGATCAAGTTTGATGAAGGTTGGCTAATTTGTGTGGATGCTGGAGTGTAAACACCAAATTGTGGACGGACAAGCAGACGGATTGATAGACAACGGATGGTGATCGAGTCACCAGAATATCCAATTTTGAGCATTTTATGTTCATGTGAGCTAATAAAGATTCTAATAAGTACGTATGGTTTATTGACTCCGCTTACAGTACGACCTCGCAACGTCATAATGACGTCATTTATCCTGTGACCTATTTCTGTCAGAATAATCAGACAGAAATGTCACCGTACTTCTCTCTCGCATCGCTTACATGTATTTACGGACTATAAAACGTGGATAACTATCAAACAGAAGAGACGTTCCGTTGACTTTTTAGTTACCATATGAGCTTTATTAATGTTTGGTGTTTTGAATGCAAGAATAAGCAATGATAATTAAATACGTTGGATAAAGGATTACATGTATAATACTGGTGCTAGATTGACTATATTTTAATATTACCACCAGGCCTACCTATCCCATACAATGAAAGCTAAGAATGGTCTGAATCCAAATGATTTCAATATTTTGTTATCAATGACGGAACTTTTTTTTGTTTTTTTTTTAAAAAGTTATGAAAATGGACAATGACATGCATGCCAGTACATCGTGTTTTCAATACAGCTACCAGGCTCGTGGCAAAAGATATAATACAAAATGCTTTGCCTTTCTACCATAGCTACACAATAAAGAAAGATAATAGGTTTTCACTTTTTATCCCAAACTTCAGCTCTGTCCAAGGCGACAAAACTTTAAATCTTTCTGAATTCAAAAGTATTGCAAACGATTAAATAGATATATAACTGTTAACAGTACTGTATCTTGGTACACGGAACAATAAGAAGAAAATCAAATGTTCGGAATCGGAATTTTCTTCTTTGAATTTTTCTAAAGCACATAAAATTCACCCATTACCAGACGAATTGTCTAAATCCAAAGGTGTTGCAGACAATAATATCAAGGGTTTGGCATTTTACATTTTTGAGTCTTTGCTTAGGAAATACTTTGATAAATTAAGAAATTGCTTGTCACAAGTAATTTCTTCATTTTACACAATGTTTTCCAAAGCCTTTAACTTGTACGGCGTCAAAAGGGGTCACCATTTGGGAATTGGTTAAAGACGACACGTGATGATTGATATTGTTTTCAGAAAGCGTTATCCGTCAAAGTGTAGATAGTTATAAGAGCTCTTCCGAGGACCGTCGTCTATATACGGATGTGTGTAACTTTTACGGCTTTCCCTGCCGCTGTCGGGCGTGGAAACCCTGTATGCGTCTGGTCGCTGAAAATTTGAAAATATGACAAAATAATCTCGCTAAATATGTAAAAGCCTCGTGGTTGCAGCTTTTAAAAAATATTTTTTGTCAAAGAGAAGCAGCTTTTAGCAATTTGTAGTCTTTTTATTTTTATTTTTCAGTATTTACCTAAGTATATTTTCAAAGAGACTATTAATACCATCGAGTTTCAAAATCAGTTTCCTTTGTTTATTTTATAGTCCGGTCAGGATATTATGACACGAGACAAATTCTACATAGGTATAGAACACGACAATACGACTTTCAAACAACTGTAATTTTGCATGTGAAGGTTCGAATCTTGCAGGTGTCTTTGTAGGTCTTTGTAGGTGTGGGACACCTTAAGATTCCATCCAACGCACGCAACATTATATTGACAATTAAGAACACAATTTTCCTTGTTTACATATAATTTGCAAAACATTTGCCACAACATCGTGACTGAAATATAATTTAGTTCGGGAGTTCGGGGCCGGGATACTCTCCATTGCCGAGGTCTATTGATTAAACCATCAAATATGACCTCTGCAATTTTCGGTACGCCAACAGCCTATTTGGTCGTCATAATCTAATTATAGCACAGCATTTGAATTATCGAATCAAAATCATTCAGTTTTATCTTGCATGATCATTACGTATACATTACGTCGCTTCTATTTTTGGCTGAAGCCGGTAACATTTGAATTATCGAATCAAAATCATTCAGTTTGATCTGGTTTGATTACGTATACATTACGTCGCTTCTATTTTTGGCTGAAGCCGGTAATTTGAAGCGTCAGCCAATGAAAGCTTGTATCAGCTTTTTAAATTGTTTTGTTGTGTATCGCCAACGATTGGATACTGAAATCCCGCCAAGGCCCCGAGATTAGACGTGAAATGACCCCGCGAGAACAGAGCTCATTCTATCGAAATGGAATGTAGAGATAATGGGCTCTGTTCATAAGAGAGTAGGGCCGGGAGTGATCGCTATACATGTATTTGCTATATAAACAACGGTCATTCCCACCTGTCCAACTATACTTACGTTTGCCGTATTTACTCGAAGTTGTTGTTTGATAAACAGACCAATATCCTCAAGTATAACTTTAGCATTAGCTTCTCCATCAGAATCGTATTCTTCTTTCAATTTTTCTGTAATATAGATTAGTTAAAATATGGTGTGTTTAATATATTTAATTAAAAAATCTAGGATTTGTAAAATGCCTTTATGGTTTTGAAACAAACATGGGTTTTGATCAGCCTGAGCCTACCCGCACATTACATTTGCTCCCACTTTTACATAATTCTAATGCGACACAAATATTGAATGATTATTTTTGCATTGATCCAAATTGAAAGTAAAGGATTCAGTTGTAATGGTAATGCTCAACTAGTGTAGATATACAGGCGCTTTTGAGGAAATCAACAAATATTTCTATGTGGCAGCATGAATACCGACTAATAAAGTAAAGAAATATTCCATGACATACCATGTGACTTTCTGGAAAAGCACGATGATATAAGACGGAACAACCACGTGACACGATCCACTAGTATCTCCACAATGTTGGTGGGTTCCAACTTCTTTTGTTGCTCCTTCACGTGCGATATACTAAAATTCAAGATGGCGGCTGCCAGAGTCGCCAGCGTCAGTAACACAAACAGAACGAACGTAAAGTAATAAAACTCGGCATAACCCGGTTTGGAAGTCAAAATATATGCCAAACGATTCTTGCCAACTATAGCTTCTGTTAAAGTACCATATGTTTGAAACATATCTTTGTATTTTTCGGTGTCGTTTCTGAACAATTCTGTTCCTAGAATCACGTATGCAAAATATGCGATCGCGAATATCAAGAAGAAGCCTCCTAGATCGTTAGCCGAGCGCGAAAGAACCTCTGCCATTTCGTTAATTTTGCTGCTGTATCCGAGGATTTTTGATACTCTCACTGATAACAGGAACACTGTCAATCCGAGGGTTGTATTTACAAAATAATCATAAAACGCCAAATTTTCAAATCCTATATAAGCGTTTTTGTCAGCGTGAAAGAGAGAAATCGTGCGATCGAGTATAGAAAGTTTGTATACATACACAATGATGGTCGTATAACTCATGCACAATGCTGATATGTCTAGTAAATTCCAGGGAGATTTGAAAAACTTAAATCCATCTGTCGCAATCTCGTATAACATCTTAATTGTTGCACCAATCACTAAAATCGTAAAAAGAAATTCCAACAATAAGACGAATTCCCCATTTTCTCCCGAGTTTAAGTATAACCTAAACACTTGAATGTCGGTGTACGTCAATACCCCACCCACTTCCGGAAACTCAGCCACGAATTTCGAGTATACAAACAAATTCTTATTCGCATTGTACAACGTAAATTCCAAAATGGACACACGTGTTTTTCTATCAAACCATCCAAATTTGACAAGTTCGTCAAATATTCTCAGACAGACGTCCCTGTTGACGTCAAGTTTCATGAAATACCCTCCTCCGCCGTACGTCGCGTACGTCGCCATTGTGAAGAATCCCCATACTTCGGCTGCCGATATAAATTCCCAGGCCGGTGACGTAAAATAGTCGGACTTTTCCGCGACGTCACATGGTGGGATTTTCCAGCCGAGACAATAGTCGAGCTCCTCGATGTTCTTGTCTTTATATTTGCTGTAACATATTTGTCCTTCACCGAGCGGCCCCAAACATGGCTCTGAAGACAAAACCAGTAAACAATCAAACAATAATTAAAGAATAAGATGATTTTGTGAAACACAAATGTACCGAAATGGCTATTTAAACACAAAAACACGATCTTGATTATTCTCTTAATATTTGACCGTAACCGCCACGCACTGCATTTAGTTGTTTGTGACAAAATTATATCCATTTTAGAGATAAATGTATTTAAAGGTCAAGGTCTTATAACTTGAGTACGATCCTTTAAACACTCATATGTTTAGACATTTAGCTTAATCATATGTGTTCATATCATATCATGAAAATTTATACAAAAGGCACATACTGCAACCCATCCTGTATCCTAAATACATGCAACATAGAAATATTGAGGCAAAACAAGCAAATTTCATCCTCTGTCTCAATATTTTCAAATACCACTTCTATAGGGGACATTAAAACCAGAGGCGCGTTCTTTAGAGCGAGATTTTTTAAGATTTCTTCAGGTGTTTTGGATTAAGCGTTTTTAAGACTGAGACTTTGACCGAGCTGTTCCGAATGCTCCATAGGCTACTTTGTACAAATGACGTCATGATGACGTCATTTGTATAAAGTATGGAGCATTCGGAACACCGCGGTTTATAAATTATGGAGTGTTCGGAACAACTCGGTCAAATCTCTTTTATATTGTTTGTACAGAGTTGACCGAGGCGTTCCGCACGAAGTATAGGTAATGGCGCCTCCCATTTGGCGTCTTAAAATCTTGCTCGAAAGAACGTTTAAGTATCCTAAAACATCTTAAGAAATCTCAAGATATCTCAAGAAATCTCGCTCTAAAGAACGCACCTCAGGTCTTGTTTGGGAAGGGCTTTTAATTCACCACTTGCATTACGCTCATCTGACAATACCTGGTTTGATTCTAAGCTGTCTCAATCGTGCCGGACCGACTCTGTAATTTACCAAATCCTCGGCGAACGGTTTAATATCCGTCTCCGTGTATGTCTGGCCGAAGAAACTGTGCGAGAAATAGTGGTCCGCGAACTGTCCGTTCAGCCAGCTTATGTAGCCCTCAATGTTGTTAACCTGGAAAAGAAGTGAGTGGATGCATAATTCGTTCAAAACCTCTGCAATGTTGAATTATGCTACGACAACAGTTTGGTTGTGTCAGAACAAAATCAGGCTACGTGTATGTGAAGCTTGGACTTATACTATGCCGCCTACTAAGAACTCATAAGAGCCGAATAATCGGATTCTGGGGCCCGTGTTATCAACGAACTTACGATCACCACGGTGGGGATTGTGCATGCTGGGATGGGTAAATCTACGGAAAAAATTGCCTCGCTTCGGGTGAGACATTTTGCAATAACTTCCTTATTTCTGCGTCAATTTAAAAACGGTTTGTTGCATGTACCCCGCCTAACTGAGCTCTTTCCTCTGATGCATGCCTTACACGAAACCTTTTTGTCCTTTTTGCGAAAATTGATCCCAACCGACCAGAAAAACAACAAAAAATTCTGAACGTTTTTCAGGTCAGTTGGGATCAATTTTTGGCAAAAGTATGGGGAGTTTTTAAATAAGTAATACACATGAGTAAAGCGCTCAGTAAGGCGGGGTACATGCAACAAACCGCTTGAAAATTGACATAGAAATAAGAAAACTATTGCACAATTTCCTACCTGAAGCGTGGCTTATTTTGCCGTAGTCGTTATCATTTCGTTTTCCCGTCAGTTGGGATCAATTTTTGGAAAAACTAAAAGGATACCACAAATTATCCGTGTATCTGAGGAAAGAGATTTTCGAGGCGGGGTACATGCAACAAATCTTTTGAAAATCGACAAAGAAATAAAGGGGTAACTGCAAAATATTTGACCAGATTCGAGATTATTTTTGTCCGTGTTCGTTATCCATCCCATGATGCACAATCCCCACCGTGGATCACGTTTTTCTGTAAAATGTGTAAAAAAACATCTGATTTCACGAGAAATCAGATTGGGCCAATCGGGTTTACTGTTACAAGTAATTACGCAAAATGATCGTTCATAATACTACGATGGTTAATCAAATGACTCAGAATTTCAGAAAATCGTCGATATTTTTGTAAATACTCGACCAATTTGAATTCGGTTTGAAGCAGAGAAGGTGGAACAATGCCAGGAATAAGCTGGGTGTCGTGGATTTTTGAAATATCAACGGATAAAAAAGTTATTGAAGATCAACCAAAATTTTGGTTGATCTTCAATAACTTTTTTATCAGTTGATTTTTTTTCAGAAATCCATCACATTCATGGAATGCGTGACGTCTGTTCACCTTCTCTGCTTTAAACAGAATTGAAATCGGCCCTATATTAACAAAAATATTGAAGATTTCCTGAAATTGTTGTATAACATGATTATACACCGTGAATACGGGTCCAAGAATTGTACGATTGATAGATTAATTAATTGGGATTTAGCGTCTCTTTTAAGTGTTATGGTCAAATCGCGACGGATGAAGCCCCTTAGCCATGGGTTTCAATCTTTTCTCATACCAGTACTACCACAACATTTCAAAATAGTGCGAATGTGTAACTATAAGGACAATATATTCTCTTAAACATCTTTGTGGATCAATTTGGTTCAAAATTGTCAAAATCAAAATGAATTGTTGTATAAGATGTATAAATGCATTGGGAGACCAAAATAAAATAATAAAAAAAAATAAAAATGAAACATTACATCATTAAAGGCGAATGTATCTTCAATATTTTTCTTCAGATTGTAGGACATTGTATCCCTCTTGGCGTAACTAATTGTGTATACAATATACAGCACCCCACAATATAGGGCTAGCTGGGTGAACATCTTTAACAACTGATGATTACGCATCCGCTCCTTCTTATGCTCGATTAGAGTTGCCTCGTCTGGACTTACAGCTGGTTCTATCTCTTCTGTATTATCTGAAAAAAGTAAATATGTAAATTTGTCTAAGATCAGTTCAAGTATGGGTAACAGGGTATGTAAGCATGGGCGGATCTAGAGGGGGTCGAGGGGGGAGGTCTGGCCTTCCCCCTGGCATTGGCCGAATATCAAATTTTTACTATATAACGTTAGTACGAGGTATAGTCAAAAAGTTCCCGGACTGCCTTTGAAATGTATTTATTTCGACGTACTTGCTTCATTTCTTAATTCAAATAGTAACTTTGATATGTAATCTACCATTTTGACAAGTTTTTGTGGTTTTTAAATTGGTAAAAGTCATTTTTTCTAAAACATCTTAGCGTAGTAATCACGAGTACAGATCACTTTGGAATAACGCTTGTGCCCGATATTCTTAATGTTATTCAAAGGGGAAATCATACGAAATAGAGCTACTTTGACGTGCAGTGTCATCAATTAGGCATCACATCAACATATTTCCAGGGCAAATAGAAAATTTTAACATCGTCACATGAAAATTATGCATTTTGTACATATTTTTACGAAGCAATGGATCAAAATCAACTGAAATTGGGCCGACGTCATCACAGCGTACGGAACAATTCACCGCCATCAAAGTCATGTGAAGGTCGGGATGGCGCCTACGGAAATTTAGAAGTTCTTCAATCCAATCTACGGCTGCAGTACATATTCAAGGAGAAAAGTGTTTAATTGATACAAGAAATTTTTGAATTACCGCGTGAAAAGAAGCTTGAGTTTATTGGGGTTTTACGCCGTTTTCAACTGTCAGGGTCATATCGCGGCGGCTGGAGCGTCTAACCGTGGGTTCCTGGTATTTCTCGCACCAGTACAACCACAATATCCAAACCGAGCCTCCAGCTGCTCTCTCACATAGATGATCCACACCCATTGGTGAGAGACAAATGACTTTTGTCAAATGTCAGAATGGATACTGGCCGAGCCGGGGTTCGAACTCGAGACCCCTGGATTGACAGACTCCGACGTAACCGACTGAGCTATCCGGGCTCGGCGTGAAAAGAAGCGATGATCGTCGCAGTAAGCGAGCAAAAACATGTTCATAAAAAAGTAAAGACCAATATTCTCTCGAACAAAAAGATATCATTCGACGATGTACCTAACAGTGTTTGAATTAGTTGCGGTACAGTAAAAAACGAAATTTCTACCGAATAAGATATGTCTAAATTGTGCACAAGGTGGGAGGCGCGGCTTTTGACGGACGACGCGCAGAAGGCCCGCATTGTGTACTCGACGTTATTTTTTTGTTACTTAAGAATCATGCGAACGTTGATATTTGTTGAGATTATGCACATTATCTACCTAATGTACCCTTGGTACCGATATGAAAATATGAGCCACAAAGTTTCTAGGCTTTGAAAGACTGTCGCACTTGCAATAGATCACTGACTCAGTAAAATGTTATTTCAGCATTTTCGTGTTTAAAGGAATTTCTCTGAGGTCGCGGGTTTGATTCAAATGAAGAGGTTTGGCCTTCGGCCAGGTTAGCAGTGAAAGGTTATTACAACGAATTCAATTAAAACACTTTTGATCCGTCACAATGGGTAGTGCTTAGAACATTCTGGTAAAGGATTTGAAAAAATGCAAACTGACATGAATTAATTGATTTCGAATATGTTTGCAACGTCATTTAGACGTTGAGGTCAAAGTGATCCGTAAACTGTTAGTAAATGTTTTTACAGCTGTAAATTATCAGGTTTTATATACTTTATCAATACAAATATCATATATACTTATCAGTCTTGATCTTCTCTTTTCATTTATACAATTTCTTTCAAAATCCTTATGCGTTCAATTCACATACAACGGCAGTCCGGGAACCTTCTGACTGTACCTCGTATATAACGTTACATATTTTACATGGGCTTGGTGGACCCCCCCCCCCCCCCCCCCCCCCTGGAAAAAAATCCTGGATCCGCCCTTGGTAAGTCTGGTCATGACGAGACATACGCATTTCGAAAAGAAAATTGTTTGAGAATACATCGACATTTTGCCGATTGTGCACATACACCATTTTTATCAACCCTCATTTCGTAGTTTTTAGACGCTTTCAAATTGTTACTCTCTAAAACTCCGTTGTTTGTGAAACTATTTATTTAATTGTTCCAAAAAGTGTGTTGATCACAGAACTTAACAAAACATGAAAAGGAAGAATAAAGAACGCAGTGTCAACTTTAAAAACCTGTTGTTTAAACTCGAGATTTGGGATGAAAAGGGGTGGTATGCGACTAGCTTTTACTCATAAACCTTTGAGCAATTTCGCTTGAACGTTCCTCGTTATGTAACCTTAATTTCAAAATTGTGTAAATGACATAACTTCGAGTTCTCCGGCAACGCAATGCTAGAAGATCCATGCATAACCAAGTTGGTATTACGCGTCACTTTTGTGACTAAGAAAAACAACTCTTACCTGGCGCAACAGAGAGCGATGCAGAGTTATATTTCGTGATCTCTTTCAACGTTTCCACGTCAATATACGGACGAGGTGGCTCATATGCTCGTTTACACAGTAGTAAATATGGGAAGATGATCAATGCAACCTGAAATATCAAACATATGCATACTACACACACAGTATTAGAGAATCTAGTCCATCAAAGATATTTCTTTAGCTTAAGGAATATTTATACTGGTCAAAAATGAAAGTAAATAGTGTACTCTTTTTATCTTGCAAAAACATTTTTCTAGTCTTTATAACAGGGTGGCTAATCACGTGATACACATGTGGTAATCTCACACTGTTTGTTTACCGATTGCGTACGATAGAAGGTATATTTTATTGTTTTCCCTTGGTTTTTGGCCGATTTTAGAAATGAATTATAGTGCAGAGTACCCGCATTTTGGTGCGCTTCAGTCTCCCTTTTAGATAATTGATCAAATACGCATAGTTTTCATGAAATATCCTTCAAATGTGTGTTTGAGTGATATGGTAGGAATCACACTTTTGGTATGTGATATTCAAAGATAAGCTTCCCGGTGAATTTATTCAATCTAAGTCTGAGTTTTGCAGTATAATGAATACATTTTGTTAAAAGAATGAAGTTTTTCACACAAAGGGATTGTTTAAGTTTCGTTTTCGAGAGAAAATGATCGCGGAGAAAAATGATAAGAATCACACTGTTTGATAGGAGTCACACTGGCAACTGAGATTGAAACCTGAGTTATAGTTAGATTTTATTAGTTATAATTAGTTTTTAGATACATATGTATTTAAAGTCGTGGATAATTTTATAAAATCTTTTAACACTTTAATCTTTTTCATGTATCTGAAACAATTAATACATCACAAATACACTGAGAAACTTTGACCAGATAAGTAAATACAATGAATAAATAAATACAACTTTGAATGAATGAACAATAAAAACACACTTGTTAAAACTCTAAATTGAATATTTTCAGCAAAGGATGAGTGTCAATAAGGCCCTTTCTGTGACCCAGCCCAATTTTCTTCATTTTCGCTACGTTTGACCACTAACATATTAACATTGGCAAAGTATCAACTTGAACAGAGTCCTGGTTTGGACGTCATATTAAGGTATATGACCCATCATTAAATACACCACTTTCTAGCCATGCGACATGCATCAAATTACACATACGTGTAAATACACTTCAAATTAGTTGATTCACCGTGCCGTATTTAAAGATTATGGTTCAAGAAGAAAATAATTTAACAATATTGTTTTACTCTATATTCATATGCAAGGGAGGTAATTTTAAACATTTTTGTCAAATGTTTATATAAGTATGCATTAATTCAAAATTCTAAACCGTTCAAAATGCTTATGTTCGTATTTGGAATGAAAATGTAACACAGTTTATGAATTACTGGCACTTTTCAAATTTCGCCTCTGGCTCTTTAGTGCTAATGAAGGGTTATATACGTTAAATAAAAGTGGGTGGGGTAACTCGCCCTCAAAACCATCAGGTGTTAATCAATTTATTATAAGTTTAACAACAACAGTTGTCATCCATTCTTCAGATTTGACCTCCGGCCAAGGTCGAGAGGTTGTCATCAATATGGCCAACAGTGTCCAAGCCGAGTATATCACAAAATAAGGTAGAAATAGTGTGTTGAGGTATTACATCTATCATTAGATACCAGAACACTTCGTGCTTATTTGGGCGTCATCCGTGGCAACGGGAATTGACGAGGGTATCCCTCGTCAATTTCCGTTGCCACGGATGACGTCCGTACACAATTGTTTGATATCTAATGATGGGTGAAATACCTTAAACTAAAGGGGTCAAAAGTTTACCTTAAGCATGTCTATAATAAGAATAGACACTAGAACTGATACAACGACAGTGTTCATCCATTCTTTAGATTTGACCTCCGGCCAAGATCGCGACATGGTCATCAATATAGCAAACAGTGTCCAAGCCATGTATATCACAAAACAAGAGCTGTCCGAAGACAGCGCGCTCGACTTTCTAAGTTGCTTAGTATAAAGGGGGCATAACTCCAAATATAGTGGAGCCAGGGTCATGGGCCCTGGTAGTAAGGTAGAGGGTGTAATGGTGTATAAGTGTTCCAAGTTTGGGTTGAATCCCTTTGATAGTATGGAAGTTATTGATGATTGAAAAAAAAACTTTAACCTTTGTTGCAACGCCGACGCCGATGCCAACGCCAACGCCGACGCCAACGACAACGCCGACGCCCGGGTGACAGTATAAGCTCTCATTTTCTTCGAAAGGTCGAGCTAATAAGGTAGACATTGTGTGTTGAGGTATTTCATCTATCATTAGATACCAAAACACTTTGTGCTACTTCGGGCGTCATACGTGGCAACGGAAATTGACGAGGATATCCCTCGTCAATTTCAGTTGCCACGGATGACACCCGTACAAAATTGTTTGATATGGAATACAGTACCTTAAACTAAAAGGGTTTAAAAGTTTACCTTTAACATGTCTAGAATAAGAATAGACACTATAGCTGATACGATAACAGTGGTCATCCATTCTTCAGATTTGACCTCCGGCCAAGGTCGCTAGGTTGTCATCAAGAAAAGCCATTAGTGTCCAGGCCAAGTATATCACAAAATAAGGTAGAAATTGTGTGTTGATGTATTACATTTATCAAAAGATGCCAAAACACTTCGTGCTACTTCGAGCGTCATCCGTGGCAACAGAAATTGACGATGGTATCCCTCGTCAATTTCGGTTGCCACGGATGACGCCCGTACATAATTGTTTGATATCTCTAGAATTATGGGTGGATTATATTAAACTAATAATGTTTAAAAAGTTTACCTTTAACATGTCAATAATAAGAATAGACACTAAAGCTGACACCACAACAGTTGTCATCCATTCTTCAGATTTGACCTCCGGCCAAGGTCGCGACGTGGTCATCATAAAATAAGCACAAAGACCCACAAACAAGGCCAACAGTGTCCAAGCCACGTATATCACAAAGTAAGGTAGAAAATTATAGTCGTGCGTTATGGAGTTTTCGGCAGGTGGGAACCGCATTGCATAAACAGTTTTATCAAACTTCAACCAATTATTCAATCGTTTGTATTGTCTTGTGAGAAAGGAATCTCTAAATTTTGGACTGTTTCTATTACGCGAAAATCTGAATAGGAATGACACTATTGTTAAAATGACCGTTGATATACACACCGCCTTTAAAGCAACAACAAAATTTTCTGAAGAGAACCGAAAAGGTCCTATGTTAAGTTCTGTCAAAACTTCCTCCTCATTTTTGGTTTTTAGGAATAGTGTTGTCAAGAACATGTTAAGGTAGAACATTCCCTGTAAGCAGGCTAAACGCTGTACTCGTGTAAAACTGCTCCTGAATGGGCGCAGGAATATTGATATCCAAATATGGTGTTCGGCGATGAGATATGACGCCATCTCCTGGAATGTCCATGTGTCTTTGATGGGCGTGGCACCTAGCACGCGATCCACGCGCTGATCCCCGCGATCATAGTCGAACCAGTTGTCACAGTAAAATCCGTACCTTGCAAAAGAGAAATATTTTGTACATATACGCCTAAACATATAAAGCGTCAATTCGTGTAAATAATGAATAAAGCTTTTTGAGAAATTGCATTTAAACTAATGACATAACTATGTTGTTATAACTACATTAAAAATATACCATGTAAAAAAAGTTTAGCAACACTGACTTTGTTAATTGAAAACATGTATTTTCAGTGATATTTATTTCACAAACGTTGAACACATTTTAGCATATGCATTTACGCACAACATTTTCAAAGGTCGCTTTGTGGTAACGTTAAATATTTGTTAGAAACGTTGTCATGGCGTAGGTGAGGGGGTCAAAATAAAAATTAACAATAGAATTAGGTATCGATTATGATGCCATTTTCGAGCAAGAACAGCAGTGAAACGATTTCTAATCCACTTAAATTGTTTGTACACAGTATCAACATTCATTACTTTATCAAGAGATTGAACGTCATTCGCGTCAATACGATCACGCACACGTCTTCCTTAAATGCTCCGTATGTGCTCTATGGTGACAAATCAGAAAGAAAGGGATGATAATGGGAGCACATCAATGTTGTATGCGCTTAATTTGGCTTAAAGCATTTAGGACTCTATGCCAGTCAAGTCTGGTGCGTTCATGATGTAGCGTCAGGGAAATTACAACGTATGGTCAACGTCTAGTAACCGTTCATCTGTGGAGACGATCATGGATGGTAAGTGTGAATACTATAGGGTTAATTCACGTTTTTGAGGTCGTTAACATTCGCAGAGGCCAAAGAAATACGTTAACGCCCGACTGCGAAGCAGGAGGGTCGTTTTCGTATTTTGCGGGCCTCTGCGAATGTTAACGACCGAAAAATACGTGAATTGACGCTATTATTGCATAAAAAGCATAAAATTCCAATGATTACTTACCCCAAACCCCTTGATATGTGCGAAAAATGACCCGAGGTGAGATAAGAAAATGTCCGCCATTGTTGTTTTGTTCTGATAAATCTTCCGAGAATTTTTTGTTATGCGTGACGTCGGTAAAACAACGTTACGTCATAATTTGGCGCCAAAAGGCGAACGTCGCATATTTAACGTAAGACGTTGAGAATTTTGCGGGAAAAGAGACAATTATTTATTTTGAAGGGTCAACTCGAGGATATTTGAGTGCAAGACCGGTCCGATATCGCACGTGAATCTGCCGATTAATGCACGATTTCTCTGGATATCCGCCCGGTTTCTTCTCGTTATTCAATGTCGATAACGGCCCAAAATCACACTTTTTAGGCAATAATCTATGTTGAAATTCCTGTGGAAGCCACTCGGAAGTTTTGGTGTCGATATGGAACATCTTTGCCGTCACGTTATAAAATTGTGACGGTCATCTTCTCGTGGCCTTTTTCTACCACGTCCTTGACCGGGACTATCTCAAACCACAAAATTGGCTCACATAGCATCCTGAAACTGTTACTTATGCTTTGAGATGCGCAAAATTCAAAAAGAAATCTTTATCGCCGGATCTGCCACGAAGGAACACATTAGCGATATAACGTCCTTCTAACGTAAGTCAATGGCGTAGTCCCACAACGTTGCAGAAAACACTTTATTAGTGGCCTTTTTCATGCTGGGCAAAGACGATTATGTTTATACCTAAATGTTTTCTAGAATTATGCTCCATACACAAGAATATCACGACAGACATGAAAACCGGAAATGCGCACCTGGAGTGCGAGACGCACGCGATGGCGGTATAAATTTCATTTGTTTGTGTTCTCTAGCTATAATCTATTGTGTAAACGTTTGATTTTATGCTTAAACAAAAATATTTTGGTTACTACATATTTTTACATTTTGTTGCTAAACTTTTTTTACTAAGTATTATAAATAAAACACATCTGAAACAAATCACTTAAACATATAGTATTTTGCCTTGTTGCAAAAAATAAGGTGCTTAGTTACATCGTTTGATCAATGTACTTCTAATGAACTGCTTTGTTAGTAGGTTTTATTTTTGTTGGAAAGCGACGATATATTACTTACATGTCGAATGTATTAAGATCAGTCACAGTTATCTGGTTTAAATACCACGCTGCCTCCGACACCCCTGTATCGTCGTGCCATATTCTCATAGACATGAGTTCACCCAAGTTTCTTCTAGTTCCCATCACAAAAGTACGCACACTCCCTCTGTCAAAACCCTGCAGAAATAAATAGAAATTTAAAGTGGACGGGTTGGAATAGGAAACATGATTAGGAAAAAATAAAACAAAGAGTAGTTCGGGTCTCATGTGAAAAAAGTGGTCCGTAGGTAGGTCTAGTCCTTTTTGTTTCTTTAAATTTTACTGTTGTTAACATTGCTGCTGCTGTTTCTGCTCTTGCTGTCTTTGAGGGTAAAAAATAAGATCAGCTCCATTTTGCTACGGTTGGTCGGATAATCTGCACTGCAATTCTCTTTTATGGTACTTGAAGTTGAAAAGGAACAGAACTTTGTAATAACCTACGTGGACCAATGGTTCGCCAAATATCATCTCTCAAAAACTTACAGCCATTTTTGATATAGATAAATCTGACGAAGATGATTCACGACGTTTACTAATCCGAGTTTTCCCTGATGAAATTCGCTCTTTGATATGTTGATGTCCCTCATTTATGAGCGACATCAACATATCAAAGAGCGAATTTTATCAGAGAAAACTCGGATTAGACGTTTACATACCAGATGAGAGATGTCGTCTAAAATTCTTATCCCGGTGTCCGTATGTTCTCCAGCCAATATAAATGCTATTTTAGACCTCGTGCCCGCTCCAGACCGCATGCCGGTGTACACTCGTATAATGTAGAAATGTTGATCTGCTATATCATTATCTATCAACAATGAATACGACCACTGTAAATATGAAAAAAAGGGTATTGTAATGCAATTGTAAAATTGTAAAAAAGTTGTTCAGTTTGAGACCATATCACTGCTTTTCAAGAAAAACCTCGTAACTGCAGATTAAAACAAGCTGCAGTTACGGGGTTTTTGTTGAAAAGCAAATATAAAGTTCCGTGCCATAAATGCTATTTTAGACCTTGTACCCGCTCCAGACCTCATGCCGGTGTACACTCGTATAATGTAGAAATGTTGGTCTGCTATTTCGTTATCAACAAGAGATGTTTGTAAAACATATATGCCCCCTTAAGGGCCTACATTTGATGTAGGTCAAAGTCCAAGGTCAAGTTAACAAGGTCCAAGGTCATGGTCAAATATGAAAGGTCTTGGTAGGAGGTGTCTATGTGTGAAATATTAAAGCTGTATATGTAAAAGTAAAATGAAACATAGGCCAGGTTAAAGTTTTTAAAAGTAGGCCAAATGCCAAGGTCAAGGTCATGGTCAAATGTGAAAGGTCTTGGTTGGAGGTGTCCATGTTTGAAATATCAAGGCTGTAGGTGTAAAAGGACATGATATATATGCCTGGTTTCAGTCTTTTTAAAAGTAGGTCAAACTCCAAGGTCAAGGTTGCAATATTCAAGGTCATGGTCAAATGTGAAAGGTCTTGGTAGGAGGTGTCTATGTGTTAAATATCAAGGCTGTAGGTGTAATAGGACATAAGATAAAGGCTAGGTTAGATATTTCTAAAAGTAGGTCAAACTCCAAGGTCAAGGTCCAAGGTCATTGTCAAAGTGAAATATCTTGATGGAAGTGACCATGTGTGAGATATCAAGGCTGTATATGTAAAATGACATGAAATATAGGCCAGGTTAATGTATTAGAAAAGTAGGTCAAATACCAAGGTCAAGGTCACAAGGTCCAAGGTCATGGTCAAATGTGAAAGGTCTTGGTCGTAGGTGTCCATGTGTCAAATATCAAGGCTGTATGTGTAAAAGGACATGATATATCGGCTAGGTTAAAGTTCTTTTTAAAGTAGGTCAAAGTCCAAGGTCAAGGTCACAAGGTCCAAGGTCATGGTAAAATGTGAAAGGTCTTGGTAAGATGTGTCCATGTGTGAAATACAAAGGCTGTATGTGTAATAGCACATAAGATATAGGCCCAGTTTATTTTTTTTTAAAAGTAGGTCAAACTCCAAGGTCAAGGCCACATGGTCCAAGGTCATAGTCGTATGTGATAGGTCTAAGTCGGAGGTTTCCATGTGTCAAACATCAAGGCTGTATGTGTAAATGGACATGATATATCGGCCAGGTTAAAGTTTTTTTAAAAATAGGTCAAACTCCAAGGTCAAGGTCACAAAGTCCAAGGTCATGTTCAATTGTGAAAGGTCTTGGTAAGATGTGTCCATGTGTGAAATATCAAGGCTGTATTTGTAAAAGGTCATGAGATATATGCCAGGTTTAATTTTTTTTAAAGTAGGTCAAACTCCAAGGTCAAGGTCACAAGGTCCAAGGTCATGGTTAAATGTGAACGATGTTGATAGGAGGTATCTATGTGTGAGATATCAAGGCTGTATGAGTAAAAGGACACGAGATATAGGCAAGGTTAAGAATTAAGTGTAAAAATCAACAAAGGGCAATAACTCCAAGAATTTGATTGGCAGAGTTACGGTTCTTGTGCACTGCACCTCTCCATAATGAAATCTATTCACCTGTAAAGTTTCATGATTCTACCTTACATATTTTTTGAGTTGTGCTCCGGACAAGAATCAAGTTATAAAATCAACAAAGGGCAATAACTCACAAAAGTTGATCGGCAGAGTTACGGTTCTTAAGCACTGCACCTCTCCATAATGAGATCTATCCACCTGTAAAGTTTCATGATTCTACCTTAGATACTTTTTGAGTTATGCACCGGACAATAATCAAGTTTGAAAATCAACAAAGGGCAATAACCCAAAAAATATGATCAGCAGAGTTACGGTTCTTGTGCACTGCACCTCTCCATAATGAGATCTATCCACCTGTAAAGTTTCATGATTCTACCTAACATAGTTTTTGAGTTATGCTCCGGACAAGAATCAAGTTATAAAATCAACAAAGGGCAATAACTCAAAAAATTTGATCAGCAGAGTTACGGTTCTTGTGCACTGCACCTCTCCATAATGAGATCTATCCACCTGTAAAGTTTCATGATTGTACCTTACATACTTTTTGAGTTATGCTCCGGACAAGAATCAAGTTATAAAATCAACAAAGGGCAATAACTCAAAAAATTTGATCGGCAGAGTTACAGTTCTTGTGCACTGCACCTCTCCATAATGAGATCTATCCACCTATGAAGTTTCATGACTCTACCTTTAATACTTTTCGAGTTATGCTCCGGACAAGGTTTGGTCTACGGACAGACCGACCGACATACGGACCGACCGACCGACCGACCGACCGACCGACACTTGCAAAACAATATACCCCCATTTTCTTCGAAAGGGGGCATAATTAACAACGAGTACGACCACTGGAATAAAATCGTAAAGATGAAGGTATTGTTTCTCATAGTATCACCATTACTTAAAGGACCAGCCACTTTTGGGCCTATAATATACTTTCCTCTGATTGCACAGTGCTTCCCGATTCACCACTGCCAAAGTTGACACACTAACAATTAGACCACGGAAAACGAAAACGATATTTGACCTTGAAACAAGAGTTGTCCGCGGACAACGTAGCTCGCCTATACAGGAGCTTGTCACAAAACAGCTAATTTTTCAAAAGTAGATCAAACTCCAAGGTCAAGGTCACAAGGTCAAGGGTCATGGTCACAAATGAAAGGTCTTCGCAGGAGGTATCCATGTGTGAAATATCAAGGCTCTATGTGTGAAATATCAAAGCTGTATCTCTAATAGTATCTGAGATATAGACCAGGTTAAAGTTTTTCAAGTGAAGACGGGACGGGACGGGACGCGACGCCGACACTAGGGCTGTGACATTAGCTCTCCGGACATAAAGTCCCGGCTCGCTAAAATGGTGATTATGTAATTTAAAACAAGCATAGATCCTAATAATTCTGTGATATTTCTGTCTGTGTTAGCATTTGTTTGGCTATGGCTTATTTAATACACTATATTAATATAAACCACTTTTTTTAAACTTGGATGTTTGGAAAGGATTTATAGATACTTGCCTTATACGGGTCTTTCATATCTTCTCTCCAAAGGAATACGGCGAGCAGCACAAACGCTCCGAGAGTGGCATATATAAGGTATCTAACCGGCTGTGAACTGTAGGCTAGAGTGGAATCGTCAATGTCCTTGAAATCGACCTTGCTCTCGGGCACGTAAAATGTTGTTCCAATAGTAATAGGGGACGAATCCGCGGGATTCTGGCAGATACATACAGTCTCTTTTCTGGAACTTAATTCTGATACCTGAAAATAGGAACGATTTTATACAGGTAACCGTGACCTAATTTCGGGCACACATTTTTTCAGAGTGTTGTTATAAAATCTCGTAACTACGGCTTGATACAAGCTGTAGTTACGAGATTGTATTACAAAACCGACAGTTTATCAATACACAACAGTAAACTAATTTTTTCTCCGCACAAAATTCATTGCTATTGACAAATTGTCAAAGTAAATAAAAAACCATGTAAAAGGTTGTTCCGATATTTATTGGGGACGAATCCGCGGGATTCTGACACAAACGCACAGTCTCCCTTCTGGAACTAACTCTGAAACCTGAATAAATGACAAGAAGTTGCAAATAAAAGGATAACATTAATTTCTATGTGCTATAAATTATGACAAAGAAATTATGGGTACATGTTTTAAATTCATAGATCAAGGTTGCATTTATCTTTCTAGTTGAAGGTTGAATTTTCTGTTAAAGTTTTCGTGGAGGTGTGACGTCACTTGTCCGCCCTTCTTATTTGACTTATAATTACAGGGATATATGTATAAGTCTGTTCACTGTGTGAACAAATTTCCTTCGATACCAGATACCAAGGTCGAGGTCGAATGTGAAAATCCTGTCGTCATTAATTTGGCCACAACTTGGTACAATTAGACTTACCCCACACATATACCTGTCCCAACTATATTCTCCGTTAATACTTTGTTTCCACGCCACACAGTTTACACTGGTTACTCGTGCACAAAACTTCTCTTCTAAAGCTGACTCGTCCTGTGTTGGGCCTGTAATTGTTAAAAATTGATTATAACAAGTACAAAGTTACTACATGAGGCGACAAATGATGAAGCAGGGCCTTTAAATGTTAATAAATAGTTATAGTAATATAGTGAACCGACAATAACCAAGGACATCTTAAGCACTTTGTCAACGAAAATAAAGCTATCCCGAGTTTATTTTTGTGTACATTGGGTAGACGCCTTTGTATTGTTGAACCGAAGTTACCGTGCGCTCATTATTGTCAATATTGCAAACGATTGTTTATAAATATTCACAGCGCACGGTAGGCTAACTTCGGTTCAACAATAAAATATAAGAGATTTTTTCTTATTTAAGATGATTATTCATCCTGTTGCTTTTTTGTCAAGTTGGTGAAAATAGGACCCAACAAAAATAAAATTAAAAAAAAACCAAACAACAAAAAAAACAAAAACAAAAAAAAACCAAAAAAAAACCAAACAAACAAAAAACACAAACAAAACAAAACAAACAAAACAAAACAAACAAAACACACAAAACAAAACAAATAAAAAAGGACGACTTATAGGGACAACCCTCGTAATCCATATGCCTACCTAATATCGTAATATTGGGCGCAGCGCATATACACAACTGCCCAACTGCAGAGAACTCCTGTGACGTAATCATCAGTTTATACCCGTCTTGCGCCGTCCACATATTTGTGTGTATTGCCGTACTTGTTCTCCTGAACTATATACTGACAATGAAGAATGGAACATACCTAATATTGGACGCAGTGCTATCCATATCTGTCCAACAGCGGAGAACTCTTGTGACGTAATCAGCAGTTTATACCCGTCCTGGGCCGTCCACATGTTTGATTGTATAGACGTACGATATATAAATTTGTCTTCCTCGAGTTCCGGCTTTTCACCTTCGTTTAGGAAAACTTCGTATGTCTGAAATATGTTGTATTGCTTTGATAGATACGTACATTTCGAGAGAAAATTGATTAATATATAATAGAAAAGGAATGATTGAATTATTAATTGATTCACCAGTACTAACACAATATCCAATCCCTAGTTCCCTACCATAGGTGAGAGAAAAAACATCTTTTGTCAAATGTCAGAATGGGTATTAGTCGAGGCCGGGTTCGAACTCATAACCCCTGGATTAACAGACTCCGACGTTACAGACTTTATGAGTTATCTGGGCTCGACCATAAGGAATGAAAGTAGGGAATCACGGATCGAGAGGCAGAGAATATTGTTGCTTTTTAAAAATCACAAAAATGCAGCTTTAAACAGGCAACAAGAGAAAAGCAACGATATGGCGAAATATACAACACTCTTTTGGCGCATACAACTTTTCTATATGCCATGATTTCACATACAATGTACATATGACAACAATTTACATTATAGATTACAAATATTATATGTATTAGGCCTATGTCGCTTTTCTGCAAAAACCTCGTATCTGCAGCTTGTTTTAAGCTGCAGATACGAGGTTAATGAAGAAAAGCAGCGATTGGCAATCTGAAACCCTGACACTTGAAAATGGATGATCTTGAAAGTAACTCTTACCAGTTCATTGGCTTCGGGTCTTATAAACAACAGCAAGTCATCGTCCTGGTACCGACGGTTTAGTAGAATATAAATCATCTTGTTGACGTCATCTTTGTCATATGTCGGCGTCACGTCTCTATAATCATATAAATATTAATTGTTATTTAACCCTTTCCTGAACGACAAATATTTGGGTGTTCCACTTCAAAAACTGCCACAAATGACAAAATGGATGTTATTAAAAATAGGATTTATGTAAAATATGGCACAGAAAATATTGAGACTAAAGGAGAAACTGCTGGTTATCAGCAGTTTCTTCTTTTGTTTCAATGTTTTCCCAAGCCTTTTCTATTAGGGACGTCAAAACCAGGTCTTATTTGGGAAAGGGTTAAGTTGGTATCATTACTGTGGCTATTGGTCCGTTGCCTGACGAATTTCCATTTAGAGTTTTCGTCTGGTAAAGGGCAAATCAAATTCACATAAGTATAGGCTGTTCGTCCGGTATTGGACAAATAGACAATTCCTTAGTTTAATAGTAGGCCTTAATCGAAAATGATATTCATTGAAAGTGAAAAAAAAAAAAAAATCAAATTATAATCAAACTTCATATTTCTATCTACTTCCATAATATTACTATCTTTGGCAAGGACCAAAGCTGTATTTGGATTAAACAACATTATGTACAGTGTCAAAATTCTGTCGAAGTTTTAGTAGAACAGAATAAAAATCTGTATAATACGCCTTTGTTTTTCAGTCCACAAGAGGGATGGCTTAATATAACGTTATTTACGGTCCAGAAATTAAATCAAAGTGCTGAGAGCACTGTAATTGGACGTCTCTGATTGATTGAGCGGGATTGTACATGAACGAAAGATATTTTATTCATTCTTCTGTGTTTAATTCTATAAGATCGGTTTCGGACATACGAAATCGGCTTTAATACCAGAAAACCCTTCTCAGGCTTCAAATTGATTTGATTGCCGTTTCAAGACAACTGATTTGTCGCTATGAATAATCACTATTAATTTGATTACCAAATTCAATTAAGGCCATGCGATTAGCACATTTGTCTTCTTGTTTCGGTTTACTATGAGTATTGTCGTCAATTATACTTTTCATTGATTTTATAAAGTACGCTACAAAGCAATTTATTCAAAATGTAAGCCAACGCGCTACATAAATGAAAGCCGCGATAGCTCACTTAGCAGAGCACTCACCTTGTACTCTTTACACATGTTATATCCGGAAGTCCCTGGGTTCGAATTCTACTCAGACATTGTTCTTTTTAATCATCTTTTTTATACGCCGCCGAAGGCGGACGTATATTGGCGTCATCTTCTCCGTCTGTCCGTCCGTCCATCCGTCCGTCCATCCGTCCGTCCGTCCGTCCGTACGTCCGTCCACTTTTCTTGTCAACGCAACTCCTCCTAAGTTTCTGGCTGGATCTTCTTGAAACTTGGTCAATGTTATCACCTCAATTGGTAGATGTGCATGAAGGAAGGATTTTATGGTTCGTTGATTTTTGCCAGAGTTATGCCCCTTAAAAACTTAGTCTCTGGGGCTTATTGAAATTGCAGCCTTGTCAACGCAACTCCTCCTTAGTTTCTAGCTGGATCTTAATGAAACTTGGTCAATGTTATCACCTCAATTGGTAGATGTGCATGAAGGAAGGATTTTATGGTTCGTTGATGTTTGCCTGAGTTATGCCCCTTAAAAACTTAGTCTCTGGGGCTTATTGAAATTGCAGCCTTGTCAACACAACTCCTCCTAAGTTTCTGGCTAGATCTTAATGAAACTTGGTCAATGTTATCACCTCAATTGGTAGATGTGCATGAAGGAAGAATTGTATGGTTCATTGATTTTTGCCAGAGTTATGCCCCCTTAAAACTTAGTCTGTGGGGCTTATTGAAATTGCAGCCTTGTCAACGCAAGTCCTCCTACGTTTATGGCTGGATATTAATGACACTTGGTCAATCACCTCAATTGGTAGATTTGCATGAAGGAAGGATTTTATGGTTCATTGATTTTTTCTAGAGTTATGCACCCTTAAAACTTAGTTCCTGGGGCTGATTGAAATTGCAGCCTTGTCAACACAACTTCTTCTAAGATTCTGACTGATCCTTATAAAACTTGGTGGATGTTATTACCTTAATTGGTAGATGTGCATGAAGTAAGGATTTTATGGTTCATTGATTTTTGCCTGAGTTATGCCCCCTTCAATCTTAGTCTCTAGGGCTTAATGATATTTCAGTCTCGTGAACGCAATTCCTTCCAGGTTTTTGACTGGATATTTATAAAAACCTTTTTGTGAACACAACTTTTTACAGGTTTTTGTGTGAATATTTATAAATCCTTGTCAATGTCATTTTTTTTGTCTCAAGTTTTATAAGTGGCGGCGTATATTGTGACCATGGCACTCTTGTTCGACTTCTATCTCCACCATCGTTGGCGAAAAAACGACCGCAGTGATTTAGAATCGATCTTAACACAAATTCAACGAAATAAAGTAATGAAACGCCGATCATTTACATACAATTCCGCTCAATCAATGAGAGGCGTCTAAATATAGTGCTCCAAGCACTTTGATTTTTATTCCTGTTTAGAGTAAAAAAAGAAAAAAAACACGGTAGCAGTTTTCCCTGGTTGTGGTTACAAAACAAATTCAATACATACTTTTCCTGAAACAAAATACCATATGAATTGGAGCACCTAACCATGGATTCCTGATACCAGTACTACCGCAGCATCCTTACATCTACAGATGTGCATAAAAAGAAGAAATTGGGAACGTGCCGTCGGGAAAATGGCAGTGGAGTACAATAAGCAATTTAAATCTTCATATCATTATCAACGAAAATTTGAGAATAGCAATGTCCCTATCTGTAAACATATTCATACGATCATCCAGGTACCATCTGTTGCAGACCCATTGCTTCATCTTCTTAGCTCAATACACGTAAACGGGTCTCTTAAACGAAATAAATACAGATCGCTGTCACTTAGTCTTATACTAGTAATAATCATTGTTGTCATGATCATCGATCAGTATGTAAATAGGTCATGATACTGTCGAATATCAGTGATACAGATGCTGGAGAAAAAAAACTCGTAAGAGCAACTATTTTTCTGAATAGGTGGATTTCACTAGTGTCTCATCTGAGGCTGTTCAGATGGAACCCCGATTTGTCATCAAGTCGAACTCGAGTTGCGAAATGAACTCACTCCCCGATAATCAATTTCAAAACCCTGGTTCCAAAGTACGTCTCGTGGAAACCCCGTTCCTTTAAATATGTCAAAGACTTAAACAACAATGATCAAAGAAAAGGAACCTATCATCCACAATACGTGCATTAAATTGGGTAATCATTCTAAAATGTGTGTTTTCAGTAAACACATCAAGAAAAACAAACGTTTTACAGAAGAAATAATCCGAACTGGTTTTGAACCAACGGCGTTCCAAATTTCAAACTGAAAAAAGGTTGCGCGGTTAATCCTTTCCCGTTTGAGCTATCGCTGCTGCTGATGATATAGGGTGTCTGTTTACATTATAACCATAGTGTATGCATGTATCGCTTTCTAAAGATCTTACCCTTTACACAATAAATATTACGAAAGTCAAAAAACTACAAGAAAATGACTAAATCGAAAAAAGATCGTAAAGTTGGTTAAGACGTGGCATGAATTGAATCGGCCAATGAATATTATAGTATTTGTTAGAGAACACATAGAAAGTAGGAAAAGATACGACAGTTTTCCTGTATGGTCGCAAAATCTATTTTGAATTTTGGTCAACTGGCAATTGAGTCTGAGAAAGGGTTTTTTGGTAATGAAAACCCATTTCGCCTGTCCAAAAGTGGTTATAAGAATTGTACGTCCTTTCGGACGTCCAATTAAAAACCCCAATGAAAATAGGATACGTACGAACAAGATGGTGTGATATAGTTCTGTAGTCTAAATGTTATAGTAGGATCCGTTTGCCTTGCCCCTTCTAGTCTAAATGTTGACACATACGAGGTTATACGGTCAGCAAACGCTCCCCAGAAATACGGGTTCATTTTGAATATAATCGTCTGGAAATACAGAGTGTCCCAATAAAAACGGAACCCATTTTTGAAAGTATATTGCTCATGTATCAAGTAATGTGTTTCCACCAAATTTAGATATGCAATAGAAACCACAGTTGTCTACTAGCAGTTAAAATTTGGTTGAAAAATGTTCATTACTTTTGAAAATATTGGCAATCAAATGCATGCACCCAAAAAACCATTTTAATTTTTAACACGATATCGATTTTTCCGTTTTGCATTTGCTCGCCTACACTCATTGATGACGCGTCACGCTAATCTTGTTTAATATATTCAGTACAATACAAAAGTGATGTTGAAACATTTTACTTTCAATGTCGCATATTCATTTCATCTTTTCTGCTAATAAATACACTGCTAGAGCTGCGATGTAGCCAAAACAAAAATGAATACAAACAAAATATCAAAGTGTATAACAGATTCATAATACATGTAACCATATATACTTATTTTATTACTGACCATTATGCCGGTCAGCGCTCAAATGACAAGTACTTTAAAATTATTTCAAACTGCCACCATATGGACTAAATTTGCACATTCGGCAATTGTATAGTGGTCCCAGATATTTGTAAACAAACTTTGAACCTATAATACATGTTATTATAGACACGCACACGCAAATCATCTCGTCAATATTACATAATATTACTGACTGTCATCGATATGATTTTGTTTTGACCAGTATAACATATAATTAGTAAATTGTCTTTTATTGTCTGACGAAAATCAGAATATCGTGGGACCACTATTTATATCAAATTTTGAGAAAATTGGTATGTACATGTACAACGGTAAAGAATTCAACAGATGACCGTCAGTGCGCTTTTACGAACAAACAAGGCGCAAAAATCGATTTCGTGTTAAAACGGTTTTTTAGTGTCTTTATTAAATTGCATGTAACTTTGGAACCAATACATATTTTGTATTGAAATTTAGAACACGCATGCAAAAATAATGTATCTTTAGCACTGCAAATTCAAAAATTAGATTTTTTGCTTACGCTTTACAATATTTGACTTTGAAAGAGGGTTCCGTTTTTTTTTGGGACACTCTGTACAAGGAAATATTTCGATGGATAATATTAACGACAATTAGTTAACCCATCAAAAAAATGACGTATTTTGACACCCCACAGATAAGAGGCTTGGAAAAAAGTGGGAAATGACGAAATTGCGACAATTTATTCCTTTTCCACAGGTTTTTTTTACATAAATAGACAGAAAAAGCTACATCTTAATAATTTGAATATCATTTTACGATGAAGATACAACACTCTTAATAGAAAAGTCATATTTCTTTTCTCTGTATGTTGTATATAAAAAAAAACCAAAAACTTTGCAATCAAGAAATTCGGGAAAAATAAGCCTACCATGACAGCTATTTCACTAGCATTACACTGTGATGGCACATCTTCTTCAAGCGACCAGACTTCCATGACTGTACGTGGTCGAGCTATTTCTGACTGCCGCAGCTCAAAGGTTCGAATCTTCTCGGCCGACAGGTAGGTGAAGTCATTTTCCAGGATAATTTCTTGTCGACCAAGCGTGGACATGCTCTTGAGGACATCGCCGATGTAGTTGTAGGAATTCGTTACGTTCGGAAGGGCAGTTTTTGACTGATAAAGAGATAAAATGTCGGACATATTAATAGTTGTAGAAAAAATTCGTCAATATTTAGGCTTGAACAAAAATGAACAAAAGTTCTTGACAATAATTTGTTGTTTTTTGTTGATTAGCTTTGGTCGCAAATTACTTTTTTCAACTGACTTTTAAAACATCATTCGCATTAAGAAAATCCCAGGTGTTTTTCCACCTTCTCTGCTTATTTTAACAGAATTATTGAAAAATATCGAAAATGATTTGTCACAGGATTTCCCCCGCCCGTTATGGTACCAAATCTGACCAAGGCTAAGTAAATATTCTTTCAAACGATTGAATAAAGATAATAGATCCATACCGCTTCCGATTTGATATATTTCTGCAGGGAATATTTCTGCAGCTGTTTCTGAGCCAGAAAGGTCTGCTCTTGTAAGCTTAACTGTGATTGATTGACGGAGCTGCCCGTGCCCTCGAATGTTTTGATGTATTCTAGATAACTTCTCATTTCGTCAACAGTCGGGTCTTCCGGAAGATTCGGGGTCAAAACTGTTTGTAGTAACTTGAGGATGTGCATGTTTAGGTCGAACAGCTCTGAAAATTGTGTATATTTAATGTAGACAACCCTTAACCCATTACCAAACAAAAAACATATGGCGGTCCAAATTGAAAGATCCTGCAGACGACAATTTCAAGCGACTGGAATTTTTAATTTTCAGGTCTTTTTGGATGGAAAACAATGTGGGAAATGAAGAAATTGCTTGTCACAAGCAATTTCTTCATTTTTCAAAATGTTTTCCAAAGCCTTTATCTTGTAGGGCGTCAAATTGCGTCATTGTATGGTAATGGGTTAAGGAGATTTACACGACGTCATACTTTTTTCGTGCGTTTTCGTCACACTCAAAAAGTCTGTATCACCCTTCATTTTGAGCTTTTGAATACAATTTGATTAATCAATATGTCTTTTTTTTCTTTCAATGTATTAGCACTAAATAATCGTATGAGATTATATGCCTTACATAATAAGTTATGCCATATAAGCACTCTATTACCTGATAAAGCCGACAGAAGCTGTTCTGTAGGTGGGAAAGTTCGGTCTAGTGTATGACTAACCAGGTCCTCGGCCATTTTATCAGAACTGTAGGAGGCGTGAATCTGTAAAATCAAATTGATTTTAAAGTTGGCAACAACAGAACCAAACATCAGTTCCGGAACAGGGAATCCTCTTGAAGAAACGAATCAAAGCCCTGAAGGGCCTGAAAGTCGCTACAACAGAATTATTTGTAAAACAAGATTTGCTTTTCATGATCCTATCAGAGAATGCTTTGAAGTATTGAATGAAATGTATGTATGCCCCCACAAGGGTAAACCTTTAACAATTGAAGTAGTGCAATTGTAGAATTAATTTACATCAAGAATGAAAAGGGAAAATTGGCAATAACTCCACGAACATTATCAGCAGAGTTATATTTTTGTACAATACACTTCTACATAATGACACCATCCACCTATGAAGTTGCACGAATCTACCTCGCATAATTTTTAGTAATGCTCTTGACAAACAATTAAATATGAAAATGAACAAAGGGCAAAAACCCAAAAATATGATTGACAGAGTATCAATTCTTACCTATGAAGTTTTATGCGATGTAAACAAGACCTAGATCTCCATTTTAAATACGCAAAATATATTTTGTCAAAATGACGATAAAGTTTATAAACGATGACCGAACTCATGATTAGATCACATTCTATAGAAACAAATTGAAACAAATAATAATAAAATGAAAGAACAAAACAAGTTATAGAATATTTACAGAGAAACACAGCTTTATTTTTCATCCATATCTATATATACAAATTCATAATACCATAGGCTACAGCAAATCCATAGATAATTATATCGTTAAAATGAATGCTACATATGAAAAGCAGTGGATGCTAGATCTATTTTCAAAATGTTAGATTGGTCCAATTTGTAGGTAATTTTGGGGTGTTTAGTGATTGGGAGTAAAAACGTCGTAACGACAGATTTCTGAAAGGGGCCCATGCTAGGTTTTTATGCTTCTGAACTATTCGGGAACTCATATTTGTACATGGAAAAACAATTTGCAATGCATAAAAACCTCAATCACGGCGAATATCCATCTTTCCTTTGCTATAGATCAATCCTTTACAAGCGTGTTTACAGATTCCATTTTTACTTCGAAACGAGACAAGGTCAAGGTCAACGAGACACATCCCCAGCAGTATTAACACACTGTACAACCGGCTGCGTCGATGACTGTGACCTTATTTGCGAGGGATGCGTGGAAAGGTTTATTTTGTAGAAGCAGTTAGCACTGAACATTTATATGCGTATTTATCAACTATAGAATACCAAAGATCCTTTCATTTATTCATAAAAGTAAATTAATTTGACCTACCATGCATCTGACATCAGATGCCGAATCTGTCTTCGTTGACGACGCAGCCGGTTGTACGGTGTGTTGAATCTCGCTGAGCACAGATGACGTACCTCTGACGTAATTGCTTTTTGAAGGTTGGGCATGTGTAACCGTTACAAAACAAAAACAAAGGACAATAAAATGCGGATCTGCACGTTATTCATTGACTTGGATTTTTATACTTGATAAAGCTCAATGAGTGCTAACAATGGACCCCTTCAGGTAGGTAATTTCATACGTTTATATCTGGTTTGTAATTTTAGTGCCATTTGCATTTTCGACAGCCTAGCAGGCCCCCCTTTAATCTGTAGTTGCGATGTTTTGGCTGCATGTCCCGTAAATTGACTGGAATTGATACTAAACTAAATAAAATTCTGGGTAAGAACGATGTTTTAAATGAAATATTTACCCATTTTGTTCTGTTCAGATTTCCCAATTTCAGAAGATGTCACAGAAATTCATTGAATAAAATAGATCTATACTTCATAACGCATTCCTCACTTAACTAAAACCCCTCAAAATCACACTTGTCCTCCCTGGTTGAAAGTAAGATACTTTCAAAATACTGAATTTTACAGCTGGGGGGCCATGGACCACAGGGCCCCCGATGGGTCTATGGAAACGCCCTGGCCAGGGGTCAACGGGGCCAGAGCCCCCCCCCCCGGGAGCTCTTGAGAAATAGCGTTTTCAAACCCCTCAGGAAGGCGTTCATGACACTATAAATACTACCATCTTTTGATGAAAGTTTTCCAAATCATTTATCACTCAGTTTAAAATTATAACTCAATATGATGCACTTTTTTACATCATTTTTTTTTTTCAATTTCGAAATAAGAACTTATACGTTCTAGTATGCAATGGTGACTCAAGGATTTTTTTCCGAGCCTAAATGATGGCATAAAATGTGTAAAATGTGTAACGTTACATTTAAGTTATACAGCTTAAAAATAATTTTCGGATAATTCCAGGTAATTCACGGTAGTTGCAATAATGTAACCGATACCATTTTGAATATTGATCTGGGTTTCGGATAAAATTCCTTCATATTTGTTGCATGGTCGGATCTAGAGGGGGGTCGGGGGGTCCGGACACCCCCCCCCCCCCCTGGAATTGACCGAAAATTAAATTTTGACTGTATAATTCTATTGTAACGTTACATATTTACTACATTTAAGCCATAATTTGGGCTTGGACCCCCACTGGAAAAAAATTCTTTGGCTTGAAACCCCCCCCCCCCCCCTGGAAAAAAATCCTGGGTCCGCTCTTGAGTTGCAATGGAGCAGGTACTGGACTGATTCATTCCAGCAAGTTTAGCAAAGTCAAACTTCAAAATCAAGCTGTTGAATGTAGTGAGAATGTTAAATGACAACAGGTTAAACCATTTTTCTGTCAATCCATCTTAGTTTTATGTCAAAATCACTTTCAAATAAAGTTAAATTTAATTTTGAAGCGGACTAGACTACCCACCCATTTTATTCTACTGAGACATGGAATTTCTGTTGGAAGACAAAATATCAAAACAATTCTTGTTGATACTTTTATACCAAAATTTTGACATGGACTATGTTCTTATCGGATTTACTTCTGATAAAATATGTTGGCATTTAAAAACGTATACAAGAAAATGTGTTTTACACCTGTTTGCTTTACTCCAAAGAAGCAAGAGGGAGGACTCGTAGCCACCAACCAATACCGGTTATCAAATGTGTGGCTACGATATCGCAGCTAATTTCACGGTGTCACTACCATTGGCAATTCAATCTTGATTTCAAGATTGTATTTATTTTTCGAATGCATCAAGGCAACTATTACTTAGCTATATTTGATCTTTGCTGTTGTGTTTCCACACTTGCACTTTTGTCATCCCTCTTGGTGACCGTGATATTTCTCAAGATTGATATCATTTAGGTACGCAATATTTTACAGTCACGGAAATGAATAATCTCTAGAACTGTTTATTGCGGCAAGCCTAAAGTCGTGATTAATCGATAATTTGAGCCTCTAATAATGGTTTATTCACGAATTAATTTCCCCTCTCTTCACAAAAACTATTTTATTTCACGTTTATTATTCGGTGATTAATGATAAGAAATTTAATCGCAGAAACGTCGACTGAATCGACAGACGCTCGACAATTTAATTTGAATGGTAATTCATGCAGATTTTATGATGTAACGTAGAAAATTATACATCTAGGTTTAGTAGGTTATTTTGTTTTTGGTCGGCAAGCGATAACGTCATGATGATACGAAGAAAATGATACCTGTTAGTCTATTATCCAAACCAAAAATTCACCGGTAATAATCCAACTAACATATTTTGAAACAGTTTCCGAAATAACTGAGCAGATGTTGGCGGTGTTTTTGAAGTCACTATTCCAGCCCAGATTGAGTAGACGCTACGTCATCAAGACGTCATATTGTTTTTTTAACAAAAGGGATCCGACTGTATCACGTGCTTATTCATCTGAGAAGCATGTCAATCAACTAGTAAGTCAATGGATGGGCGGGGACAATTCTCTTTTTCAACCAATCTGTATTTACAAGCATTGCTTCATAAAAGATCTAGAACTTAAACGGCAATCGTCAGAAAAGAAGCTTTACCCCGAGTCTCTCCCTTAACCCATTACCACACAATGACTCTTTTTGACTCCCTACCATACAGTGGCTTTGGAAAACATTGTGGAAAATGAAGAAATTGCTTGTGACAAGCAATCTCTTCATTTACCACAATATTTTCTACAATAAAAGAATAAAAAAAGTTATATTTCATTCACTTCAAAATTTCGTCTGCAACACCTTTGAATTTGGGACAGCCTAAAATTTTGCCGTCTGGTAATGGGTTAATCGGTCACCCTTTAGTGAATATTTATTAGAGTGTTGACCTCTACATTTTTAAATTTTAGAGTAGATAGATTTAAGAGACAGTTTAATTTCATAAAGAGTTTTCAAAAGAAGAAAGAAATTCAAAGGGTAGACTATTTAGTGAAAAGAAAATTTCTTGCAGATGTAGATCTACATGACTCGTGCTTATACTTGCTACTCTCTTAAAACAAAGTACATTACCTCTTACGAAATGATATGTAATTAGTAATGTATTTTGATGATCTTAATCAATAGACATCGGCTTTGGAGAGTAATACTTGCCGACGTCCGTCTATTTAACCTCTCTCTTAAATCCTTTCACAAACAAGACTTGACTTCGACGACAATCATGGGAACAAAAAGATTGGAAAACATTGAAAAGAAGAAATTGTCGATAACTAGCCATTTCTCCGTTCCCCCGAGATACTTTCCATGATGTAATTCAATCGTTTTTTAAGAAGTTATGTCGTATGCATGCAACAGCTTTCAAAATGGAGTAGTCTAAAACTATTTCTGCTTTTGGGTAAACAAAATGACGAAAATTGAACATGAATGTAAATATCCACGAATTACACTTTGGGTCTAACGATTATCCATACATACACAAGAATCAAAACGTGTGGGCTGAAATATTTATTCTGATCTGAAACGAAGGTAAGGTTTTAGCTGCGATCTTTCGGGGGAACCGTATGATCATACAAAATGCCCGTGACTTGCAAAGCTGCTTTTGTGCCGTCTATGATCGCCTACCGGTCGCGAGATTCAACCCTGCAAATCAACAATTTCATTTCCGTAAATCCGGCGACGGAAAACTCTTTGTTTAAAGTAATCGTCGGATATGCACATCTTGCATATTTCGGGATCGTCAACATCACAGAACCAGCCGAGTAGTTAAGTCTCGTTTCTTTGATGTGGTCCCGTAGGTTTTCCCATTGATAAGCTGGCCAGGTGTGTAATAAAATGTTTTTTTTTCTGGTCTTCCCGGTATTGACTAAAATATTCATGAACCTGCAACACTACCAAGAAGAAGCTTTGAACTCGCCCTGGATTTTGTATTTTGGTCCTTGTCGAGTTGAAGGGCCTTGACGCGAATCCCGATCCTACTTACAACATAGCCACTTGCCCGTAACTCCAAAATCCAATCATTCTGATCCTTTTTCTGTGGCTCATAGGGACTGATCCGAATAACCCTCCATTTCTGCAATTTTGGACCATCACAGATCTTTGTCTTGTTTTTTCGCCAGTCTCTCGCTAGCTTTTCACTGATGCCGAAATCACTTTCAGCCGCACAGTTTTTCGAATTTTCGGCAAATTTGACCACACGATTTTTTAAGCTATTGTCATCACCAAGTAATTGCAGATTAAAACAATATGCAGTTACGAGGTTTTCGAAGAAAAGTGACGACTGCTTGTTGTGTACAATTATGTCGTGTGTTAATTTAGGGCATATTGATTGCGAGATTACACGCTTGAAATGGCAGAACGATGTATATCAAGCAAGACACCTTGTTAAAATGGAATTTATTATAAAAAGAATCAAGCAAATGAGTATTCCGTCGTTGTCGTATGTTTATTGTCGCCGAGTCATAAAGTCGATGTCTATTGCACTATCTAAGGGAAGTAACTCTTTCATGAAAACTGTCTAATTTAAACCTGATTATTTCCCTTAGACCAATATACCTCAGAAAACGGAATTATTGCGCGCGATCTATTTTCTCCGCCAAAAAAATAGTTCTACATAAAACGTATAATTTCCTCGTTCAACAATGATTATTTGGCATGTCAGTTTAGAAATTGTAGAAAGTCGAATTTCAATATTAAATCAAAGTGTGGACAAGAAATCATAGATCTACTTTGTCTCAAAACAGAAATACAGAAGAAGTTAAGAGGTCCGTCTTTGACCTTATTTGACCTGTCCAGAAAAACTCGTACGGCAACAGTAAGTCGCAGCGCGAGCGCTAAGCGACTTAAAAATGTTTACCCAAATTGTAAATGTCATTACATCACACATGTGCCCTAATCATTTTTCGACAAAAGCCTGTAAATGTACAATTTAAATTGAAAAGTCCAATGACTTTGAACAATGTTTTGCAATTACACCGACCTGTTGCCTTGATATATTTCTCTCTAACTGGTTGACTGAACAATATGTTGTGCTAAATTTGGCACAAGTTCTATCTTCGCAAATGGCAATTCCTTTGTCTGCAGCAACTTTCAGTTTGGATCGCCATACAATTTTGCTCATTGGTAGATTGTAAAATCACAAAGAAACGAAACATGGATTTCGTGCTATTGTTATAGGCCTACTCACGGCAGCGGTGATGTTAGCGTATTCTGTACGTTCGAGTGTCGCAGATAGACCTTTACTTATTGTCTCTATCGATACCAGTGGCATTCGCTTGTTCTCGGGCCATGTGTTAACCGTGTAGTGCAAGGATGCTGTCAACCTCTCTCCGAACTAAATTAATAATAGATGGATAATGTCATTTTTGGCAGTGTTTGAAAACATATCGTTTGGTTTGAACACATTTCTCGGTGGATAAAGATAATAATGTTCGTGGCGACGATCGGAAATCTCCGAGGAATGTTATAACTCGGGCTTTTGGTCCTTGTAGCATTTGATACCAACATGTATTAAGTTTAGCATGAGCATACTCGCAATATGAACAAAATCCATACTGTTCTCAAATACTTTCTTCATAAGAGTTTGTTGTCTGACCATCAGGCGCGTCGCGTGGTTTTCAACATTGGGGATGCGGACGTGGAGGGTTTGGGAGGGGTGTCCCCTCCCGTTAGTAGGAAAATTTTATCTGGGATTGAACGAAATGGTGCTGTTTCCTGGACTTTAAATCCTATTTCTGGCTTATTTTTACTCCATGTTTTGACTAAATTAAACAAAATTTCTGTCAATTTCTCCCTGCACTGCAATGTTAATTCAGTTGATTTGAATTACGCATTAACAAAGGATACAGTAAATGCCTGCATTTCTTTTCCAAATTTTAAGCAAAACACATTTTTTTGTCAATCAAAATCGTGTCAGTTTATTCGTAAGTTATGGGAAAATCCCATCGCAAACACATATATCAGCAATTTCAATCAAAATCAAAATTTGGCTATTGAAACCTCTCACCTCGACTAAATGGTTAGACGCCTCAGATTCCTGCACGTCAACGATAAGACTCCAGTATTCATTCCAACTCAGTATTTCTCCTTTAGCATTTCTTTGGTTGCCCAACGATATAAGGTCTTCTGGTGTCAAAATAATGGTTCGTGTGGCATTCAGCTCCTATATACAACATAAACAGTTTTAGATCTAATATAGTCCTATAGTAGGCCTATGGTCACTTTAAAAGGAAAGTATTTACAAATACACACTTGGGTAAAGAAAACATTATCGAACTACAAACAACATATTTTTTCATGTGATCATGTGATGGTTCGAAACCTGCAATATTCATTGCAACGCTTGCAAAGTTGTGTTTAAAAGTAAGAACGTTTTCCCTTCTTTAATTAGATGCCGTACCCTAAAAGACACAAACAACACATGGTTAAAACGAGTAACGTAACGTACAAGACAATTGACTAAAATATTGTTACTCACATTAACACGGGTGGTAAACAGAGAAACTAGCTCCAAAAAGAGGTAGTTGCATCGAGCGAAAATTTGTAGGTCACGAACACATTTTCTAAAATTATTTCTTTTAAAGCGAGTTTTTGAGAAATCTGGCGATGCTGCAATATGAAGAAATGGTCGAAGTTTGTTGTGCACGAGAAAATAGGGAATTAGTAGCAGGATTTGAATACAGTCGTTGAAAAACATTTCAAAATCGAAAGTAAAAACTTCTGGATTTTCGATTTTGAAATGTTTTTCAACGATTGTATTCAAACTCTGCTTATTAACACCGTATATTCTCGTGCACAACTAACTTAGACCATTTCTTCATATTACAGCATCGCCGGATTTTTCAATAACTCGTTGTAAAAGAAATAATTGTAGAAAAATGTGTTCGTGACCTACCTTTGTTTACAGATTTTCGCTCTATGCAACTACCTCGGTAAAGGCCGGATATCACGAGGAAACAAAAATACCGTTGACTCTTTTTGGAGCTAGTTTCTCTGTTTACCACCCGTGATTAAATACCACATAAAATAAATCGTACCAGTGTATTATATACGGAGGTCACGTCTTGTATTTTTCTGCACAGTGTTCGGTAGTCCCACGTCCGATTTGCCTTTATGATCTCTTCTTCGTATAGATCTGTGAACTCTTGCAGCCTCGCCAGTTGTGCACTGTCATTGAGGGGAGCGAATTGTTCCGTTGTGATGTCGGCCGGTGGATTAACCTATTCGCGAGAAAAAAAAAAAACAAAACCCTTACCATCTCACCATGTACATTTAGACCCCCATGTGTGAATTAACTAAGATATAGTTAACCCATTACCCCTCATCCTGAAAACGATACTTTTTTTCTGGTCGGTTGGGATCATTTTGGGGGAAAAGAAAAAACTCTACAAATAGGCCACACATATGAGGAAAAAACTCATGCAACAAACCGCTTGAAATTTGTCTATCGTATAGATAGCAACATGACACTATTCTTCGGATCAAAATTAAAATAACTTGTATTTACCACAAGGTTATACGTTATTTCAGTGTAGTCACCAATAACGTCCGCTATTCTAATCACAAGACTACCACTATATCCAGAGTCAGGGTCGCCAATCCTTACAGTCACCAGATTTGACGTACTTCCGGCTGCGAAAAGAAAATACGAATTTTTAATCAATAGAAATAGAGCGAGAGAGAAATATGATAAACAAGAGCTGTCACTGTAAGATGACAATGCCCCCGACACCGCTTTGATTTTAAATTATGGCCAATCTTTGTTCAAGGTCAAGGTCATCCAGGGGTCAAGGTCACCAAAGTATGTGCCTACAGAAAGGTAATGTACCAAGGAATGTTGTGGTAAAGTATGAAGCGAATATGTTAAGTAATAAGGCAGTTATGGCCAATGTTAAAGTTTTTGGACGGAATGACGGACAGACGGACGGACAGACAGACGGACGGACGGACAAGTCAAATTTATGATGCCTCCCTATCGGGGGCATAAAAAGTGCGATTGCAGTCACAATGAAAATGCAGTTTTGCGCGTTTAGAAACTGGAAAAAATGAGTTTAGTAACGATTTCCCCAATTTCGAAACTGTTCGATTCCAAGATTGGGTACAACATGTATAGTTATATTATTTTAAATAGCAAATTCAAAACAAACCCGCCCCCTTTTTTCGCAAACAATGAATTAGACTTTATACATACGCGTAGGTGAAACGAGTCAAATATGGTAGGATGTGACAAAAGTCAAATATTTCTGTGTTCAAAAGGGTTCGTTGTATGATTTTAAAAAATCTGATAGCTTTTTGACAAAAAATGTCACAACAAAACAACCCAACTTACAACCAGAGTTAGACTTACGGTCAAAGTATAGTATTTGTCTATCTGCAGGGTTGGGGCCGTATTTGAAGTAGAACTGGTAGAATAGTGGTTGATTGGCCATCATTGTGTCGTCCGTAAAGCCTTCGTCTAACCAATCAGAGCACGTGATGTTGAATTCATCTGCACCGATTGTTGTGTCGTAAACAACTGAAAATCATGATAGAAAAACAACGGTGTAAAGGTATTCTATCCGTCATAATCTACAAAACACCTCGTGCAACTTCGGGTGTCATCTGTGGCAACAGAAATTGGAGATTGGAAGGATATCCCTCGTCAATTTCCGCTGCAACGGATGATACCCTGTAATAGACTAGGGTAACATGCTTGAAATTCCGGATACCGTCGTCAAATTCTGCTACTACAGATGACATCCGAAGACGCACGAAGTCGTAGGTATCTAATGATGGATGGAATACCTTAATCACGTATGTTGGGCACTTAAAACTTGATTTTGATAAATTGTTTGAAACAAATTCGTTTGAATTATTTGCCTTGATTCCAGAAGACCAATACATTTTGTAAATTGATTGAATGAATAAATAAATAAAAAATGAATAAAAAAATCACAATTTTGAGATAGAGTTTTACTTACCGGATGTCGAAAGAATACTGTTGAAATTCAAGGATCCAAAATTAAACTGGTACACAGCACACGTGCCGTTTTGAGGCGCGCGATTGGTCAGGAACTCGTGGTAGGCGGGGCCATGGAATTGTCCGTCATACGTCATCACTACGGCAGCAATGTACCACGTGCCGGGGGATAATGTGTTTGGCTTGATGGAAAGTGATCGACTGGCAGTACCTAGAGGATATTGTTACTTTTCTTCGAAAACCTCGTTACTGCAGCTTGTTTTAAGATGCAGTTAGGGTATTTAAAGAGAAAAGCTTAAAGTTAGCCCTGTGGATTTACAAAATTTTAATTTGTGATCAATTTTGTACGACAACAAAGAAAATTCTACAGCATTGCATCAGTATTCTATTTCTTATGAAGCCAATAAAGTATGTAAATAAAGTCAGCATACTCAGTTGATGAGTCCGATTTTCTATGCAAAGAATTGACGATTAGTTATTCTCCAAAGCATGCCCCTAAATATACTGACGGCCATAAGAAACGCCTCACACATATCAAATGTCGGATTTTTCACTAAATCTGACTTGAAATTACAAAAAAGTTATTTCAATTTGTAAATTTGATTATCTATTGTTAAATATGATGGTGAAGAAATTATCAAACTTACAGTTTAGAAAAATAGCACATTTAAATAGAGAGGTATCCGAATTTGCATTTAAACATCAGTAGCGCGTGGTTCAAACTGTACTTGCAACAGCAACAGATCCGTAAAACGTCTTTTTGGCGACCACAATTAGTGAATACTAAACGCGACGTCGATCCCAACGTCTCAAACCTTAAACGCGACGAGGTTGCTGTCACACGAGGTTTATCTGACTTTTGGCCGATTGGCAAATGTTTCTGCAACTCTAAATAGTCGACCAAGATGCCTAATCGTTCATTGCCAGACGTCAAAACGTCCGACGGCCTGTTTATGAGTATCCAGTATTAGAAAGCAGCTAATTTACGAGCTCTGTTTCCCGAACAGTGTGTATGTTTCAAACATTACTTGCAACAACAAAGGTCGCCATAAAACACTTATTTGACAACCACAGTAACCGACTACTCGACAAAACGTCGATACCAACGTCATAACCCTGAAACGTACATAACGTTAACGTCAGGAATTTTCTTGCTTTACAGGCGTAACACGGAGTCTAGTTGCGCTTGACTGATCGATAAACGTTTGCGGAACTCTACCGCGTCGATCAAGACGCCAAATCGAGAAACACAATACGTTAAACTGTCTGGAGACTTGTTTGTGCATTCCTCATATTCGAAAATGGCCATATTACGAGCTCGCTTTTCAGAATTTAGCCTTGTTATCCTTCAATACAGATGTTTCATAAGGACTGTTTTAATTTTGTAAATGCATATTCACTAACACATGTTACTGTGTAAAATGCGACCAATTTCATCACGCGGTATACATACACGAAGCGCACGTAGTAAACGTGACAAGTCACCGGAAATGGACATCTTGATGAATAGAAACGCATTAATTTTTATTTCACGTAGTTGTCGTTCAAAATGGTTATATACAGTATACATTTTATAAATATTGTAATAGCAATAAGTAAAATAAAGACAAATTTCAATGGAGCGTTTCTTGTGGCAGTCAGTATAGGTACACAGATGCATGCAAACCTTACCTGTTTCAGTAAGACCAGTCAATGATACAAAAGATCCCCCTTTAACTTGTAGAGTCCAGGAAAAGGTGGCCGGACAGTTATGGTTGGTATCCACTTTAAGTTGTAGGTAGGATGTCACCGCCACTTTAGATAGACAGTTGATTAAACACCTGAAACATTTTATATCATATGATTTTTAACGACCCCCTTTAACTTGAAGGATCCAACAAAATGTGGCAGGACAGTTGTGGTCGGTATCCACTTTATGTTGAAGAGAGAATGTTACCGCTACTTTAGGAAATTTGACCCGGGATCTGGAAAAAGGTCCCTCAATGCCTTTGAGAACAATATGGATCCAGATCAGCCTGTGTATACGCATAGTTTCATTTTAGACTTTATTTAACCACATGCCTATCTTGAAATTCCATTTTCCAAAATGCTATAATGGCCATTTATTCAGATTCCGCCTATTTTATATAGTATAACACTACAGTATTAGTTCTCACATCAAATTATTGGTAGCTAATTATTAATTTTGAAAATATAAAATAGATAAATAGTTTGATATATTGGTATGTAGTAAAATACGGGCGAATACGAACAGTCCTCATGCTTTAAACGCTGTACTTTTACGTTTGATAATTGTTAACATATTTTTTGCACCTTGAACTCAAAATTGATCATTCTAAATTTAAAACAAGATAAATAAATCGATATCAATAGATCTATACAAAATTGTGCATGTATCTTACCTGATACTGAGAGGAATGGCGGTGTCAACTATCTGTATAATCTGTGTGTTTGTCGTTTGTAATCCTTCTGCATTCTCTCCTGTAGCCTCTATAACGTAATACTGCATTTGTGGTGAAGCCGTCATGTCCAGCGATAAAGTCGTATTGTCGGTAGATGGCGAGCTAGTGCAAGCGCTTCCCGCAGAATTAGATATAAACAAATTTTCTGCTGCGATGAATGAGGCTGCATCATAACCAATACATCGCCATGTTCCAAAGACTAGGGTAGCGTTGGTATTAGCAGGATCGAATGACAGAGAGTGAGCGTCTAGGACTATAATTCCTCGGGACATACGTCTTATTCGTCCGCCAACAATATGAACTTGCGGTGGTGGAATGATGAATTTAACAAAAGTTGGTTCAAAGATGACATTAGTTGGTTCTTCATAGAAAGAAGTCCTTATTGTAACTTTGTATACACCATCCCTGATTTGTCCGATTGGTAACAGGAGACTGTACCTATCAGTACCGGTCCCGAGTGTAGCTGTTGGATCAATCAGCCAGTTATTGGATGGAGTTTTCTCTGAGGAGTTAGCAAGAATGACCAATCTGTTGAATAGCTCGTTTTCTCGCATAGGAGAGACAGGCATAGGATTCTCTCTTTGAGAATATTGTCGATCGAAGGACCCGAAGAAGAGGAAATCCTTGTTGGTTAAGGTAATCATGCTACTGATGGTAGTATGGTTAATCAGATTCCAACAATACATATCAATTATGTGACGTCCCAAGGCAATGTACTGAAACGTGTAATTGAATGGATCAGCGAATGTCACGGTCTGATTATCAAGAAACGTTTCCTTCTTTATAGGATCTCCAAATGTAAATTCGCAGAATAAATTGGGCAAATATAAATCGTTTTCTGTTATTCTTAATTTCAAATCGACGGTACCATTTGGTATTGGTTGGAACTCTGGGTGGTCTATGTACACAGTTATTGGGTTGTCACACACCACATACGCTTCATCAATCTCCACAAATGTTCCATTATTTGCAGTAACGATGTTTGTATTATTGCTATAGGCGGGACAGAGATGGTTGATTACACAGCCAGTAATGTCTGTAGATTCACAAGTCTTCTGCCCAGAACCGTCCGTATAATCTACACTATATGTAGTAGTACCCAGAACCCCTTCCATGCTATATGTTACAACCGTGTCATTGATGAACTGTACAGAACTGTTGTAGTTGAAGATCATGAGACCTAAACGTAATGGGTATACGTCCGTGTTTGTTGTACTTGTTACCGAACTCGCAGCCGTGAAGGTCACGTTGTAGAAACCACGTGCCGTATAAACACGACTATATGTGGGTTGATCATATGTATAAGATTGCACTCCGTTATCAAAGTCAAAGGTCAAGGTTACATAGTAAGGTAGCAGAGCAAACCCGTCGTTGTCAATATGGTAATACACAGTAACACTGTCTGATATGTTAAGTGGTACAAATTGTTCAAATACAAGAGTTGTGAATTCCGCTCTGTACTTCATCACAGTCAAGTTGAAAATGTAATCATAACTACTGACTAGGTTTGAACAGTTAAACACGGGCTGAAAGTTCCCTTCAAGAAGAAAACGATGAAGATGATTGAAGAAAGCTCCGTCAAAATCCAAACCTCGAACTACAGTAGTTCCGTCCCCAGCATCAAAGTCACATGTTGCGTTAGTAGGAAGCGCAACTGTATTGTTTAGTGTAATGTTTACAGAGACATCCAAAACCTGCAGTACACTCCACGGATACTTCTTGTCGACCGGTTGTAGGGCGTAACTATGAGTGGGTAGCGGGTTTTGAACGATAATCATTTTTGTTTCATCTCGATTATAAAGACCATTTTCCGCTATCCATCTTAAGTAATACACACCCGGGTCTCTATACGAATGTGAGAAGCTTGTAAAATTGTAGGGATGTACATATATTCCAGTATCATTGACATAGTCTTTAGGGGAACCATCTCCATAATCAATTGTGTAGAGAAAACCCGATTCCGGAGGTAATATAAACTCAAATTCGGCTGTCGCATTTGTCACATAGATACCGGTACCATTTTTAAAAGCAAGATCTAAATTGTCAAGTTGGTCCCAAACTCGAATCGTTTGTGTATATTCTTTAAGATCCACCCAATTGACCATCTGAGCACGAACAAGGTAGTCCCCCTGAACCGGGTATAGATGACTGTATGAATAAAAATGCGGTAATGAAAGGCCAGTGTCTATATCATCCGAGTCAGTTACATTAGCAGTGCCATCGTCAAAGTAGACAGTGATGTTCACTTCGTACATGGGTAAAAACGCAGCTGATCTCACTTTAAGCTGTATATCGATAGATTGTGTTGTGTTAGGCGTATTAGTTGTCGCTCTGAACTGAATGTTGTTTATGCCATACACGACCTTAACTGGGATGACAACTTCTTGTGAACTTATTGGGTTCGTGGCGGTAACAGTGACATTATAGTCGCCAGGACTGTAAAAGAACAACAGAGATTCAATGATCATTGAAGTATATTTATAAAATTGAGATGAAAGAATTATTACATGTACATGTGTTATATGAGTGGCAAACGTTTAATTAGAAGCCGTTCGCAGTGGTGACCGTCTTTTTTCATTGTTTAAAGGTTATCATGCTAGAATAGTGCCGAGAAAGAAGCTGGATTAGACGGTAAACTAGACATACATGTATATCTGAATCAATAAATAACAATTCTAATAAAGTAAGTTCAAACAGCTTACAGTTGACTTCACAATGGCATGACGACGTCACTTATTTTGTGACCTTTTTCTGTATTGGAATTTCGATTGAAACGTCGCCATTATCCCCTCTTCTGTCGCTTATTTACGGACAAAAAAACTTGGATAAACATCAATCATGAGACGGGTTTCTTTTATCCATAAATACATTTCTGTGTACTGTACACAATTCATGTATAATTTGAGTTAATGTCAATCTGTATTTAGTTCAACGTTGGTCTATTGTTATTTGACGTTATTTAACCCCGGTTCTCAGTAAGGTTTCTCAATTAATTATCCACTCATGACATCGCCCTCTTGGATTATTCATTGTGTTGCCTAACTCAAATCTGTGGTTGAATAACGATAGACCATGGTGCTACTCGGAATATATTTTTTCAATTTAACAAAACAGATGAAAGGTGGGAGAATTCCCTATTTACCTGGTAAAAATGTGGGACTGATTAGCATGTGACATGGCCCCTGGCACATGTTGTGTGATGACACCTGCCCCCTCAAAGTCCCAGTCTAATTGAACGGTCGTGCCGTCTGTGACATTCACTTCGAAATTAAATTCGCCGTCAACCACTAGTGTTGTTATAGGGTTGTTAACCCAGCCCTGTTTGGTGAGAAGAATAGTATAGCTCACGATACGATAAATGACCAGTCAGAACATCTCTAGCTAACAGCTAGAGATGCTCTGCCAGGTCATTCATCGTGAGCTGTAATATGTATATTGGAAATAAAACATAATGTATCGTAACACTTAAGGTGATCTATGCTAGTTTTTCGAACATACAAACAGTTTATAGAAATATCTGATATTTGCAATGCATATGGATTTGTCAAGCTGAATGGATAAATAGTTTCTGTCCAGTGACACTTTGCATCAAGGTCATTTAACTCTTCTGAAGCATGGCTCCAACTTTTTAATATACACCAACATTATATTCCTAGCAGATCTAATATTTATGCGAAACTGTATTGCCTTTACAATTTCACAGAAGTTCGACATTTGTCGAAATATTGCAGACATTAATTGTACAAACATATCCTGTCATATACTGTCTTAATTTTTAATTATCGTAATTGTTACAATGGCGATAAAAGCGAGAAAAATAATTGTACTACCTTTGTACAAAAAAAAATTGTAAAAAATCAACTTCATCAGCTATCAACCTAACAGTTGCAAGTATGCATCAAACAAAAATAACCACAAAGCAACAGCTATAATTGACCAAACGCCGACTGTCAATCAAAAACATCGATTAGCCAATGGACGATCAGAAAAATGTCATGCCCCAATTGTTTTTCGTTGCACGTGTTATTGTATCGATTTATCGACTGACAATCAAAACAATCGACATGCCAATGGCAAAGAATTTTGTGCTAATAATAGACTAGGTTTAATGTTATGTTTTGATGAACCGTCGATGTTGTTATAAAATCTCGTAACTACGGCTTAAATCAAGCCGTAGTTACGAGATTTTATAGCAACACCTACGAGATACTATTTTGTTTGTCCGAATCTACGTCACGATTAACTGGATAGAATCGTTCCCTATTAACGATCACATCCCCATTGTTTGTCTTAAATTCTATGTTGGGCGGAGCGATCTGTCGATTGGCTCTTGGTCAATTAACAAGAACCATTTTGTTACCTGCAAACCCGTAATCTCCCTCCCATAATACACATTGGTCGAGATTCCGCCAAAAGTTCTACTTAATCGGAATGGACTCAATGTAACCACATAGGTACCATAATCCGTCTGGCTGTTTTCTGTCACAGTCACAGTGAGTGTGGTACCGGAAATGACACGTGACATGTTGATGGTCGTGGGCGTGGCTGACAGTATGACATCACACATTCCGTCAAAATCGAAATTGATGTCCTCTGATGTTACCGTTTCGTTGATCCAGGCATAAGTAGGTTCTGCTGCGTTCTTTGTCAAGGTGTGCATCACTGAAAAAGAAAATAAAAAAAAACATTAATACCAAAATTGGTGATATAACAGCATTCCTTGGCTTCGTTCAAAAACGTTGTTAATAGGCTGTATTCATGGTATTTTGAACGCTGCAAACACAATGCTTTGTATATTTACATATAGCTGAATGACCTGACTTTCTTTGGAGAAAAATAAAATTGACACTTTATTTGTTTATAATTCCTGAATTGGGATAGGTAATCGATTTTTTGCAAGAAGAGCAGCGATGTGATATAGCTGAATGACCTGACTTTCTTTGGAGAAAAATAACATTGACACTTTATTTGTTTATAATTCTTGAATTGGGATAGGTAATCGATTTTTTGCAAGAAGAGCAGCGATGTAGATATATTTTCATTCAATAAAGCAGTTTACCAGAGCAAAGATATCATTTTAGAAAAAATACAAGGCTTTCATTTCACCCCGTATACCTAGTTCCGCATACATAGCTGTACAGGTTACTGTATATAGCGTCACAAGCAATGGTACAGAGGAACACAAGCGATCGTACAGAGGATCACATGCGATTGTACAGGGATCACAAGCGACTGTACATTGGATCACAAACAATGGTACAGGGAATCACAAGCGATGGTACAGTGTCAGAGCATCTTACCTGAACAATCAAAGTCCGCCGGAGGAAATACCCCGCTTTCATTACAGCCTGTGTAATTCGTCCCGCCTACATAATGGTACAGGGGATCGCAGGCGTAATAAATTTCCGTCTGCCATATGTATTCCGTCTGTACAGGTAGATAACTCGTGTGTGCTTTGTCGGCTGGTGGATCGCACGTCACAACTGGAATCATTTTAATGACGTTTCTCATGATAAAATGACCTCGCAGAGCATATCTAGCTGTTAGCTAGGGATGCTCTCTTAGGTCATTTATTGAACTAAATACAATATAATTATTTAGATAAACCTTTGTTAAAATGTTTCGGAATGATACCGGCGATTTATCCAAAATTTTAAGAGTATTCTTTATCATAGTTTTAAACAAATATAGATCTACAGTCGTTAGGGGAATTTGAATTCCTTAAATAGCTAAGAATTTCAAAACTTCAGTCAAGGTCGTGGTCCTTTCAATTTTATCTTTATAGTCAACTGGAAAAACATCTTACTTGTGCAGTTAGGCAGGAGCCCTGAATAATCTTTGGTATCCAGGCAGGTGCGCACAAGGTCACCATAACTATGGTTATAGCCGAGTACGCATGCGTAGGTTATCTCGGTAAGGTAGTCATATTCTCCACCTGTATCGTTAGGTGTTAGGACTGTATACGGCACATCGATCCGCGGACACTTCTTTACTGAAATGCAACAACGTCACTTTTCTATAAAAGCATGCTATAGTCACGAGGTCCCGGAAAAGCAGCGGCAATAAGAAAACAATTCCTTTTCTGTCATACCCTATTTTTTTCTCGCTTTTTTTGCGTGACATGTACACTAAAATTAAACTCATGAAAGGTCTTTCTGGAAATTTTTGCAGGTGACTATTTCACAGATATTCTTTCTTTTGCAAATAAGCTCTTACAATATAGTTGAGCTGTGATCTTAAAGACAGGCATTGAGAATTCTGATACTAGTATTGACCAAGATGCATGGTGTTGTTCTCTTTTTACTTTTTTGTATTACACATAAGGACTATAAAAAGGTAGCAATAATCCTGATGATACTATACCATACGGACTCTTGACAACTTGGTCAAAGTCCATAGTGGTATCAAATACCATTTGTATCCTCTTTTCTTATCTCAAGTTCGTTTGTTTTATAAGCTTTTTTGAAATAATACAAGTGTACTTACTTTTACAAGTGAGTATTTCTCCAGACCACGTCTCATTCTCCAAACATGTTCGCTGAAAGTCGCCAGTATCCAGTTCGTATCCCGTATCACAGGTGAATGTTACTGTGGTGTTCCAGTTATGTTCCGGCAGTACAGGCGTGTAGGATACATTGATGGAGACAGGAGGTGGAACACACTTTTTGACTGGAACATGAGGTAAAATATCGCTGCTTTTCAACAAAAATCTCGTAACTGCAGCTTAAAACAAGCTGCAGTTACGAGGTTTTTGTTGAAAAGCCAGGATATACTTTTTTGTATGGAGAAAAAGAACACCCCTTAGTAAATTTCGAAAAAAGAGAAACAATGCTGTAGTACAGTTCGTATCCCGTATCACAAATGAATGTTACAGTGGTGTTCCAGTTATGTTCCAGCAGTACGGGCGTGAAGGATACGTTAATGGAGACAGGGGTGGAACACACTTCTTTACTGGAAAATGAGGTAAAATAAAATTTGTGAATTACAATAAAAATAAAATAACGTAATCATATCATACATAGTTATAAACAATGCATCTTAATCCGAAACATCGAGAATATCTTGAGAGAGGAAAAGAAGAAATTGAAGAACCTCATTGGTTTTTTTTTCCGAGACCATTTTTTCATTTATGTTTTCCTACCTAGTAAAGGACTGAATGCTCTACGTTTTATAACTTTATAACTTTATAACGTTTTTTTATATGTGTTAAAATACCTTAATCAATTCTCACAAACTCGACATAGAAGACAAGACCCTATTATCATATTTACCATATAACCGAAAAGCTTCTTTCAAAAGTCTGTACTCATTTTAACATATAGTACACTCAATGAGCTAAAATTTCGATGTGTGTATAGCTCACGATACATGACCTAGCAGAGCATCCCTAGCTAAAAGCTAGAGATGCTCTGCCAGGTCATCCATCGTGAGCTATATAAAAGATAGAATAATATACTTGTGCAGTTTGGTAGTATCCCGGTCCACTCCGCATTCTGATCACACTGTCTACTACTATTCCCGCTTGTCATTTCGTATCCAAATATACACGTATAGTTAATCCAATCTAAATATATGTAGGACAATTGGACTGGAACAGATGTTGAAAAGTCTACCACCTCGGGGAAGCTGCATATTACCGCTGAAATGACAGAGCTATCAAATCAAAACATGTACGGGTTAGTTGGATTTAGATACATACACATGACTGTACGATCGTAATTAGGCAGGAGAGAAAAATAGAGGATCTTACGATTTGTTGCTTGTCAAACTAAACTGAGAATAGTTTAAGGCAATGTATAATTAAAATAATTTGAATCCAAGAAATTCATGTATCATACTTCTTATAATTTGAGCATTTCTATCGTCTATATGTATTCATTTTCTTTTTCAACTTTATCTCTACTAACATTTTCTTGAAACAGTTAAAGGAAGGATAAACAATCACATACAGTATGTTAAACATTAAACAGGCCGATCACGTTTAGTTAAAAATGGTATTCACAATTATAAACCGTCTCTATTTTTATATAGTTATGATACGTACGTTCACAAACAGGCGGTGCTCCATCCCACGTAGTGTCATTCTGACATGTTCTGACGTAATTTCCGCTCGTAGCATTATGGCCAATATCGCAGATGTATGTCACAGTATTGTTAAAGTCAAATATTGTTTGTACAGGAGAATACGTAGACAGAGGTTCTGAGATTACAGTACATTGCACGACTGAAAAAACACGAGATGATGCGTAATAGTTCAACAGAATTTGTTACATGTGCCTCCCAACAGCTATTGTCAAATGCAGATTATGCTTAGCTTGAAAGATTCGCCTGACCATAATTTCTACAAGAAACGACATGCTAAAATGTAAATACGCTATCTGGAATGGCTCGTATGACTCATCACAATTAAGGACAGGTCCTCTAGTTGTTACTGCGCAACTTACTGCGCATATCCTAATTAACGAAATAAAGCTGTTTCAGTAATTGGCCTTTTCATCAAATGTATTTTTTACATTTAGTTACTGTTTAGTTGATAAATGACAAGACCCTTTTCGGTTTCTATCGTTTTCTCTGTATGGTCAATTAAAGTGTAATAGTACTCGGATGGTACATTTTTTCTGTTACGCGTTCAGCATATGGCGTTAGCAATTCAATTCAATTCAATTCAAAATTTTAATTGCATAATATTATGAGGTTATTTAACATGTCTTTGTACAATACTGAATTCTATTGGATGAGTACAATGCAGAACGAGGCTATATTTGGACGAGCCGATAGGCGAGTCTAAATATAGACTGGTTCTGCATTGTACGAATCCAATAGAATTCGGTATTGTACAAAGACATGTTAAATGACCTCTTTATTTCACATCATTTTTTTCACACAAAACATGACAAAGATTAATTTTGTATAAAAATTAAGATCGAGATCTAATTGCTTTTAAATAGAATTCCAGCGTGAAATAAAAAAGGAAGAAAAACAACATAGGCTTATGTCATGAAAAAAATGTAGGCTACATGTACATTTCTAACACTGTGAAATATACATGGCATCTGACATTAAATCTATATTTATCGATTTATGTTTGTCTCAAAAGATTTAATAGACCGTCATATGACAGTGTGAAATGTACACAAAATTTGTCATATAAACTATCTATCATGCCAAGCGTAAATCAACAATGAAAACATAGACAGAAAAGGAGAAAGAAATTGCTGATAAACGGCAAATCTCCTTTTCTCTTAGAACTTTTTTGTCAAGCCTTTTAATGGGTATCAAATCCAGGTCTTGTTTGGGAAAGGGTTTAGTGTGATTTTTATCATTGCTGCAAATTAAATGCGCTATAGTACAATTCAGAAATGTTTTGAAATGAAAATAATCTCTTTCGTGATGTTTAAAATCATTTTCTCCTTTTGCCTTAATGTATTCCCAATGCGCTTTTTCAATGACAGAATCAAAGCTATGTCTTGTTTAGGACAGTGAATTCAAAATAGCATGTTGAAACAAACATTCAACTCTAGGCCTAATGCACAATAATTTTGCCTTTGCTACTAAGGGAGATTACTCTTCGATGCGAATATGGATATTTGTATCGCAGCCTCGATTTGGGAAAAATCCATATTTGTACGGTTCAATCGATATTTGTAGGGTTCAAATGAGTGCAATGCATATTTGGAGGGTTCAACCGGTGCATCGTACAAATATCGATTTGGCCGCTTTGGAGTATCGAGAATCCCGTGCGTTCACGCAATTATCTCGTGCGTACAATACGGCTCTAGGTATTGTATACTCACGTGGTACGAATGGGACGATTTCATTGGTTTACTACTTTCGGGTGTGAAATAATACATAATATTGTTGCAATACAACAAATACATTTTAACAAAATATATAGGATGTGCACAAACATATCAAACAGTTAGTGAAAATAATAGATCAACATATAAATCATATGGACTTTGTAAGTAATGGTCAAGAGTGTTGGGTAGTTTTCATTAAAAGAAAAGTATGTTTGGAATAAAATGATTCATTTCTCAAGTCAATTGTAGAGATCACGTTTCTTATTGGCTTCAAATAAAAATTTTGATAATTTAATTAGAAATCCTTTTCTGTCATAAGTCATCATTAGCTTAAATTTATGGATGGTTGGCCATGTACGATAGAAATTAGGCAAAAAATTCTTCCTTAGATCATAATATAACGGGCAAATAAGTGCAAAATGATATTCATCTTCAATCAAATTTAAATTACAATGTTTGCAAATTCTTTCATGTTTAGGAATGTTGCTGTATCTACCTTCTTCAATGAATAGATTGTGTGATGAGCATCTAAATTTAGAGAAGAAATTTCTATGATTAACGTTATTGATACTATTAAGATATTTTTCACTTTCGAAACAAATTTTATACTTGTTATATAGTTCAAGTTTAGTGCTCGACTCTTTCTCAGAAATCCAACTTTGAATGTAGTTATCTTTAATTCTTGAAATAATAAGACTTATATCGGTCTGGCCAATAGTAGGTTTCTGGTAAATATAGGATAATCCCAAATTATCTAATAGAGACATTAAATTTATACGGAATGAATTTGTATAATTACCATGTGCGTCTTTAAGGTTAAAGATTTTATAAATCAGAGCATTTTGGTTTTTAAGTATTCGATACCAGTATTTAACAATAACTATTTTCCTTTGTATTGACAGTGGGTATCTTCCAAACTCTCCGTAAACACTTACCAGAGGAGTTTGTTTCTTAACACCTAAAAGTTGTCTTAAGAATTTTAAATGGACATGTTCCACATTTTCTGCTTTATGGTGGCCCCATATACTAGCTCCGTACATAAGTATGGGTAAAACAAGGCTATCAAAAAGTTTTAATTGTTCCGATATATTCAAAGAAATTTGTTGTAATGTTTTAGTCATGGCAAAAAGTGCCTTCAATCCCTGTTCCGACAATCTCTTTTGTGCGTTATAAAATTTGCCATTGTACGTTAGCGTAACACCTAAGTATGTAAAAGTTTTAACATATTCTAAGAGATTCTTAGCAATAGGAAACGGAGCAACACAAGCAACGTGGCGTCTTTATGAGCTAGTCCGCTTCAGATGGAAACAAAAGACGACACTTTTTATTACCTTAATCTGGTTATAAGGAAGAAAATGGATAGAAGTAGTGAAACAATTTCGGACAGAGCTGCAAAAAGTAAACCAAATTTTACTTATAACTAAGAAAAACGCTTGGTTTGATATATTTTTCTTTTTTTTTTTTGTTTTTGTTTTTTTAGGTATGACTAAGCACTATGTCTATACCAAAAAAGAAAAGAAAAAATATTACCGCTGGAATATTTTTTATTATCAGAAACGTTGCGAAAAAAGAGCAATTTCAGCTACTTTTGAAAGAAATTTTTACTAAAAATTTCAAAATAATCACTGAATTTACCCAAGTTAATTCTCAATTAGACAGAATAAAGCAAATTGAACACAATAAAGACTTATTTATGTAATCCTAGTCATTTCGAACACCTTTTTTGTGGGTATTTAAGTGACACCTCATTTTTGCAATTTTAGACAAGAATAGTCTCCCTTGAAATCCAATAACTTTTTAATTCGCTTGGTGACCTATAGTTTTTAAGTCATTTTTTACTTCTCATATATTTAAGTATCAGTACAGAAAAAATAAAAAAAATCTTACCGTAGAAAATAAATGGATGATCTGTCCGTAAAACTAATTGTAGGAGACAAATTAATATCACAGTCATCTCTTCTTTGTTGTTGTATTTTGACAAAAGGGAAAAAGATACATACATGTTTTGGTAAATATTCTAAAACAATAAATGGGACATTTATTGATTTCGAAAGTCTTACTTATGCAAGTGGGAGTTGTTCCTGTCCATAGCGCACTTTCATTACAAGTTGTAACCAGGTCGCCAGTGTCCAATATGTATCCGTAATCACAAGCATAATTAACGACTGTACTGTAGTTGTATATAGTTTGTACTGGTTGGTAGCTGGCGTATGTGACAGATACAGGGGGATCGCACGTTATTACTGAAATTTACACATACATGATTTAGATTATTAATATAGCTTTTCAGAGCACCAGAAGGGGGGTTGAAACCATTCTTAATTTGTTTTTTCTCATTCAAAACCCTACGGTGTGGGTACTCATTTGAATCGTTTCGATGATGAGGGATATATACAATATAGGGTTTCGTGGACGATATATGAAAAGGTGCATATTCAAAAGGCACAAATACTTCTTATCTGTAGCTTTCGTTGTTTTATTCAATTCAAAACAAGTGTTAGTTTACCATTTCGGACATAGACTAGGTTGATTAAAAGTTAAGAATTCCTCGTACGCTTTAATCAGTGTTTAGTTGACATGGACTATGACACTTTTGGGAACATTATATACATACAAACTAAGATGTAACTTTAGACGTATTTATGTGAGGAAAACGATAAGCTAGGCATCGTTTTTGGACGCAAATTTTGCAAAATTTGCTTCTCTTTGCAGCCACCTGTCTCTGCACTTTACCATTCTCTGCATACCACACAACATCTTCCGGTCCTACTCACTATAAATAGTTCTATCAAAAGCAAAGATTAATGAGGTAACAGTCATTCGAACATTCAATATGTAAGTCTGAAGTTATGTGTAGATATTGAATTGTGTGACTGAAAAAGAAACATTCAATTAATCATGTCTCTAAGAGAAGAAAAGAGTGACGTAGTAATTTGCTTTATTATGGTTCAAAGATCAGTCCAATGACCTTCCTTGTAAATGGGTCAGTCAAGTTTACTGAACTAAGAAATATATTCAAAGCTTACACAAACTATTAATATGCATGAAGTTGTGCTAAAAATAGATACAACTCCAGCATGGAATCAAAGTATTCAAGGTATTCTGGATAATCAAAGTACCTAATCAATGTGCTTTACGAATCAAAGTATCCAAGGTATTCAAATGCTAATCAAAGTACTCTACTTCTGGACAGGCCTACATTATTGACAAGTTTGCTTCCCAACAGTACTGTCAGTACTTTGATTTCTGTATAGATGCATTGCAATCTCCTCCGCAGTTATCTCCCCTGAATTGGCATTGGGGAGATCTCTGCAGGCACAGCTTGAGTTACCAAGATTTTAGGTAATTGAACTTTTTAAATATATACTTTTATTTAAAAAAGTAAACTCGCTTTAGTAATGTTTTAAGAATATAAGGTGTCAGATATGAATCGAAATAAAAAATAAAATTGGATTTAAGAAATGATTTCAGATATATAAATAATTTTCCGCCATCTTTACGATATCACGTGACATTCACCATGGTCCCGTGATTTATATGCCTGCAGTGATAATGTAAGGTATTGTCGCTGTGTGGAGTTTGGACGCATTGTTGGGCATTTATGCCTTCAATAACTGGATAAGGGTTTACTCTTAAAATCTTGAAAAACCTTTTGACGTGAGGCACATTCTCATTTTATATACATACAAGTACAAGTCGGAAGTGTTCCGGTCCATTCTGCGTTCTGATCACATTGTCTACTGGCGTCACCACTCGTCATGTTGTATCCCAGATTGCATGTGTAGTTGATGAAGTCCTCATATACATACTCTAATTGTGTCGGGGTGGAGGAAGAATAGTCTACAACCTCTGGAAAACTGCACACGACCCCTGCAAAAATATCGACAAAACATTCAAACTTTCAACTCAAACAAGTTTTCATAGGTTTTATAAAGTGAAACAAGTTTTCATAGGTTTGAGGGAGGGGGGCTTTTATTATGGAAATAGATACACAAGTTGGTCTTTATGCGGGTTTTTGTGTATATAATTGATACAACAAATTATTCAGGCATAAATGACATTAGTTTTCGACTCAATGATCTATACCATTTTGGAAAGTGTCATACGTTTGTCAATGTCTTTATCTTTATAGATATTGGCGGGCTAGCAATTGATTATATACTTTTATTATTGATGAAAAGATAACTCAAAAACAATTGAAAAATAATATAATCTATAATGCTTTTTACTTTATGCCAAATCTGAGAAACTATATAAGATACACACTATATTTAAAATTAATTGGAATAAGGTAAAAAATATTGATTCATCCATACAAAATAGATACAAACTTTCACAAACAGGCGGTGCTCCATCCCACGTAGTGTCATTCTGACATGTTCTGACGTAATTTCCGCTCGTGGCATTATGGCCAATATCGCATGTGTATGTGACAGTGTTGTTAAAGTCAAATATTGTTTGTACAGGAGAATACGTAGACAGTGGTTCTGAGATTACAGTACATTGCACGACTGAAAAATACGAAATGGTTCCAGATAGGAATGAATGGATGTATGTCGCATCAAATTTTGTCGAAGTTAACAGCTATCAGTATAACATGCAGGCGGAACATCAGATTAAGTATTATTTCAACAATAATGCGGTACAGAAATGTATATTTGCAATTTTTATAGAATAAACATGAATGATAAAAACAAAATTAATATAAAATACTACAGAAAAGAAGATGAATTACAATGTCGAAATTTCTTAATAAAAATAAAAAGTGATTCAAGACATAGAAATATGGTTTTTATGCAAACTTTAATTTAATGAGACATGGTTGCAGTAAAAGTTGCTCACTTATGCAAGTCGGAGTGGTTCCCGTCCACAGCCCATTTTCATCACATGACGTCACAAGTGTGCCAGTGTCTAATATGTATCCGTAATCACACGCATAATTAACGACTGTACTGTAGTTGTAGATAGTCTGTACAGGTTGGTAGGTGGCGTATGTCACTGATACAGGGGGGTCGCAAGTTACCACTGCAATGTTATAAATACATTATCAATATTTTCATATTTTCGTTCTATTTTTAGGCCGCGGCCTTAGCGCAGTTGGTAGCGCATCTGACCCTCATTCGAGAGGTCCCGGGTTCGATACCCGGCCGCGGCTAATACCCTTTCTGACAAAATTGTCACCCACCAATGGGTTTGAAATCGTTAACCTAAGTGGGCGAGCAGCTGGGGGCTCGGTAAGGGTGTTGTGGTAGTACTGGTTTGAGAAACAACAGGAATCCATGGGTAGGTGCTCCAGCCGCCGCGATATGACCCTGGTAGTTGAAAACGGCGTAAAACCCCAATAAACTCAAACTCAAACTCGTTCTATTTTGAATAAGTATTACTTTGTCATGTCAGTCATACATCCCTAACATTTGTTTTTGTTTTTAATATTTTTGGGGGTTCGTGATTCGAACATATTCGCGTGATTTAATCGTTTCTAGCGGATATGGACCATGGAACATGGAACATGTACACAGTGTACACAGATAGTGCAATGAATGTTTTCATGTACAAACCGCTAAGGTAGACACCACTCCCTCTGGAAAAGACATATTGTCGAGAGTTTATGACTTGGGTAACTACTTCAATACATTTAATGGATCGAACAAAGACAAATTAACAACAAGGATTTAGCATTTAAGGTATCCAGCCCCTCAAAAGCACCAAATAGCCAGAGGCGAAATTTGAAAAGTGCAAATAATTCCTAAACTGTGTTACATTTCCATTCCTAATTAATACAAACATAAGCATTTTTCACGGTTTAGAATAATTGATTAATGTATAATTATGGAAGTATTTGACAAAAATGTTCAAAATTATCTCCCTTGCATATGAATATAGAGTAAAATAATATTTGTAAAGTATTTTTTTTTCTTGAAACGTAATCTTGAAATCCAGCACGGTGAATCAACTTATGTGAAGTGTATTTACAAGTGTGTGAAATTTGATGCATTTGGTATAGCTAGAATGTGGTGATTTTTACAGGGTCTGTAAACATTAAGTACATTTTATCATCTGCTTTAAAATTAAGTTTTGTTCTAAATGTCAATGAAAAAACACCATACAAGAAAACAGCTTCTGTATTTAACATGTTGCAGCTACTCTTTTTAATACATACAAGTACAAGTCGGTAGTGTTCCGGTCCATTCTGCGTTTTGATCACATTGTCTACTAGCGTCACCGTTCGTCATGTTGTATCCCAGATTACACGTGTAGTTGATAAAGTCCTCATATACATATTCTAATTGTGTCGGTATGGAGATTGAATAGTCTACGACCTCCGGAGAGCTACATACAACAGCTGAAATAGAAACATAATTGTAAAATACCTGGCCTTTTATGATAATTCGAAGTAAACGATAACTGTGTCAGGACAATAAAGCGCGACTATAAAGAGTTGGATAATGAAAATTCTAAGTCCGAAAAGGGTAAAAAATCCATTAAATTTATTGAGAGAGTAACAAATTATTTCCTAGAAAATGATATTTCTATGGTTACAGAGGCATGTACAAAGTTTCAAAGCAATAGCATTAATAGAGATTTTAGATTTGAGAAACTTACACGTGAAAACTTTACAAAAATATTACGCCGACGCAAACTCCGGCGCCGAGGACAGCGTGTCCGGAATAGCCCCATATTCTACGAATAGTAATCCGAGTCTTCTCTGATGTAAATACGCTCTTTGATATTTTGATTTTTCGCTATTTACATCAGAGAAAAAAATCAAGAAGTTCTCCACAAATTATGGCGCATCGTTCACCGTCCGATCTTAAACGCTATCGTTAAAACCCCTGATGATATCGATCAATGAACCATTTATTGGCATACATGTTGAAAAATTTACGACCAAAAAGTATTTCTAAAAGGTTTATAGGCAATGTTTTGCAACAACCCTCACCTGAGCAGCCTTTGTTTACCTTGACCTTCCATTCAAAACCAAAGGTTATACTCTTCCAGCAGGCCGATTTGAAATGAAAATTTTGGTCAGGTATGACAAAAAATGATTTATTGATCTATATCCTACAGTGTGTTACCGAGTGATTCGATATGATACACAAAAACAAAGCTTCACTACTTGTAATGTTACCGAACTTCCCGCTGTTTTCAAAGAGCAACGCTCTCTGATGTAAATAGCGAAAAATCAAAATATCAAAGAGCGTAATTACATCAGAGAAGACTCGGATTATACGAATAGTTACACTAAAACAACACTAAGATGCTGTTTTAGTAATGAATCCAAGAAAATTTAAACGTTTTTCGTGTACATTGTATATGAAGAATTCAATGTCCGTTGATTTTTTACGGAAATTTAGTTATATGTCATATATGTTCTAAGCTATTATTACAAATTAGACATAAAGTTATATGTGAAAGTCTTGTACAAACATATTTTTTAAGAAAGTGTTTCATATTAATCTACGTACGGTCACAAACAGGTGGTACTCCATCCCATGTGGTATCATTCTGACAAGTTCTGACGTCATCTCCGCTCGTTTTATTATGACCAGTATCACACACGTAAGTCACGGTATTATTGAAGTCAAACACAGACTGTGTGGGTGAGTAACTGGAATGGGGCTCTGAGATCGTGTTACATTGCACAACTGAAAAGAATAAATTGTAAAATAATCATAATGATAAATTGGTTATTTCAAGTATAGTTCTAGGTCTCTGATCACATGGCTTTCGGTGGGCTATTTGTTTGGTCAAAATAAATATTACTGCTACTGATATTGCTATTGATTTTTTTTACTTAATTAATTGTTAACAATAATATAACATGGGGAATCAAACACGCATTTTTAAAACTTGCAAATATTATATGGACATCAAATTCATTACAAATAAGTAGTATTTTTCAATTGTTGTTCATGGCTTAAACACATGTTTCAATCTTATGAACATAATTCACACTAAAAAACTCCAAACCTGAGTATTACGATTAAGCAAGTTATTTTATGTCCGAGTTGAACAGTATAAAATGAGAAAAATATTTAGACATCCGTGTATTCATTTACCACACATTTCCAGACTTTTGATTTAAGCAAACGTAAAAAAGAAAGCCATTCAGATTATTGAGACTAATTTCTTTCAATTAACGTTGTCAAATAAATTTAAATGAGATTTTTAATTTCATTTTGACAATTCTAAACGCAATTCCTCTGTCGAAAAGCTAAGAGCAATTTACTTGTGCAAGTCGGAGTGGTTCCCGTCCACAGCCCATTTTCATCACATGACGTCACAAGTGTGCCAGTGTCTAATATGTATCCATAATCACACGCATAATTAACGACTGTACTGTAGTTGTAGATAGCCTGTACTGGCTGGTAGGTGGCGTATGTCACTGATACAGGGGGATCGCAAGTTACCACTGCAAAAGGAAAACCATCGTCTCTTTTCTTCTCAATAATCGTAGCTGCATCTATTCTTGTTCTTCGATGAGAAGCAGTAATTCATAATTTGTAAGTATACAAATCTCTTTATTCCAAACAAATTCTATGATAAGTATCAACCTCATGTTTATGAACACTTACATTTTCTTTGTGATTTTAGGAACATTGCATGCCATACATGTAGATGTTTGCTTCGGAAACAGCTTGTCAAAGAAAGTATTGTTTGGTATTTATCAATACACAGATTGTAAATTAAAAGTTATGTAGCAAAAGGGAACTTTATCGATTCACTTAAGTTTTCTTGACACAAATGTGCTTTTCGTTCAAACTGTTATCACTCAAAGGTGCTGCCGAATGACTATAATGAGAATGCAAAAGAATATGATAATGAGAAACAAATTACTAGGAGATGTCAATCACACCCGAAATGATACTTAAAAACTATTTCTTTGTGGCCGGTCTTATGAATTTGGTGGATTGCATAATTTTCTCGTCATACGTACAAGTACAAGTAGGTAGTGTTCCGGTCCATTCTGCGTTCTGATCACACTGTCTACTGGCGTCACCGTTCGTCATGTTGTACCCCAGATTACATGTGTAGTTGATAAAGTTTGCATATACATACTGTACTAGAGTGGGAGTAGAAGTAGCAAAGTCTACCACTACTGGAAAACTGCATACAACAGCTGAAATAGAAGCATTATTGTAATATATCTTAAAGGCATTTTATAATGAATCGAAGTAAAAAAAAAAAAAACAGGATCCTGGTTAAGTAATGAATTTAAGAAAATTTGAACGCTTTTCGGGTATATGAAGAATTTAATGTTTCTTTCTTTTTTTTAAAGACATCTGTTTGGACAATTAGCTATATTTCCTACATTTGTCCTAAGCTATTATTACAAATTCGAAAAAAGTTATATGTGAAAGTGTTGCATCAACAGATTTATTTATTAAAGTTTTTGATATCAATCTACGTACGGTCACAAACAGGTGCTGCACCATCCCACGTGGTATCATTCTGACAAGTTCTGACGTCATCTCCGCTCGTTTTATTATGACCGGTATCACACGTGTAAGTTACGGTATTATTGAAGTCAAACACAGATTGTGTTGGAGAGTAACCGGAATTTGGCTCAGAGATTACGTTACATTGTACAACTGAAATGAGAAACAATATCAAGTTCAAGTCAAATGAGTATACTTGAGCACTGCGAGGTGATAGACACCGAAGGAGTGCATTTAATAGATTATCAATAACAATAACAAAGTATATTTGATTTCTTTGACCTATGCCTTCGTACAGGGGCGGGGATAAACGTATGATATGAATTTCTATATTCGAAATTCGGGTAAGAATTTGCATTGATCAGAGTGTTATGTTTTTCTTTTTAATATAAACACATATTTTGATGTCACCTAGCTTAACGCAGGGTGTTCCATCGTTTATGAAACCATGAGTATACATACTCGAACAGACTGGTGCCGGGCCTGTCCACGCGCCATTTTCGTCACATGACGTCACAAGTGTACCGGAACTGAGGTAATACCCATAATCACACACATACGTCACGGGTGTGCTGTAGTTGTAAACAGCCTGCACGGGTCCATAACTGGAGAATGTTATAGCATCAGGAGGCGAACATGTTACCACTGGATAAGTAAGAGAAAAATGTATATACGTTATGTGAACATTAAGAGCGTGAAATTGAAAATGAAATTTTAGCACAAGTGAAATAGTAGTAGATGTTAAGTAAAATCAGAGAGTGATGCCTGGAAACTGTATGTATTACAAATGGTGTTTCTATATCAAAGTATCAAACTTGAATAATAGAAAAAAATGTAAATGGCACCAAAACACATATCTCATTGCGCTTTTCAGAATATCTAAGCTTTTTGATAAATTTAGTATACATGCGTATTGTGGGTTGATTCAATCACTGAAAAATGTCTAGATAAGTGAGTATGAATTGGATTCTGTACTGGGTCATTGAATGATAGAGTGTTTTCAAACTTAATAAGATAACGTGCGTATCAATTGCCCAAAGCTTGTTTACATTCATGTGCAGTATGTACGTATTTTTTGTATTTTCCAACTTACACGTGCAAGTCGCCTCAGTTCCTGTCCAGTCTCCGGTTTCTGTACACGTTCTTGTTTCATCTCCAGCAGTTCTATTATAACCAAGGTCACAAGTGTATGTTATAGTGTTGTTGTAGTCAATCTGGGCTTGATTTGGTGATATCGAGCTGTGGTCAGGAACGTTTGGTAACGGACATTTCACAACTGAAAGATTTACGTGGACCATATTCAATATCTTTGACTACAAAGTATCTTCTAGTCTCCAACTCTTGGTGTCATGTGTCTTGTAGAGGAATGTCAACAATAGCTATTGATTCAGGGCAGATAACTACAAATGAGATTGCCCTATTTACATGTATAACCAATTTTGTCCATACCAATATCTTTTATTACAAAGTACCTTCTATTCTCCCACTTCCCATGTCATCTGTCTTGCAGGAAATGTCTACAATAACTTCTTTACAAATATGAATCTTTAATCAAAATTTCACGAAATCAGATTTCTGTTTTGGTTTCCTTACGCCCCACAATATTGATAATCATTTCTAGATATATTTAATCCATACAAAATACGAATTTTCTTTTCATATTTCTACCGAGAAAATTTAAAGGTATATATATATATATATACAGATATATACGGAAACAAAAAAAAAAAAGGAAACTTTCGCCAACTTTGAATTGTGGATATATTAGTACAGTTTCAATCCTTACGTAAAATTGGATTTTTACGTTGAATAAATAGTGTATCGGGCTTTTATATGGGAATTACAGATCACGATAAATGACCTTGCAGAGCACCTCCAGCAATCATTCAGTATAGATATCAGTATAGATAACAATAAATAATCGTACATAATAAAACTCATACTTACTGACACAAGTCGGCAGCACCCCTGTATATGATCCATCAGTTTGACACGTGCGGCTCAAGTCGCCCGTGCTATGATTGTAGCCAGTGACGCACGTGTAAGTCACGACGTCACCAAAATCGTGTAACATTGTGTCCGGGCTGACCGTCATGTAGGTGGAGTCTTCTTTGATGCAATTATTCACTGGTAAAGGGGGAAAGGTATTGTTTCTTATGTTTTTCGTTTTTTTTTTGTTTTTGTTTTTGTTTTTTTTTTTTTTTCAATTTACAAGATGGGTCGTATCTTCCTAGGGATTCTTAGAAAATTACTGAAAAATTTTCTATTTGAAATAAATCGTACAATACATAATGTGTTGTTTTTTTTATTGATATTTATTCAAACGACTGAGTGTAGTTATTATCATTACGCGTTTTAACAATGTAAAAACTAGAAAAAACAGACTTTCCCGTGTAAATGGCCTAACCCATATTTGATGAAAAATTATTTCCAGTTTATCTATATTAAGAATATAAGCATGACTGATCAAATAAACTTATGAATAAGGAATAATATGTCTGATTGAAGACGGAACACGTTTTTGTCTCTTTTTTCTGTTGCAATAAATCCGCCTTTTCTGCGATTCAAGATAACAGGACAAACCCCAGAAAAAAAATCGCAAGGTAAGGTTATCAGGATCATCCGGCGAAAATAAATCCAAATCCGTCCATAAGTGTCTACAAGAATTTCGTTTACTAGATGTGGACATACACGGATATGGAGGCGGTCAATTGGAACGTTGATGAAAGGGAGATAATCCTAGCAAAATTGCTCCATGGACGTCCAAATCGACGGACACTTTTTCTTAAAATATTATGTGACTTTTTTCTAAAATGATTTGCAAAGACACGAGGAATCAATTGGTACTAACTAGAAAATCGGTGTATATGACTAGTCACCTGTTTTCAAAAAGACACATTAAGTTTTACTGGCAAAAAGGAAATTGTCGGTGTTATCGCAAAACCTCGTAACTAAAGCTTGATTAACAGAGACGAAATATTACCTGAACAGACAGGAGCAGTGCCCGACCAGGAAAAGTCTGCCTGACATGTCCGTGTTAGGTTCCCGGCTGTAAGTACGTATGCTAGATCACATGTATAAACAATATCCGTGTTGTACTGATACGGACTGGCAGGCGTAAATGAGGCATCCGACACCGGGGCTGGGTCCGGACAAACAACGACTGAAAAATAGTGATTAGCTAGTTATTGACAGTGTAGACTAAGATCAGGCTGTATGAACGTATGCTAGATCACATGTATAAACAATGTCCGTGTTGTATTGATACGGACAGGCAGGCGTAAATGTGGCATCCGACACCGGGGCTGGGTCCGGACAAACCACGACTGAAAAAGACACAAATTAACCCTTTCCGATACGAGGCATATGTTAATCCATTACCAGACGACAAAGTTTTGGACCATTCCAAAGTCAAAGATGTTGCAGACGACATTTTCATGTGCATGGAATTTTACATTTTCGGTGTTTTTGTCCAGAAAACATTGTGGGAAATGAAGAAATTGCTTGCCACAAGCAATTTCTTCATTTTCCACGATGTTTTCCAAAGCCTAAATTTTGTATGGCATAAAAGGTCGTCACTGTTTGGGAATGGGTTAACTGAACATATCAATTTTCATTTTTTACCCATCCCATGCTGTCCATGACATACCTGTTGTGATCAAAGCTTTGACATTCAGTATATACTCAGAGCAACAGATAAGAGCGAGTTTTTTCTAAATGAATTATTTCAAATCTAAGCCTTGTAGGTTTGATAGACTTTGAAAAATATTTTTTTGTATTTTGAAAAGTCGTTATCCCTCGTACTTGCAGCGCTGTATGATTAATAAAAAACGTGACAGAGAAAATTGAAAATGCCTGGTTTCCCACTCAGTTGAACAATAAAAATCATGCACAAATAATGAACTTTTCGGTACCCGAGGACTGAAAAAAGCTGCACAATTACACATATTGTTTTACATATAAAAGAGTAATGCGCTTCCTTTTATAAGCTGTGAGCAAACACATTAAGTGCTTTTAAAGAATCATATTTCGCTTTGAAGCTGAAACGAGATACCACAGTTTAACCCTTTTCCAAACAAGTCCTGATTTTGAGACCCCATTTATGGCAGGTTTGTAGTCCTGGTCGTAAGGGCGAAAGAAGAGATTGTCGATTTTCTCATTTTTGTTACCAATTTCCTGGCCTTTAATAGGCCCCTAAAACAATTTCTTATTTTCATTATTGTCTAGTTTGTGTCTATAATCGTTTTCACATATGATCGTGGACATCAACGTTATGAAGTTTGTGAATGGGTTAAAATTACTGTTACGCCGTTTTGTTTGCTCATTGGCGACTATCCAAACACTTACTAGAACACGTGGGTTCCGTTCCATCCCAGTTTCCGGAAGTCTGGCAGGTTCTGACGTCATTACCGGAACTGACGTAATATCCTGTATCGCAGGTAATACTGACCGACTCGCCGAAATCGTATTGGGTTTTCGTGGGTGAGACTGTCCCCAATGTAACTGCAGGGTGTGGTAGGCAAGCCGCAACTGTTTGAAATGTTTGTAATTTAATATTCATATACAAATGAGCCAGAATCTGGAAAAACGTCCCTTAAGGCTTTTGAGCCCAACATAGATCCGGATCAGCCTGTGCATACGCACAGTCTGATCAGGATCCATGTTGTTCTCTAATAGCTTCTTCATGACATGTAGTAACGTAAAGAAAGCAGCATTGGTGCATATTGGGCTCCATTTGACAACAGGCTGATCTTAAAACTCAATTTTTAAAAATGCTATAAGGGACGTTTTTCCAGATCCTGGCTCAAATGTACTGTCTGTAGAAAATCAAATAGGGCCTACTCGTAACTCCAGCTTTTCCATCTGTAGTTACGAAGTTTTGACCAAGGCTTGACGTTAGATCAATTAACAGTCAAAAGTAATTCCGATGAAAATTTTGGACCTGTGGAATGCATTTAAAAGTGCTACGGACGTCAAAACGGGTGTTGATAAAGATAGGGTACTTGTATCCTTGGTTACGTTGGTTACGTATCTGCAAGCTTAAGAAGACATTTCAGATTTTTTTGTCATAAATTTTACTTTTATTTTTATCTGAAAGAGCACATTTCCTTATGAAAATTCTGAAAATTTCAAGCCAAAATATTGCGCCGTTTACGAGAAATTTATATTTTTGTGTTGAAATTGAACGAAATGATGTGGACAACAGTTCGGATTTATATGCAGTTTATCGATTATGTCTCAACTTTAAATGCGTGTTTCTCGCTTATTGGCAACAACTGAAAAAAGCTAATAGTATTTATACTCATTAGAATAACCAATCTTGGCATCAAGACATACTTTAAAGGGGGAATAACACTTAACATATTACAAATTTTCCGAGAACTTCGTACAAAAAAATAAATATATATCATTAAAATATGGTCTTTAAATTGCATATATGCCAAATCTTAGCTTTCTACCTTGTGTATTGGCTTAGATGTCGACGGATTTAAAACCCCATGATTTTTTGTCCCGGGGATAATATTTACAATAATGGAACATATGGGGTTTTAAATCCGTCAACATCCTAGCCAATACACAAGATAGAAAGCTAAGATTTGGCATAGATGCAATTTAAAGTACATATTTTCATAATATATATTTATTTTTTTGCACGAAGTTCTCTGAAAATTTGTAAGATGTTAAGTGTTATTCCCCCTTTAAAAAATTGAAATTGGAATGAAATGTCCCTTTAATTAAACTGTAAATACGGTATTTTACCATAAGCGACAAATAAACTGAAGCATGGGAAATATTGAGACGAAGGGCAAAATGCTGGCTTTTAGCAATTTTCTTTTTAAAAAGTTTTTCCTTTTCAGAGATCAAATCTAGAGGATGGACTAACGTTAGTTTGAGATCAAAAACTAGTAACTGCAGCTTGAAAAGGCTGGACTTAGCCTATATGTACGAGGTTTTTATCTCCCATTAACGATATGTAATATTCATAGGATGTTTTTATGCCTAAACAATTACTTGATAGTGTGCAATTTATCGCATGCTACTTATTATGCATCATAGAAAGAATTTGCTGAAATATGATAAATTGAATCTTGTGGAATGAAACAGAATGATGTCTGTGCCAAGATACAAACCGCCACGAGTCTTGTTCAGATTGCACAACTCACTATTTGCTAGAGAGCTATGTTGGGTCATTTATCGTGAGCTATAATGACCAATGTCAAGATTTGTGAGGACAAATTTGTGTGTGCGCCGATCAATGACAAGCACAAAGTAAATTTATATTCTGACCAACCTGTGCAGACTGGCGTGGTTCCGTTCCATGTAGAATCAGCCTGGCAGTACCGGGTCAGAACCCCGGCCGTGTGGTTGAAGGTCTGGTCACACTTATAGGTCACAGAACTGGTATAATTAAACGTGGCTTGATTCGGAGATATAGTTGAGTCTGCCACGCTGTCTGGGACGCACGTGTTGACTGAAAATATACGTTTATTCACGTTAGGACGTGAAAAATGGGGGGGGGGGGGGGGTGGGTATGCGACCCTTTCCCAAACGAGACCTTGTTTTGAAGTCCCTATTTGAAAATGGCTTGAAAATTATTGAGCCAAAGGAAGGAAAAAAAACTTCTGCTATAACTGAACGTGGCTTGATTCAGAGATATGGTCGAGTCAGCAACGCTGTCTGGGACGCACATGTTGACTGAAAGTATACGAGAAGAGGCGTGGAAAGGTGGTCTTTAACATTTCCTAAAAGAGACCTAGTTTTGATATCCCTATTAGAAAAGGTCTTTAAATACCCTTTCCCAAACAAGATATGGTTTTGATGTCCCTATTAGAAAGGACTTGGAAACTATCGAGACAAAGGAAGAAACTGTTGGTACAATTAAATGTGGCTTGATTCGGAGATATAGTTGAGTCCGACACGCTGTCTGGGACGCACGTGTTGACTGAAAATATACGAAATACGTATAAGAGGCGTGGAAAAGGGGACTTTGACGCTTTCCAGAACAAGACCTGCTTTTGGTGTACCTATTAAAAGGCATGGAAGTATTGAGACAAAAGAAGGAAATGCTCATAACTAGCATTTTCTCCTTTTGCCTCAATAGTGTATGTATTATTTTGTACACAAATCATATCTTTAATAACGCCAAATTTACCATGTAAGCAGCTTTGAACTTCAAGCTCCCAAAAATCCTGCCGTTCGGTTAGGGTTAAGGCACTTGTAAAGAAAGCTGACCCTATGAATTTGAAAAGAAGATTCATCAAGAATGCGCATAATATTTTTTAACAGCAGCGTGTATGTGTATCTTGCATATTTATTATGCGTATGCACATTGATACTCCCATAATAATCCCATGTAATGCAGTTTTCGCTGGACTGTGCTAGCACAGAAATTTCTCAAAAAAAAAAAAACCAAAACAAAACAAACAAACAAACAAACGCTAAATATCGCGTCTTTGCAAAGAAGTCTGTGCCGCTTATCCATGAATTACAAACCATGCATTAGAAACCCCCCCCCCCAAAAAAAAAAAAAAAAAAAAAAAAAAACTAACACAGACATTGGCATTTGAACATTACTGTATCACATTGTATTTGTGATTAGTTTAGAGATGTAACGCGGTTTTAATAGAAAGCAACGGTATCATCAATTTACTTGTGCAAACAGGTATAGTCCCCGACCAAGTGGTATCGGCTTGGCATGTTCGGTCCAGATCGCCGCTTGTATGCGTGAATCCAGTGTCGCAAGTGTAGGTCAAAACATCGCTGTAGTTGTAGGTAGCCTGGTCTGGGGACCTAGATGTGTAGGGCACGCTGGCTGGGCTACCGCAGGTCTTAACTGAAACAATGAAAATTGTTATATTGTCGGTAACTACGTAACTCGTAACTACTGTAAGTTTAAATCATATCGTAGGTGTAATTCCAAAACAGTGTAACTACAGCTTTCAACAAGCTGTAGATACGTTATTTTAGAATTGCATCGACGATATACATGTACTTTGGTACAATCTTAGCAAATTTCTAATAAACGGCCAAAATGTCATTGATTTATCAGTAAATGCTAGAATACAAAAAATGACGATGGTTGATAACCTTCTCCATCTCCGTAGCTACGGATGATACCAAAATTGCACGAAGTTTTTGGTATCTGAAGAATAATTGGAAAACATAATTTATATCTAGCATTACTTTGTTCATTCTCTTATGACCTGTCGATCCATTTAGTTAAAATCACGTTTAAAAAACTAATAAATAATTGCTACCTAGCTATTAACGTTAAGTTGTCGCTTATGGAGAGCATGCAAAAACAATAGCTTTCAAATGCAGATCAAATTGGCTTTGTGACACATTATCTGCTTTTAAATAAATTTTCGAAACATATACCAAAATTGATTAGCACCCACTTTTACCCCTGTTTAACCCATTCAAACACATTGACCTTTTTTATATCACAAAAGATAAAAGCTTCGGAAAGCATTGTGGAAAATGAAGAAATTGCTTGTGACAAGCAATTCCTTCATTTCCACAATGTTTTCGCAAAATTTTTGTCTTTTGGTAATGGGGTGAATCCTCAATAGACCCTTTCACGTAATGTAAACAATTTGGTCTCCGGAAGCCCTTTCGCGCATGTGCGAGCTTAGAGGATGTAGAGGATGTGCGTTAATAGTCGAAAATAGTGCGTGCATTAACTCTTTCCCAAATAAGGCCTGGTTTTGACATTCCTACTAAAGAAAGGCTAGGAAAAATTGAAATAAAATTAAGAAAATGCTGTTAATCAGCATTTTCTCCTTTTGACTTAATATTTTTGTGTTAAAATGTTCATGAATTTCCTTTTTATTCACTTCTATGTTATTGTCTACATTAGTTTTCCAATTGGATCACCCCAAAATTAAGTGTTTTGGAAAGGGGTTAAAGGGCTTTCAGATGTCAAATGGTATTGTGAAAGGGTCTAAAGTCGATATTAAATTAGTGTTCAATTATTCAACTGTTAGCAAAAGGTTAATGGAGTTCTCATCAAAAGCAATATGTTATAATGTTTATGACTTATTGTTGGTCCCAGTTTAAATGACAAATTCAGCTAGAAAATGTTTGGAAATTGCACTTCTATAAGTTTCAAATATTCTTCACGCTTGTTGTATCGCGCCTATGGCGCGATACATATTGTGGTATACATATTCTAATTTTAGAAATTACGTCATGAGGGATAATTATTTGTACTTGAAAGTCGTATATATAACCTACACATAAACTGTTTACACGGTATAATTTTTCAAGCAGTACTAAGTATACATTGAAGTTCGTTTAATCTCAGACCACGCTGAAAATTCGTGTAAACGAAATTCTAGTATAGTTTTATACTTTGCATAGCAATGGAAAGTCCCTACTTCCGGTTTGCCCATGGTGGACATGTATTTTTCCTATCCGTTTAAATGCAACGCATTTATGCATACCATTTCGGGTTGGACTAAAACACGCAATGGACCTGTTTTGGCGCAAAGGACGCAAAGGACATGAAGGTGACGCAAATGAGATTTATATCAGTCCAAACTCCTTAATCATGATTTTTTTTAATCGCATTCAATTGTTATATTCGTGTATTTTACGATTAAATCTAGTCAGTAATCTTTGTTTTGGGACATAAAGTGTCTGATTTTTGTGTTGAATCCGATTTAATAGGCTACTCACGGACGAAAAGGAGCTGGCTGCGGCGCAAAGGAGATTCATATAAGCCCAAACTCCTTTATCAATATTTTTTATCGCATTTAAATTGTAATTTTCACGTATTTTAAAATCATATCTAATCCATAATGTTTATTTTTTTGACAAAAGGTGTCTGTTTTCTGTATAAATTCCGATTTTCATATGCTAATCACAGGCGAGAAGGAGCTGGGTGGCGCAAAGGAGATTTGTATCTGTATAAACTTTTTAATCATAGATTTTCGTCACAATTGATTGTAATATTTATGTATTATTAGACCATAGCTATTCAATAATAATTATGTATTCTTTAGAAAAAAGTGTCTGTTTATTTTATTAATTCCGATTTTCATAGGCTATACTCACGGGCGAAAAGGAGCTTGCGGTGGCGCAAAGGAGATTCAAATCAGCATAAACTCCTAAATCATGAATTTTTATTGCATTAAATTGCTATATTCATGTATTGTAAGATCATATCTAATCAATAATGTTTATGTTAGAACATAAAGTGTCTGGTTTTTGTATTAATTCCGATTTTCATAGGCTATACTCACGTGCGAAAATGAGCTTGCGGTGGCGCAAAGGAGATTCATATCAGCCCAAACTTCTTAATTTTGAATTTTCATCGCATCAAATTTTTTTAGCCCAACCGTACCATTTCGAATCGCAATAAGAAATCAAAGAACGAGAAGTACCTTACTATTGAATGACCACTACATGTTGAATTTGGACTGGTCAACTTGCATTGTTACAAGGGATCGTATTACCTGACTAGATATGTATATTGCTAGTAGAACAAATGGGTTTTCTCAAGCGTTTTTCAAAATTGCATTACAATGTGAATTCCTACTTTCGGTTTGCCCATGGCCTATCCGATTCACTGCATCGCTTCCTAAGAAATCAAAGCACGAAAAAGACTTACCCGGTAAGTATTGAATGAACACTGCATGTACAATTATGGATGATTCGATTCCATAATTTCAAGGGATCGTCTGAACTAAATAGGCATGTGTATAACTAGTAGAACAAATAGGTTTTCTCAATTTTTTTTCTAAAAATTACAAACTGTTAAAGGTTTTCACATAAAAGAACAACCCAATTTTAATGTCTCAACAGTTTTTGACTGGATGGATTTCAAAACCGTTCAAAAGAATACTTTATGCGCAATCAATTCGCCGCCACAATCAAAACTTTAGTCCTGTACTTTTTGTTACACTCTAGTAAATCTCCTCGTATGTGTCGCTCGTTCTTTGTGTTTTTTGTGTGTGATAAGTACAAATATAGGTCCCGATTTATGACCTGGCAGAGATGATCTGCCGGGTGAATTATTGAGACATATTCATGGTATTGCTTGTATTGTGTTACAGCTTAAATCCTAAACATTAGCGGCTGGTAGTTGTCACTTTATATGGCATTTCTGTATTTATCTTTTTTACATTTAATTTATTGCAAAAGTAATAAGGATCATATCCGTGGCATTGTGGCTGCTGTGCGTTCGTTCATCTATGTCTGTTATCATAAACGTTTCCTATTCCTGCTGTTATCAAAGCATTTTTAGATTCTATAGACTAAGATTAGCGTGCACTCTGATCTATTCAACACAGTCTGTTCTCTATTGAATGATTATACGAAGAACAAATAAGCTATAGTGGTCAAAATGTTCCGGTTTGGAAAATTTACTTGATACGATTTTTATATTCAGAAGGCTAATGGATAAACAAGTACTTTTTTTCTATTTAATTAAAGTATTTTACCTATTCTGACCAAAGGCTAGCGGGGCTTATGCCACGGTCCTGTTTCCGGCGTGCGTTCATGTGAAAACTTCTCCAAAATTACTAGGCCAGTTTCAATCAAGATTCAAACAGGAATCTTCTAACATAGGAATCTAACAGGAACTTCCTTGCATGGAGCCTTTCGAATTGTTTTTGTTTTGTTTTGTTTTCTTTTTTTTTTCGAAAAATATTTTCATAGTGAACTGTGGTTACTATGGTGCACTTTCAATTTATTTGTGTGTGTCTTTTTTTCCTTCTTTTTTTCCAAAGAATAATTTCACAGAGAAACGATTCAGGACCATCTTGGTCCTAATTCCTTGCTGAAATATTCGGTTTGTTTTCTTGTTTAAGTTAATTGTAATCCCCGTTTATTCAACTGCAACATTTAACACTTTTGTATTTGCTTACTTCCCCTCCTATGTTGTTTGATTAATGTATAATCTGGCTGAACACACAAAAATAGACTAGATCTAGCACCAGCATATGCAGACATGCAATCCTGTTTCGGTTTTCACTGCATGTTGACTTAACCAGACACTTGTACCATTCAGTACTTTGGTATAATTTTTTAAGCGCGATACAATTCATTTTGCTGTACATTACAGCAATTTTTTACTTGTTTCATAAGAATTCAGCATAATTCCATGCAAAATGGCGCTGCGTACAAATAATATCCTCTGTGCACAGCTGGTTCGACTTTTGAAATTAAGGCAGTCTGAAAAGCTGCCATTTAAAAATAGGCATTAACCCATTCCTATAAAATGATTATGACGCTTTCAGGCGCCCAGCCAGATATTTGGACTTGCGAAAACATTGAGGAAAATGAAGAAATTGCTTGTTACAAGCAATTTCTTCATTTCTAACAATGTTTTCTACACACGAATACCGAGAAATGTATAGTTTCATGCTATTGAAAGTGTCGTCTGCAACATCTTTGAAATTGGACCATTTTAATATGTTGTCATTTTTGAAAAGCATAAAGTGCTACTGGTTAAGCCAAACTTACTCGTACAGATAGGTGGTTCACCTGACCAACTTGTATCAGCGTTGCAGGTCCTGGTTAAATTCCCACTTGTGTGCTCAAAGCCTGTATCGCATGAATACGTGATAGTCGTGGAGTAGTTATAGATAGCTAAATCTGGCGACCGCGAGGAATGAGCGACTGCAGGCGGGCTGGCGCATGTATTTACTGCAAATGCAAACTCAAAACATATAATAAATAGTCAAAAAAGTTGCTGAAAATGCAAACAAAGCAATTACTGAAGAATATAGAGGCATTGCTGCAACATAATTATTTACGTAGTTGCTAAAAAAGATTAGGGTACTCCAACAGTAAATACAGTCACTGAATACGCAGCCGCCATTGCTTATATTTGAAAGAAATTTAAATGCAAATGCCAGCTAATATAAAGTAGCCCTACCGATGTGTTGTCTGAAAATAAAAAGCCGAAAAAATGCAAATGCAGCTACGCTTTAACCTGAATTTATTACACCAATGAAGAGCGAAAATATCAGCATTTTCTTCTTTTGCATTAACATTTTCTTGACTATATCACACACAAAAATCCAATCGTTATTGCTTTCCATTTAGTCGTCTATGGCAGTTTTTGAACAAGACCATCATAAAATTTCGCCAGGGGAAAGTGTTAACGTACTTGTGCACACAGTATCTGTTCCTGACCACGTGGAATCGGCCTGGCATGTCCGGGCGTTGTCCCCGGAAGTATGTGTGAACCCAGTATCACATGTTAATGTAACAGGTGTCGTATAATTGTAAAGGGGCTGATCTGGATTCGCCGAGGAATTAGGAACAGCCGGGCTTGAGCATGTGTTAACTGCAAAAATTTAAGCAATTGCGAAATGACTAGTGAATGTAAAAGAGACAAGACAAGAGAGAGCTAGTCAATCATGGCCGCAGATAAAAGACAGAGAAGCAATGCTTCGGTGTTGTTGCAAAAGCTCGTAACTACGGCTTAATTAAATCTGTAGTTCCGATATTTTGCAACAACAGCGATGAGTGACCGTTCGATTTTTTAAATTATGTCAAAGATTTTTTAATTCAACCATGTCGGTTGGAGAGACAACTCAAATAAGTATTCCCACAAAAATTGTATAGCACCTTAGATAGAGACTATTTCTAAAAGGAATATAGGTACGATACCAAAATTATATATATGAAAGCTACGAAAAGGGAATAGAATATAGAACAAAATATAGAAGAGAACGGAGTTTATACAAAGGTAGTCGACCGGTTGCATGATTCAAGCAAAAAGAAGGCAAACAGCGGAAAGTTCCACTTGATACTCCTAGAAGGCCAGTTGATGGTTCAAAACATTCTACTATAGGATAAGCACGACTAGACTCTAAGTAGAGCAAAACAAATCCCAGGTGGAAAATGTAATTAATTAATATGCTTATCAGTTTATTCAATGAATATTTTGATCACGACTTGCGTCAGAATTTACTTTGATCTATTGCATTTATGCATAACAAACAAGCAAGGCAAGCCAATGGGATATTATATGATGACGACATACAATACTTAAGACTATTATAATACAATACGTACACTTTCATACATATCGAAATATCATTAAATCCGTAACCCCACGTAACGTAAGGCCACGTTAATACGTTAATTTATTTTATTTATTTTTTTGTTTGTTTACTGATTCAATGAATTAGAAAACATTACTTATATTTCCTAGAATATTTTTTTAAAAGTAGAACCAGTCGTTTCACCATGGCTTCAATCGTGAATCGTAGCAGACAGTTACATGTATATGGACACATTGCGAAAAAGCGTTTAAAAGTACCATTGCTTTAGCCAAGATTTTACTTTAAGACCATTTCCCTAAGGTTTCTTGTACGATTTCTTACCAGAAATAGATATATACTAGTCAAAACTTCTAACCGGCCACTTAGTTTCTGCCATTTATGACATATTCATTGACGGAATAACCACAATCATTGTAAGTCATTGTTTAGAATATTCATTTTAGAACTAAAAAAGATAAAAATGTAACCAATATTCCGTCTTGAACGTTTTCAAATTGACACAAGTTTCACTATACCCCTAATATTGATTTTCATCGATTTTAACATTGGTGGGTGGGGTATTTTGTAGAAAATCGGCTCATATCAGGACAATATGGAATAGAATTAAATTCCTTCTTCGAAAATTATGTTTCTTTGTCATTTTACTAGCAATGTTGATAGGGGGAAAATGACAATATCAAGATTTTATTTCGTCCCAAATCTGAATTTCTGTCGAATTTCTCAGTTTTTGTGATTTTCAAAAATGGGGGTCCTCGTCTTTCATGTGATGTCAAAGAGTCACATTAACATTTTAACACGCGAGGTTTGTGCAAAATGATCTTCAAATGACCAGTCTTTCCATAAAAGAAAACTTCTATCCGATCAGATTTTTGTAAACATTTCAAAAAATTGAAAAACAAAGTGGCCGGTTAGGAGTTTTGACTAGTATATATCTAGTATTACCTCGTCATGCTTGTGCTGGCAGAATAGAGAAAGATCATCATGCACATACGTGCGGTCCGACCTTACGCTATTCTACCAGCTTATATAAATTCACCATTGAACGAGTTAACTCATTCGCACACATTAACTCTTTTTGACTACCTAATAGATAAATGCTTGTGAAAACATTGTGAAAAATGAAGAAATTGCTTGTGACAAGCAATTTCTTCTTTTTCCACAATGTTTTCCACACAGAGATTTGTATAAATTCAAAATTATATCAACTTGAAAATGTCGTCTGCAACTTCTTTCAATTTGAAGAGGTTCACAATTTTGTCATCTGGTAGTGGGTTAACAGACAGAACGGATGGACGAGACATACTATAGTGCCACCATCAACATCGAGACTCAAATGTACTTTTAACTATTGACTGTCCTACGTGAGAGGGGTGTTGTGATTATATCTAACGGTAAACGCCTTTTTAAAACCACGGCGTTTACGTAACTGGTTTACCTGTTCAGTTTGACTCGTCTGTCCAGAGGTCATGGTTTATTTATACAAACTTACTTGAACAGACCGGTGTAGACCCTGACCATGTTGAATCGGCTTGGCATGTTCGGTTAAGGTCGCCGCTGCTCACAGAGTAGCCAAGGTCGCAGGCGTACACAATGGATGTAGAATAATTAAACACCGCCTGGATGGGCGACATGGATGCATTCGGAATCGCTGGCAAGCTTGCGCAAGTGTTTACTGCAATATGTGATCGAAAGTATTGTATTATGATTCAATTTGATGAATAAAGCCAACATCTTCCAAAAGATGCAGACTTTCAAATGCAGATTTTTTTTAATAATTTTGCCTCATTAATTAATTTTGTACCATGAAAAAGTATTTTAAGGTTTACGAACTGAGAATGAAAACACCACTTTCTAGCCATACGAAATGCATCAAACTACACACACTTGTAGATACACTTCACAGAAGTTGATTCACCAGGCCGGATTTCAAGATTATGCTTCAAGAAGAAAATAATTCACAAATATTATTTTACTCTATTTTCATATGCAAGGGAGGTAATTTTGAACATTTTTGTCAAATATTTCCACAAGTATGCATTAATTCAAAATTCTAAACCATACAAAATGCTTATATTTGTATTTGGGATGGAAATGTAACACAGATTAGGAATTACTGGCACTTTTCAAATTTTGCCTCTGGCTCTGCATTTCATTCTCAGTTCGTAAACCTTAATGATTGATAGGAGTAAGTAATCGGTAAAAGGGCTAGGTTTTAATAGCATGAAGCAGCGAATCAATTGAATTCATATAGAAAATAGACAATTGTCTGAAATAATTTTCAAACTGCATTGTCTGCAGCCATTTTGTTCTGCGTACAACTCAGGAAATAATATCCATTCTCATTTGCAATGAATAGCGCTAGATTAATTGGCTTTCACTGGTACAGGCAGGCTCGGTACCAGACCAGGGGTATCCGCCTGACACAGCCACGTGACATTACCTGACATGTTTAACAAATATATTTTTAGCACAAGATGTATCGCTTTTGTTACTTACTAGTACAAATAGGCTCGGTACCAGACCACGTGGTGTCTGCCTGACATAACCACGTGAGGTCACCTGACGTGTGGGTAAAGCCAGTGTCGCACGTGTAGAGTAAAGATGTGTTATAGTTATATGTAGCCTGGTCGGGCGACCGCGCAGCATTTTGCACAGGCGACGGGCTTGAGCAGGTATTGACTGAAAAAACGATTAACCTATTATATTACCAAACGGAAAAAGTGTTTCAATATTCAATAAAGATGTTACACACGACAATTTCAAGTTGATGAAATTAATTAAAATCTGGTCCAGCGACCGCGCAGCATTTGGCACAGGCGATGGGCTTGAACATGTATTCACTGAAACAGCACTTTACCCATTACCAAACGGCATAATTTTGGACTGTTTCAATTTTAAATATGTTGCAGACGACAATTTTCGAGTTGACGAAATTTCAAAAATCTTTAAAAAGCATTCTGGGATAGAAAACAATGTGGATAATGAAAGGAATTGCTTATGACAGGCAACTTCTTCATTTCCCACAATATTCTCCTAAATCTATTACATGAATGCACCAAATGTTGGTTTCTTTGGGAATGGGTTTACATCTTAGACTGACTGTTCAAGATTCAAATGAATATATATGAACAGGATACAGTCAGAAACGAAAGGCCAACAATTCTATCTAAAATCTAAAAACACACGGAAAAAAAACAACTAATCTTTACTTGTGGATGATCGGCAAGGTGTAAACTGCACAAATTACATGTAAATAATCACTTTAGTACGTTAAAGATGTATTCTTTATTAATTTAGAAAGGCGCGCGCAAGAAAGGCTAGCTTGCCCCCACCGAATTTTAACAGATCTTCCACATCCTGAAAAAACCCAAAGGTCTTAAATCCCACCTTCTTTGCATCAAAACGGACACATATTTACAGATTTATTGAAGACTTTCTGTAGATATTGTGTCGCATAGTTACAGTAACACAGAAGGCGCAATGGATATGTGACCCGTCACGCTAAAAGGGACCTTATCGGATGTGTAAAAAAATATCGACCCTAGTCAGTCTGCGCAGTCCGCGCAGCCAGACTAGGGCCAATATTTTTCACTTTTATGTAATTTTCTAATTTCGGAATGTTTTCCCTATCTTACTATATGTTCAATTTTCGCATATGGGATCTGGTTGACCTGGACTGAGTCCGACAAGTCTGTCAAACTTTGGATTTTTAGAGTTTGGATAAGGTCCCTTTTAGCGTGACGGTTCACATATATCAAAGTACCCTCCTTACAGACACACTATTAGCGGCATCTTCAGCATTGAATAACGTTGCAGACGAATTCAACTTTACAGGGTTTATTCACGAGACTTACTTGAACATACGGGTTCCTGACCCGACCACGTGGTGTCAGCCTGACATGTTCTTGTTAGATTTCCACTTGTATGTGTATATCCGGTATCACATGTATAATTAAGAGATGAAGTATAATTGTAAGAAGCTTGGTCTGGAGATCGAGAAGAATTGGGGACAGCAGGTGGGCTTGCGCAAGCATTGACTGAAAATGTATGCGGGTATATTTATTCAAATGCCGTTTTTTTTTTCTTTTAGCTAATTATACAAAATCAAAAAAATATGTAATCTAATATCAAATGCACGTCTATGTTGTAAAGGAAAGTATGAAACTAGATTTAAAGGTGAAAAGTTAAAGTTGCACAATGATAAACGATATAGAAATACCAAGTATTATGAATAAGACTCATATAAGGTGTACAAAAAGAAACAAGAGCTGCCCGAAGACAGCGCGCTCGAATTTTCTAAGTTGCTTAGTATAAAGGGGGCATAACTTCAACTATAGTGGAGCCAGGGTCATGGGCCCTGGTAGTAAGGTAGAGGGTGTGATGGTGAATAAGTATTCCAAGTTTGGGTTGAATCCCTTTGATAGCATGGAAGCCATTGATGTTTGAAAAAACTTTAACCTTTGTTGCAACGCCGACGCCAACGCAAACGCCGACGCCCGAAATGTCGAGCTAAAAATGGAAAAATATGTCTCAGGACAGGCAAGCGCGACTATCAAGTGCTGGATAGTAAAAAAAAAGCCAATAGTGAATTCTTGCCAAGAGGCTGGTATTATGACCAAAGAAGCATGTGCAAAATTTGACAGCAATAGCTGTTACAGAAAAAGAAGTTATCACAGATATATGCAAGTTGCACGTAAAAACTTAAACATGAATTTCTAAGTCAAAAAGGGTTAACACTCCACTTAATTATACGCTATAGTGATGAATCTTTGTCTAGTGCCTGTTCGTAAGGAACAAAGTGGAGGTAGAACCCTTGGCTTGCGAAGATGGTAAACACTTAACCCTTTCCCAAACAAGACCTGAATTTGACGTCCCTAATAGAAAAGGCTTGGAAAACATTGAAACAAAGAAGAAACTGCTGATAACCAGCAGTTTCTCCTTTTGTCTCAATATTTTCCATGTAATATTTTGCACAAATTCTATGTTTAATACCTTCCATTTTTGTCATTTGTGGTAGTTTTTGAAGCGGATCACCCTAAAATTTTGCCGTTTGGGAAAGGGATAACCAAAGCATTACGGCGACGCCCACGCCGAAGCTCTGTTGACTAGAATAGCCCCCGGACCCTACGAACAGTCGCGCTAATATCTACAATTATTCTATATATGTATTGAGATGAGGAAACTTAGAAACAAAATAAAACGGCTATCTAAAGCAATGCACCAGTTTTTCAAATTGCATAAATATAGATATCCTATGTACGCCTTACTTGACGCGACTTACTTGTACATATGGGTTCCTGACCGGACCACGTGGTGTCAGCCTGACATGTTCTTGTTAGATTTCCACTTGTATGTGTATATCCGGTGTCACATAAGTATGTGATTATTGATGTATAATTGTATGTTGGTTGATCAGGCGCTAGCGAAGAATTTGGCACAGCAGGCGGGCTTGCGCATGCATTTACTGCAAAAATGCATGCAGATTTTTTATCGTTTGTATTTGTTTCTTGAATATAAAACGCAAATGATAAAAGCTTTAATTCAACAGTACAAAATAAAAATGATAATGCACATCTAAACTGACATTGTATTTACGATACAGATGCAATATACTTTGAAATGATTTGGTTACAGAAATGCAAAACGATACAGGCAATTTACCCGACTAATGAAGCAAACAAACTATCTATATGAAATCGCTGTAAGAATATTGAACATTTCTCTACAATTATCCTAATTAACGAGGGTCGAGCAATACGTTCATCAGGTCATGGCGTTCACACCCTTTGACAATTTTGTTTCAATGTTTTCTTAGGGTTAATAATATTAGATTTTTATCATAAAGATAGTTTTCATACAAAATTGTCTCTTTTTACGTTGAAAGATCGTATGTCTCCATAGAAAGAGTTAAGCTATAACTTACACTGGAGCATAGTGAAATAACAATTCAAACCTAGTTTGTTTTAGTAAATCATAACGCTTACAGTATCATGTCACAGTGTCGTTATGACGTCATTTGTGTTGTGACCTATTAGACTTCAGATTAGATAGGTTACCATGTTCTATTCTGTATTGACTATACTTGGACCGGCCAAAATCGAGGATACATATCAATTACGAGACGGGTTTCGTTTATCCATAAATGCAATACTGACTTATGTACACAAGTCGTGTAAAATTTTGGTTAGCACTAGTTCTTTACTGAACTTGTTTTAATTTTTATTGACAGTTCGTTATTGAAACAATGTGTATTACACAGTAATCAGGGTTTGGATGGCATTTCATATTTTGCCTTTTCCCAGATTAAAACTCTTTTACCTAAAGTAAAACTCAGGACCACAGCTAAATAACGATACACTCCTCAAAAGTTCTAATTGGCCACTTTTTAAACTAGTTTTACTAGAAAATGGGCGAAACAAATAAACTGAAATTTTGACAGTTTTTTATATATATTTGATTAAGATTTAAAATGAATAATTTGTAACACCGATCGTTTTATTTTGCACGAGTTATTTGTTAAAAACGCGTTTTGCTTAAACGCACATGAAAAACACGTGCGCTATTCAAAACTCGTAAATGTTAGATGCATGATGTCCAGTGCAGCCTAGAACTTAGGAAAAACAGAAAACATCACCAAAACCAAGTAACACGGATACGCTAGAGGGCTTGGCATGATCGAATCTAGCAGGCCAATTATAGGGGTATGTTCTGAATAACTTTTTCGGTCATTCTTTTATTAACAGAACATAACTGATCTTCTTTTATGATTTCTGGTGCCTTTAACAATGATTTCCAAGTTGTTAGAATTTTCAATCGTCCCAATTTTGTCAAAAAAGGACTGTTCCTGGAATTTCGATTGACCGGAAATGGATTTGTTAATATGACGCTTAGAAAGCCTATTAACATTGGCTACCCTTTCGGAATGTTAGATTCAACAACAATCAACATAAAAACGTTATCAGCGCAATTGGTACGTCCGGGGCAAAATTACCCATTTTTCGGCCATTTCCATGCATACCTGGAAACCATTCTTGTCAACAATATCATTCCTGTATCATTATTTGATAGACATTTGCCACATATTGGCATGAAACCACGTTCAAAGCCTTCATTACCATTTAAAAGCTTGATTTTAGCCCCATTAAGCATAACAGGTAGGGTTGAAGAGCATTCAAACAACCATCCAAAACGCAACATTTTGGACGATCTGTATCGTGTTGTCGCTCGCGGATAGAGAAAAATCCCAAGGTAATACACCATTTTCTGTGAAGCAATCATCAGAATACAGTTACAAGCAATGATCAATGCTGCTAAGAGAAAATACGTCATTGGTTTCTGTTTGGTGACTTTTTATTTGTAGGGGTCTTTATCTGATGCCATTGTTTTGATAATGCATTGCAATACGAAGCTATTGAAATTTTGTGTAAATTATGATAAATAAATATATCAGCTGATGATATTAAATTGATTATGTTTCGGACACAGTTGTAGTCTGTACTTCCCAAAACATGAGGTGGCCAATTAGAACTTTTGAGTAGTGTAGATCAAGGTAGAAAGATAGACTATTTTTCAGTTATAAAGCTCTCGGAAGACTACAAACATTATCCAAATTTAAACCCCTGTATATGCTGTGTTTGACACAACTTACTTGTACATACGGGTTCCTGACCGGACCACGTGGTGTCTGCCTGACATGTTCTTGTTAGATTTCCACTTGTATATGTATAGCCGGTATCACATAAGTATGTGATTGTTGATGTATAATTGTATGTTGGTTGATCAGGCGCTAGCGAAGAATTTGGCACAGCAGACGGGCTTGCGCAAGCATTTACTGCAAAAAAGCAGTTGACGATATTTGTATGTTTTGATTAACTTATTGATAAATGACCAGAAGTTCGTTGGTCTTAAACATTTGTCTTTTTGTCTTAGGCTATGCATAAGTGTGCAAGTATGGCCAACTAGAATGAGTAGTCGAATGCTTAAACTCAACTTAATAGTTTTGTGCTTGAGACTTACTTGTACATACGGGTTCCTGACCAGACCACGTGATGTCAGCCTGACATGTTCTTGTTAGATTTCCACTTGTATGTGTATAACCGGTGTCACATAAGTATGTGATTGTTGATGTATAATTGTATGTTGGTTGATCAGGGGCTCGCGAAGAATTTGGCACAGCAGGAGGGCTTGCGCAAGCAATGACTGAAAGTGTACGCAGGCATGCTCTTGGTTAAGTAGATTAATAATGTAAATCCAAATTTAATTCAACAGAAATGGTAAAAACTAAACATGAAAATACAATGTACACTTCTATACTAGATTTCTCTAGACTACATAGGGGAAGAATAATTAATGTTATGAAATATGAATTATGTTTAAGGTATCCACAACAACTATGCAAGAAATATCCTTTGAAAAGGCTACCCTACATGAAGTTCACGTTAATTTATATTTGTGCATGTTTAAAGATATTTTAACCAACGAACCATCTTAAACTTCGCGGCAATGTATCTTTGAAAAAGGTCATTGGAACAATCGTTGTAATGTAGATATTTGTCATGATTGTGTTTTTTACATGTACGTTTGTTTGTTTGTTTTTTGTTTGTTTGTTTTTTTTTGTTTTGCAAAATACTGTCTCTCAGCCATTGCTTTTCATTTGGCACTTAGGCTTAAACCATGTACATGTATATCGACATGCGGCTTTGCTTGTGGCAAATATTGAAAAAAAAAATGTATTTCGTCTTTTGCATTTCGTCTTATAAATTCAAGTCATTAATTATTATAATCAAATATGTTAAACACTATCCCAAATACCATATCATATTTTATATTGAGCAAGCAATTAAGTACGGTATGTATCTTTGCTGTACACAACTTACTTGTACATTCGGGTTCTTGACCTAACCACATGGTGTCTACCTGACATGCTCTTGTTAGATTTCCACTTGTATGTGTATAGCCGGTGTGAAATGTTTGAATTAGACATGAATAACAAATATAGAAGGCTTGCTCCGGAATTACGGACTACATTTATCGACACAACTTACTTGTACATATGGGTTCCTGGCCAGACCACGTGGTGTCAGTCTGACATGTTCTTGTTAGATTTCCACTTGTATGTGTATAGCCGGTGTCACATGAGTATGTAATTGTTGATGTATAATTGTATGTTGGTTGATCAGGCGCTAGCGAAGATTTTGGCACAGCAGACGGGCTTGCGCAAGCATTTACTGCAAAAAAGCAGTTGACGATATTTGTATGTTTTGATTAACTTATTGATAAATGACCAGAAGTTCGTTGGTCTTAAACATTTGTCTTTTTGACTTAGGCTATGCATAAGTGTGCAAGTATGGCCAACTAGAATGTGTAGTCGAATGCTTAAACTCAACTTAACAGTTTTGTGCTTGAGACTTACTTGTACATACGGGTTCCTGACCAGACCACGTGATGTCAGCCTGACATGTTCTTGTTAGATTTCCACTTGTATGTGTATAACCGGTGTCACATAAGTATGTGATTGTTGATGTATAATTGTATGTTGGTTGATCAGGGGCTCGCGAAGAATTTGGCACAGCAGGCGGGCTTGCGCAAGCATTTACTGCAAAAATCAAGTCAAACACTTTTCCAGAGTCGCTTCATTAGAATTGACAAAAAAAAACGATAGAAGAAGGCCCGTTCGCTATTAAAGTAATTATTTCGAGCACATGTAATATGTAGAAATAGAAAAACAAAAGATGCACACGTAACAAACTTTTATGTTCTTTAAACTTACTTGTACATACGGGTTCCTGACCAGACCACGTGGTGTCAGCCTGACATGTTCTTGTTAGATTTCCAATTGTATGTGAATAGCCGGTGTCACATGTGTATGTGACAGTTGACATATAATTGTATGAAGCTTGGTCCGGCGATCTAGAAGAATTTGGGAAAGCAGGCGGGCTTGCGCAAGCATTTACTGAAAATCAAGATAATGTCGGCATTCACGTATTCCATTCATTATGAAATAGGCCCACTAAATACTTTGTGCAATTCCACCTCTACCCTGGCCGTGTTAAGTGACAACAGAAATTGTCGACCTCGCCAATTTCCATTGCCACGGATGACGGTGTGATAACAGGAAGTGATTGGTATCTAATGATCGGCGGAATATCTTAATCCTTTCCCAAACAAGACCTGTTTTTGACGTCCCTAATAAAAAAAGCTTGGGAAAACATTGAAACAAAAGAAGAAACTGCTGATAGCCAGCAGTTTCTCCTTTTGTCTCAATAATTTTCTATGCCATATTTTACACATATTTTAACTTTAATAACTTCCAGTTTGTCATTTGTGGCAGTTTTTGAAGTGGATCACCTTAAAATTTTGCCGTTTGAGAGAGGGTTCAAAAGAGCTTTGTGCGCAGTGTATCGCTGCTAGAAATATCATCATTTTAGTGATGCTGACTTGCTCGTCTACCAAAACATGTATAATATCGAGAATATCAAAAGCGAGGCCTTCGTATTCTTTGACATTATATACGTACTAGCGGTCATTATAAATGTAGATCTAAGTCCTAAAGGATAAAAAAAACTCTAAAATATATGTCAGTGTAAAGAATCTTTGAAGCTGGTATTATGGTCAGAAAAGCATGCTCAAAGATATGACAGTTGCACTTAAAAACCTAACCAAACAATTACGCCAACGCCTGCGCCTGATTTTCAAGAACAGCCACCTATTGTATGAATAGTATCGCTAAACTCTCGTAACATCAGTTAAATTCAAAAGGTAGTTACTAGATTTCTGAGAGGAAGGCGTTGGTATGTATTCCAATTAGACAAAGCACAGCAAAAGTATTAAATACTTTTGCTGTGCTTTGTAATTAAAAAAATTTTAATTGAAAAAAAAAAAGACCGAAGTTCGGCGACCTTTTCATGCATGGCTATACGGTGGACATCTCATTTCTGTGTTCATCAAAAAGACCATTTGCCGGAACTAATAGAATTTTAGATTAGAAATTAATTATTAATAATTATATTCATTTAGATCTATAAACCCAGAGCGTGAATTCGTATATTCTGGAATGTATATGAGGTTTTAATGGGTACAAAGCAAGCCATATCAGTCATTTGAGCCGATTTTAATGAGGCTAATGAATGTCCTTTTGTGTTATTTGTACTTTAGTTGTCCTATCCGTAATCCTCAGAGATACTATAATGATACGCCAGAAGAATAACAATTCTGTAAGCATTTAGAGAGACATTCCAATTTATTTTGTAAAGTTTGTTAAATGCCAATATTGGTCACCCTGATTCGTTTAAGGTATCCGACCCCCCAAAAGAACAAAAGAGCCAGCGGCGAAATTTGAAAAGTGCAAATAATTCCGAAACTGTGTTACATTTCTATTCCAGATACAAAACATAAGCATTTTGTACGGTTTAGAATTTTGAATTAATGCATGATAATGGATATATTTGACAAAAATGTTCAAAATTACCTCCCTTGCATATGAATATAGAGTAAAACAATATTTGTAAATTATTTTCCTCTTGAAGCATAATCTTGAAATCCGGCACGGTGAAAAAACTTATGTGAAGTGTATTTACAAGAGTGTGTAATTGGATGCATTCTGTATGGCTAGAACATGGTGTTTTTAATGATGGGTCATATACCTTAAATGCCAACATTGGTCACCCTAATTCGTTTAACCCATCAACACAATGACTATTTTTGACTCCCTATAGATTAATGACTTTGAAAAACATTGTGAAAAATGAGGAAATTGCTTGTGACAAGCAATTTCTTCATTTCCCACAATATATTTTACCAAGAAAGACAAAATGTATGATTTTATTCAAGAGAAAATATCGTCTGCAACATCTTCGAATTTGGACAAGCCTAAAATGTTGTCGTCTGGTAATTCGGTTAAATACTATCTCTCCTTCTCTTCCTATCTATCATCTCCTACGGTAGCATTACAGAGACAGGCGTCTGATACTATTCATGTAGCCCGGGGTCAAGCCCCCGCCACGAGCATCAATTTGATGCCTGAGGGAAGCATTTATATAGAGGCAGATAATGGCAAATCCCAGTCATGTCTCTGCAGTGCATGGACAAAGTAATAATAAAGTTTCAACCAGGAATCAATTACTTCAAGATGGATTGCGTGCGAGAAACTCATGTGACGTTACCGCCAAACCAGATCACAACATGTGACAGATGAAAGATAAAGGATTAAGTTTTACTATATGCATTCAAAATATCGCTCGTACTACAGAGTGTCCCAAAAAAACGGAACCCTAATTCAAAGTCAAATATCTTAAAGCGTAAGCAAAAAATTTAATTTTTGAATTTGCAGTGTTGGAGATACATCTTTTTTGCATTTGTGTTCCAAATTTTACTTGAAAATATGCATCGGTTCAAAAGTTATAAGCAAATTAATAATGACACTAAAAACCCTATCTGACATGATATTGATTTTTGCGTCTTGTTTGTTCGTGAAAGCGCACTAACGGTCAGTTGTTGAATTCTGTACCGTTGTACATGTATGTATCGATTTTCTCAAAATTTAATATGTACACGTTCTGTACGTTCAAATTGAGTCCATAGGGTGGTTGTTTGAATTAATTTCAAATTATTATGCGATTCATTTTACATGGCGCAGTTTTAACTTTTATTTTCATAAATTACAAGCTTGATATGTTTCTTAAAATTAGTCCAGTCTTAATTTTCTTGCATAGTATACATTTATGTTGACTATGATTTAATTCTTTTTGGTGAATTTTGTGTTATACTCCCCACAAAAAGTTAAGCAACAAAAGTAATTCTCTCAATATTCTTTTTATAAACGCAGAAATTTTGCACATATTTCTTATTCGGATAGCCATATCTATGCTTAAACACACTTTAAAGAATACTGAATGTTATCGTCTCCAAAAACAGCTATCACGTGATTAGAACACACTCACCCCCAAAACATGCATGCAAAATGTGTCGCATATACGGATTTCAAACTTGGCATTAGCTCCGTATGTGCTTAAAACGCGTCAATTTGACAACTTTGATGTCATCAACATTTGAAAAATGCCAATACGTCACTTGACTCCAATTGAAGTGGCTCAAATTGTTGGAATGCTACAGGGTGGGGCAACCAAGACTGCTGCCGCCATTCACTTTAATTTTCATCGCAGTATTGACTAAAGAGCAATAACCCGATACAATCATACTAGACAGATGTCAGAGAGACCACGTTCAGGTCGTCTAAGAGTAACACCACCTTGTGAAGACCGTTATGTTGCAACCTTAGTCCGCAGGAACTGGCTTACAACGGCCAGATCGCTGGAAAATGACCTTCAGAGGGTGTCAGGAAACATACTTTCCATCCAAACCGTTAGGAACATGTTTCACACAGAAGGTCTAAGGTCCAGGATACCACTTCAACGGATCCAACTTCCCCCAAAACATCGAAGGCAAAGATTAATATTGGAACATCAACATCAAAACTGAGGGTCACTCGTTGGCGTCACAAACTCTTAACGGACTCGTCAAGATTCTGCCTTGATTCTAATGATGGCATGACATGTGTGTGGAGAAACGGTAATGAACGGTTTGCCGACTGTAACATCGCTGAACACGACCAATATGAGCGTTGGAGTATGATGGTCTGGAGAGGTATCAGTGTTTGCCACAGAACAGAGCTGGTTGTCATCAGACGAGGTTCAATGACTGGTGTAAGGTGCATTTACGAGATCATCACGCCTGTTATCATTCTTCTGGCACAGTAAACAGATCCAACTGTTATGTTAATGGATGGTAATGCCCGTCCCTATCGTTCTGGATTTGTGACTGAAGTTCTGTGGACAAACAACATCAGACATATAGACTGGCCCGCTACGTCTCTAGACCTTAATTCGATAGAACACACATAGGACATTCTTTGAGAGCGTGTCTATGGTCAGCATGTTTGCCCACAGACTCTGAATGAACTGCAACAGGTCTTGCAGACAGAATGGAGGATCAATCCACAACGGACATTGGACAGACAAATCTGCTCGATGCCAAGGTGTGTTCGGGCGTGTGTTGAACATCGTAGGGGTCATACCAGGTACTTGAATCTCGATCATGGCCTGAAGTGGCCGGAAAACAACTTTTTACACATTCTGAACTGCTGGCGAGTGACGTTTTGCACCATTGTTTTGTCGGGACGGTTTTCGAGGATCTGTAATTTTGTTATTGTTTGATGATTTTCCCAATCATTTAACGTAATTTGTGTAATAAGACCCCAACTTTGTATTGTATAAAACATAGATCATTAGATGTGATAAAACACATTTGAGAAAGAAAAGTATCTTTGTTGCTTAACTTTTTGTGAGGAGTATATTTGTGTTTTGCATAAAGGTCAGTGTCAGTGTAAAACTTTTCAATTGAGCGGTGACCGGAATGTTGGTCAGAAATAAAACAAGTGCCTATGATTATCATTCATGAGTCTGTGATGCACTTGAATATTTTGTTTGTATTCATTTTAGTTACATCGCAGCTCGCAGCATTAATAGTTAATTTATTAGCAAAAATATGAAATAAAAATGCACTATTATGAATACAATATTTCAAAATAATTTGTGTATTGTATTGAATATATTAACCAATTAAATAGCATCAATTTATTCAATGAGTGTAGGCGCGCGCTGCAAAACGAAAAGATCGATATCGTGTTAAAATGGTTTTCCGGGTATATTAATTTGAATATCAATATTTTCAAAACTAATTTATATTTTTCAACCAATTTTTTACTGCTGATAGAAAACTGTTATAGCTATTGCATATATAAAGGTGGAGAAGTATTACTTGATACATGAGAAATGTACTTTCAAAAATGGGTTCCGTTTTTTGGAACACCCTGTAGAGTCATTTTTAGAAAGAAAGGATGGTCAAATTAATGATTTGTTGCGTTTTTTCCTCTTGTATAGTAAAACGAACTCCTAGTTTACCTCCGAAAAACAATTAGGCCTATTAAACCAGACGGCATTGTCATGGATGTTCAAACATTATCCGAGTCTTCTCAGATGAAAATTCGCTCTTTGATATTTGGCTGTCGCTATTTAATAGAGACATCCAAATATCAAAGGGCGAATTTCATCAGAGAAGACTCAGATAAGGTCAAATATAACTGTCGTTAGATTGAGGTTGTGACTTACTGGTGCAAACAGGCGATGTTCCGGCCCATGTTGTATCAGACTGACATGTCCTCGTTGCGGAACCGGAAGTGATGGTATATCCGGTCACGCATGTGTAAGTCGCGTTTTCCCCGGTGCTGAATGAGGCTTGTGTTGGAGTCCTGACTGAGTTTGGCTCATCGATACCCGTACAGACGCATGCTCCTGCAGTACACGGAAACATGTCAATTTATTAAAAAAAACTTCGTAACTGCAGCTGGTTTCAAGCTGCAGTTACGAAGTTTTGGATGAAAACAGCGATGTAATGAATAAGCTGCAGTAACGGCCGTTTACAACATTACTGAAAACATACCTTTTTACATGATACATACAAATGAATTCTTTGAACTTTGAACTGAAATTATTTTGATCATCTCTGTCTTTATGTTAAAAATCTAGGTAAAGATCTAGGTAAATTCAAACGAGAAATATGCGGTTAGTCTTTACATTGAACATGTATACAATCCAGAGTTTCCATTTACGACGTAAAAGTATCTGTATACGCATGAAAATCAGCTCGGACGCAAAATTTTTATACTCGTCGCGTCCATGGGAGGCAAAAACAGTGTGTTTTCATAAATCTTACGCAGAAATGTCAGATAACTAGCGAAGACAATCCAAAAAAATTCAAAGTACGACAGATTTGAAGCAAAGTCACCAGTTTTCCCAATATCTACCAATAGATGTCGCCACCTGTCGATTACCATCTATCTCTGGTGGGCATTCTGGGTTAACTACTTTCAAGATGTCAGCGCCCATTAAATGCATACACGTGGTACTTCCTGTCACGCGGCACATTTGCTTCATATGTTTGCATAAAGTAAAATGAATACTCTGATTTGAATTAATTATTTTATTAGATGAAATTGAGACGAAAATCAAACTTAATTTTGTTTCAAATGTAGTTTTTTTTTTTTTTTTTTTTTTTTTTAAACCTTTATTCAGTCTAAGTATTACATACATTCAAAATAGGCAAGAAGAAACAAGGAATCAGTTGACACTCTTTATGTCTTTTATTCTGTAAATTATCAGTGAATGAATTGATATTTACTCTTTTGGGGTAATATTTATCCATTCCCTGTACAATTTTGAGTATTGATTATCTTTGCTATGAAGAAGAGTGTACTGACATAAAGAGTGTTGACTGTATAGCTTAAATATTTCACATGGGTTAACCCTTTCCCAGGTATGGCATATGCCTGACGTCTATGTTAGATTGAGCTCCAGGGGAAAAGCGCTTAAGCCAAAATGGATCAAAAACTGATTTACAGTCTTTTTTTTAACGTTTCTCAGTACTTTATGTATTATATAGAAATTTATCGTTTGCAATGTTGGTTTAGATGTCTGCAGCGGATTTCAGTTTGGACTAGCCTTAAAATTTGGGAAAGGGTTAACAAAATAAATGATTACGTATCAAGAAATTTAGTATGGACTTTCGTCATCGATGAAAGATTTTTTTTTTCATTTTTGACACATAAGAATAAATGAAAATATTGCAAGAGAAGAAAAAAGCAAGATAATTTGACATCTTGTTTCTTCTTATCTTCCAACATTTTCTGATTTCTTTTGATATCCACTCCTTTGTTAAGATTTTGCTGATTTGCACACGATAGTTTATATATACTTGTAATGTTTTTTGTTCAATTCAATTAGATGGTTATTTATCTATCAGCATTTTAGATACAAATAGGACGACATAAGATATAAAACTTGTTCCATATACAAAAGTAGATGCTCAAAAGCGAATAAAGGTAAAAAAAAAAAAACAATGTGATATTAAACTGTTTTCAACATATTGAAAAAAATAAATATAACGAGATTACATAAAAAAGAAGAACAGAAAAAAAACAACATGTGTGCTACATGTACATGTATAAATTATTTAATCTTATGATATTTGCTTTCTTACTGCAATTTAGTTATGATTCTGTACCACCCTTTTTACAATTGCCCAGTTTTCTCCGTTATGTTCATTGTGATTTGTTTTATCATTTATTTTTAAAATTAATGATAAATGTTTGATAAAACCATTGAGAGATGGTATAGCTTTTTTAAATTTACAGTTATATACATATCTTTTAAATTCAAGACATAAAATGTCAACTTTAGGTTTATTGTCGCATCCTAAAACAATGTCGATACTTTGTAAATGGAAATTTCTGTAAAATTCTTGTATGATAATTTCTATGTTTCTAAGGATGTCTTTTATTTTTTCACACTCAAAAAATATATGTATCAGAGTTTCATCAGAATATTGACAAAAGTTGCAAATACTGTCATCTGCTAAATGCATTTTTATCAGAAGCGAGTTTGTGGGTAATATTCTATGAATAATTCTTGTTTATAGCCATTGTATATAAGTATCTTTTGTCAGAGCGAACACAGAACCGTGGATTTTATTCCATTCTCTATTAAAATGTGGATATTGTAAAGACCATTTTTCTTGGCATGTGGGTTTTTCTTCGTTTTTTATAAGGATTGAATAGACGTATTTATTGAAGTTTTGTTTAGTAAGCATAGGTAAAATACTGTAATTTATAGATGGGTTATGAGTCTTGAGTAGTGAGGAATAGTCTATTTGGATCTTGGTTTTTTGAATATAAGATTTAATTGCGCTTCTTATGCTGAAGTATTGAAGAAAGTTTAGTTCCCCATTGGTGAAATTGTTGAAAAATTCAAAAGTCTTAAAAGTGCAATCTTCTCGCAAAACGTCTTTGATTAATGTTATTCCTTTTTTATACAGATTATCGTTGTATATATATTTCGAGCCAATGGTGATGTTATCATTGTAAAAAATAGGTGTATTTAATAATTGATCTTCATTTTCCAATTTAATGTGTTCAACATAAGATATGTAAGAGCGTAAGACATCTTTCCAAAAACGGTTATCTAAGTGTTTAATAACTTTTTCACAATATAATTTCCCACATTGAATGACCTTATTTATATCGAACAGCATATTTGGTATTTTGTAACAACAACTGTTTTCTTTCAATATCATGGTTTTGAGCCATTTAATCTTCATACTTTTAACAAAGTTTTTGACATCTGGTGCCTTCAATCCACCGTCTTGATAATTTTGGACAACCACTGAAGCTTTAATTTTTGATCTACCATCCCATATAAAATTCATAAAGAGGTTATTGATTTTATTCAAATATTCTTCTGAAGGAGTGGGGATACTTATAAAAAGATGATTTAGTACTGGTAGCAATAGGCTTTTAACGACAGCGATTCTGCCTATTGGAGTAAGTTTACGTCTTTTCCAAAAGGAAATGGCTTTACAGATGCTTGCCCACTTGTCGTCAAAATTTAAATCAATCATTTTGTTGAGATTAACGTCAAAGTGAATACCTAGTAATTTGAATTGTGTGTCGCCCCACGAAAGTTTCCAGCGCGTTTTGATTGATCTAGTGCTATACTTCAAGGAACCAATCCATATAAGCTTGGTTTTATCAAAATTGACTTTTAAACCGGATATTTCAGAAAAATGATGAAGTATATCTAAAACTGACTGAAGGGACTTCTTTGATCCGTCCAGAAGTAGAGAAGTGTCATCTGCGAACTGGGATATTAAAAATTCGTCATTTCGTACTTTGATACCTGTTATATTTTTACATGATTTTATTTTCAAATTAAGTATTTGTGTACACAGGATAAAAATATACGATGAAATCGGGTCACCCTGTCTACAGCCTCTTTTCACTGAGAAATACTCAGAAATAAACCCGTTTAATTGAACTGAAACTTGAGTATTGTGTAAAAATAGGTTTATTTTAAATGTTTCTCCAAAATTAAAAAAGGAGAGAGTCTTTTCAATAAACTTAAAAGATAAGGAATCGAAAGCTTTCTCAAAATCTATCAGCATTAAAAGACCGGGAATATTATTTTTTTCGCAATGTTGTATAATGTCATAAACAATTCTTGTATTTTCGCCAATATATCTACCTTTAATGAAACCAGTTTGGTCTTTTGATATAATAATATCTAAGACAGACTTTAAACGATTCGCAATGGAACCAGAAGCTAATTTATAAAGAACGTTTAATAATGTAATGGGTCTCCAATTTTTTAGGAATTGTTTAGACTTATTTTCCTTTAGTATACAAATAATATTTCCTAACTTAATACTCCTAGAGAACGATCCTGTCATGAATGCATGGTTAAGAGCTCTAACGACAAAATGACCAATTCTGGACCAGAAAACTTTGAAAAAATTTGAAGTGAACCCATCACATCCTGGGCTTTTGTCATTTTCCATTTGTTTAAGTGTCTTTGTTACCTCATTGTATGTTAATAGGCCTTCTAAAGACTGTGATTGTTGCATATTAAGTTTGTCGTAATCAACATTTTGAAATTTAGAATCCAAGTTAAAAGTTACATCATTACAACGTTCATCATATAGTTTTTCGTAAAAAGATTTAGCTTCTTTTAGAATTTCTTTCTGTGAGTAGATTTTTATTCCATCTTCCTTTTCGATAAACGGAATTGATTTATTAACTTGATTACGCCTTTCAAGATTACAAAAGAAATTTGTCATTTTTTCGCCTTCGTCGATCCATTTTGACCTTGACCTGATGAAAGATCCCTCTAGGCGTGCTTGCCTGATTTCATTTAGTTCTGTTTGTAGATTTAAATATTCTTCTTTATTTGCTTCGGTTAAATTAGTCTCTAATATTATTATCTGCGACATTAATTCGTTTTCACGATTATTTACTTGTCTTTTCTTATATGATGCAAATGAAATAGTTTTACCTCGAATTTCCATGAGAAGTGTTTCTAGAAACAATTCATCATTTATACTAAACTGAATTTCATTTTTGTCAATATTTAGAAGGTTAGTATGATTATAAATCGGGAGAGAATATTGTATAATTATTTCATTAATTTTCTTGTTAATACTGTCAACATAGTCTTTATCTTTCAATAAAGAGTTATTGAATTTCCAATAACCTTTTCCATATTCAATTTCAGAAAAGTTAAGGTTTAAGACGATACATGAATGATCTGATCTATAACTTATATCAACATCACAATTTTGAACGAATTCAAGCAGATTACTTGTTATAAAAAAAAAATCTAATCGTCCTTGTTGTAAAGGGTTCAGTCGTTTCCATGTAAATTTCTCTGTGCTCCCATGTATTATCCTAAATGGATCATTCAATTCTCTTTCATATATTTGAGATTGTAGAAATGTTCTACAATTAATATGGTGTTCAGATTTTTTGTAATTTTTGTAATCTAATAACGGGTTTAAAGCTAGATTAAAATCACCGCATATAACAAATGATTCGGAACTATTACATGAATCAATAGTGTCGAAAATATTTTGAAAAAATCTAGGATCATCGACATTTGGTGCATATATATTTATTAGGAGAAATACGGTATCCAAATACTTTAATTCTAGAATAATTAGTTGACCATTATGGTCCTTTTGTACGTTCGTTATTTGAATCCCTGAATCTTTTTTTATCAAAACACAAACGCCTCTAGCATTTGTCTTACCATGACTGTAATAACAATCTCCATTCCATTCAGAATAAATCTTTTTTTCTATATCTTGTGAGAAATGTGTTTCTTGGAGACAAATAATATCTGATTTTTTTTGCTTGAATAGAGAAAATAAACCGAAGCGTTTTTTGCTATTGTTTAAACCGCGGCAATTGTACGAGAAAATTTCTAAATTATTCATGATTGGTATAGGTGCTGATTACATAACACTGGAACTTGATGCATAGGAAGGTACAGGATCATATACTTTTGGACATAATTGTGTACATTTTTCATATATGGCAAGGTAGCACATTGTATTAGAAAAAACGCAAAATACAACAAATAAACAAAACATGGAGGAAAGAAATGTGAATGTGTTGAAATACACTTGGCATTAAGATAATTGATACTTTAAGAATATTGAATATATCGTATCATTGTTATTGCGCTAAAACTGAGAAATGTGCGAAACCAATAGGGGTCTATTTTTATCCATTTAATTATTATCAATCAAAATGGACAAACAGTAATATTCCGTCGGTGTAGTTCAGAAAGCTCGCCACCACAGCTTGATTGAAGATGTGGTTACAAGATTTCACAACAGCACCTATCATTTATCGATTTATACTGGTAAAAATCCTTATATTTTAGCACAAAACTTATTGTATCGCGCCTATGGCGCGATACATATTGTGGTATACATATTCTAATTTTAGAAATTACGTCATGAGGGATAATTATTTGTACTTGAAAGTCGTATATATAACCTACACATAAACTGTTTACACGGTATAATTTTTCAAGCAGTACTATAAGTATACATTGAAGTTGGTTTAATCTCAGACCACGCTGAAAATTCGTGTAAACGAAATTCTAGTATAGTTTTATACTTTGCATAGCAATGGAAAGTCCCTACTTCCGGTTTGCCCATGGTGGACATGTATTTTTCCTATCCGTTTAAATGCAACGCATTTATGCATACCATTTCGGGTTGGACTAAAACACGCAATGGACCTGTTTTTGGCGCAAAGGACGCAAAGGACATGAAGGTGACGCAAATGAGGTTTATATCAGTCCAAACTCCTTAATCATGATTTTTTTATCGCATTAGATTGTCATATTCGTGTATTTTACGATTAAATCTAGTCAGTAATCTTTGTTTTGGGACATAAAGTGTCTGATTTTTGTGTTGAATCCGATTTAATAGGCTACTCACGGACGAAAAGGAGCTGGCTGCGGCGCAAAGGAGATTCATATAAGCCCAAACTCCTTTATCATTATTTTTTATCGCATTTAAATTGTAATTTTCACGTATTTTAAGATCATATCTAATCCATAATGTTTATTTTTTTGACAAAAGGTGTCTGTTTTCTGTATAAATTCCGATTTTCATATGCTAATCACAGGCGAGAAGGAGCTGGGTGGCGCAAAGGAGATTTGTATCTGTATAAACTTTTTAATCATAGATTTTCGTCACAATTGATTGTAATATTTATGTATTATTAGACCATAGCTATTCAATAATAATTATGTATTCTTTAGAAAAAAGTGTCTGTTTGTTTTATTAATTCCGATTTTCATAGGCTATACTCACGGGCGAAAAGGAGCTTGCGGTGGCGCAAAGGAGATTCAAATCAGCATAAACTCCTAAATCATGAAATTTTATTGCATTAAATTGCTATATTCATGTATTGTAAGATCATATCTAATCAATAATGTTTATGTTAGAACATAAAGTGTCTGGTTTTTGTATTAATTCCGATTTTCATAGGCTATACTCACGTGCGAAAATGAGCTTGCGGTGGCACAAAGGAGATTCATATCAGCCCAAACTTCTTAATTTTGAATTTTCATCGCATCAAATTTTTTTAGCCCAACCGTACCATTTCGAATCGCAATAAGAAATCAAAGAACGAGAAGTACCTTACCATTGAATGACCACTACATGTTGAATTTGGACTGGTCAACTTGCATTGTTACAAGGGATCGTATTATCTGACTAGATATGTATATTGCTAGTAGAACAAATGGGTTTTCTCAAGCGTTTTTCAAAATTGCATTACAATGTGAATTCCTACTTTCGGTTTGCCCATGGCCTATCCGATTCACTGCATCGCTTCCTAAGAAATCAAAGCACGAAAAAGACTTACCCGGTAAGTATTGAATGAACACTGCATGTACAATTATGGATGATTCGATTCCATAATTTCAAGGGATCGTCTGAACTAAATAGGCATGTGTATAACTAGTAGAACAAATAGGTTTTCTCATTTTTTTTCTAAAAATTACAAACTGTTAGGGGTTTTCACATAAAAGAACAACCCAATTTTAATGTCTCAACAGTTTTTGACTGGATGGATTTCAAAACCGTTCAAAAGAATACTTTATGCGCAATCAATTCGCCGCCACAATCAAAACTTTAGTCCTGTACTTTTTGTTACACTCTAGTAAATCTCCTCGTATGTGTCGCTCGTTCTTTGTGTTTTTTTTGTGTGTGATAAGTACAAATATAGGTCCCGATTTATGACCTGGCAGAGATGATTTGCCGGGTGAATTATTGAGACATATTCATGGTATTGCTTGTATTGTGTTACAGCTTAAATCCTAAACATTAGCGGCTGGTAGTTGTCACTTTATTTGGCATTTCTGTATTTATCTTTTTTACATTTAATTTATTGCAAAAGTAATAAGGATCATATCCGTGGCATTGTGGCTGTTGTGCGTTCGTTCATCTATGTCTGTTATCATAAACGTTTCCTATTCCTGCTGTTATCAAAGCATTTTTAGATTCCATAGACTAAGATTAGCGTGCACTCTGATCTATTCAACACAGTCTGTTCTCTATTGAATGATTATACGAAGAACAAATAAGCTATAGTGGTCAAAATGTTCCGGTTTGGAAAATTTACTTGATACGATTTTTATATTCAGAAGGCTTATGGATAAACAAGTACTTTTTTTCTATTTAATTAAAGTATTTTACCTATTCTGACCAAAGGCTAGCGGGGCTTATGCCACGGTCCTGTTTCCGGCGTGCGTTCATGTGAAAACTTCTCCAAAATTACTAGGCCAGTTTCAATCAAGATTCAAACAGGAATCTTCTAACATAGGAATCTAACAGGAATCTTCCTTGCATGGAGCCTTTCGAATTGTTTTTGTTTTCTTTTCTTTTCTTTTTTTTTTTTGAAAAATATTTTCATAGTGAACTGTGGTTACTATGGTGCACTTTCAATTTATTTGTGTGTGTCTTTTTTTCCTTCTTTTTTTTCCAAAGAATAATTTCACGGAGAAACGATTCAGGACCATCTTGGTCCTAATTCCTTGCTGAAATATTCGGTTTCTTTTCTTGTTTAAGTTAATTGTAATCCCCATTTATTCAACTGCAACATTTAACACTTTTGTATTTGCTTACTTCCCCTCCTATGTTGTTTGATTAATGTATAATCTGGCTGAACACACAAAAATAGACTAGATCTAGCACGAGCATATGCAGACATGCAATCCTGTTTCGGTTTTCACTGCATGTTGACTTAACCAGACACTTGTACCATTCAGTACTTTGGTATAATTTTTTAAGCGCGATACAATTCATTTTGCTGTACATTACAGCAATTTTTTACTTGTCCCTACTGAATCTCACACTTCCCTAATACTTGAACAATTTGTGTTTGGTTTGAAGTTTCATGTGAAGAGTTATTGGTAAATAAATCCGAGCAAAAATATTGTGTAAAAAACAGTGTACAGTGTAAAAAACCGTCAATATCTAACATTTTCTTCTTTTTCCTCATTTTGCATTACCGTGGAAGTGGATAGCCCCTATATTATATTTTTGCCGTTTGATAAAGAGCTAAAGACAACATGTTGCACTGGGTCTCCACCCTTAGGGTTTGACCTTCAGTGAGATTTTGTACATTGTGAATAAACGTTTTATGAGAAAAAGAACCTCGCTCATCCAAAAAAGTCTATGATCATCACACTGGGCCTCTATCACAAACAGATTGTAAATTTGACCTTCAGTGTGACGATGATTGGTGAATAGATCTACTAAAAAGTGCTTGAATTTTGCCGATCAGAATACAGAATGGATATTTTGCGTAATGCTTATCTCCCTTTACATTGGACGTAGCTGTTATCAACAGTACAGACACGCTTTCCTGCAGTGCATATTTGCTCACATGTCTGTAGATGTAAAATTATATTTACCATTCACGTTAGCAAAAACATGCACAGAAACACAAAAAAATCTGTTGACAGCGGGAGTTTGTGTTTGTGTGGGGTAAGGGGGGGGGGGGCATCAGCAACAACGACCCTAAAACAATATACAACAAAGCAAAAAACAATTAAACATGTTTAACATAAAGATGTACCGGCATATTCCACCAAAATCAACACAGGGCAACCTTGTACAAAGTCCGCTAGGTGAGCGTCTCGACAAAGATTGCCGTTGTGGGGTCATTATGTAGGCAGTTGTTCCGGGTTAATAAGGTCGGAATATACCACATCCATCCTACTATAACGGATTTAAAACTAGAATGTAGTTTTAATTGCAAATTTCTGCTTGCTACTTTTGGTGACTGGATTTCAGAGTTAAGCGCACCGCGTAGTGATATTTATCCAAAAATGGATAAAGTGATGCGTCAAATTAGTCAGTCCGAAAATAAAAAAAAAAAATAGACTGGAAATATTGTAGACTGGCTGCTTAGTCAATGCCAGTTTTCCAAGTTACTATAAATAGACTTCGCCAACGTCTAACCGAAAAGTTGCGATTGTTTGGATTCTCGCTTTTTCGTCTGGTACCCGAACTGTCTAAAATATTGTTTGTGGGCAATTTGATAGCCGGAAACCAACTATTACTTTCATTTTGTAAATAATAATGGCTTCTCAAACAAAGAAAAAGAAACACTCGCGGTCTTTTCAAGACCAGTGGCTTGCCGATCCGGCGTTCAAAGACTGGCTGATGAGCTGCTGCAGATCACAAAATTTGTTATTACTTAGGTATAAAACTTGAGAATATCTCGGAAAACATTAAGGCAAATTGAAAAAAAAAATGCTTATTATTATCAGTATTAGCACTTACCCCAAGCTACTTTAACTGGGAATATCAAAACTAGGTCTTGTTTGGGAAAGGGCTTTTAAGCCCGTTCAAGTACAACAATTAATTTGAAGATGATTTGTGGAAGTCAAAATTGGACTCAACTGAAAGTGGTTGGGACTCAACTTTTTCTACTGCACTGGGTCCAAGGGACTCAATATTTTTTATGTAAATGGAAACACTGATACAATCATAACGAAATCAAAATGTCCAAATCGCATCAAATTAATTTTCAACATACATGCATTTACATGTATATTTCACAAGCGTATTTTAGATACATGGCAAACATTGAATGAATCCGATGTTTCTAGATCTGTGTAGTTTCTCTGCCTTTTCTAGTAGACTAGATACATTTAATACAATTTTTGTTTACTTTAATGAGAAAGAAACACTATCTTTTACCTTGATATAAGCATATGTTTGATATAGCAGATATACAGAAAAGGAAAGTTACGTGTACTTGTAAAACGATACTTTTCAACAAAAATCTCGTAACTACAGCTTGTTTTAAGCTGCAGTTAAGAGGTTCTTGTTGACGATATGCCACTTACCGTATTTGATTATGCTGTAACATGTCACCATATCTACAAAAGAAAATGTTATGAGGTCTAGAAAAACGGCCTGTGTAGTAGTAGAGATCATCATGGATCCCGATCAGCTTGCACATAAAGTTACAATACTAACAGCGACAAATTTTGTGCTAAAAATAGACTTAGTTTACCGTTATGTATTGATAAACCGTCATTGTTGTTATAAAATCTCGTAACTACGGCTTGAGTCAAGCCGTAGTTATGAAATGTTATAACAACACCTACGGAAAACTATTGTTTGTCCGAAATTACGTCATGGGTTAAAAAAATCGTTCCCTAATGCACAAAAAAACGCAGCTTCCCTACCCTTTACCGGACGACAGCCATTAGATGGCAATTCCAAACGAACTAAAATTTAAATAAGGTTAAGGGATACATTTCATAGTGGGAAATGAAGAAATTGCATACATTGTTTCCCATGGTTTCAATACTTGTCATGAAAGCTGAAAGCTAAATAAAAAAATCAAAATCAGCGGTCTGGAAGATACTGCAGACGACAAAATGACTGTCGATGGAGACAAGATTTATGAGAAATGGGGGACGATTTATCCAGCTTAACGTGGTGTTATTTCGGACAAACAATAGTAGTTCCGTATGTGTTGTTATAAAATCTCGTAACTACGGCTTGGATCAAGCCGTAGTTACGAGATTTTATAACAACACTGACGGTTATCAAAACATAACCGTAAACATAGTCTGTTTTTGCACAAAATTCAAGGCTATTTAGAGCAGAAATGCCACTCTATGGATTCTTGTTTTGTCTCGATGTTATCAAAGCTTTTCGTATTTAGATCTGTAAGACCAAATCTTGATTGGGGAAAAAGAGAAGATACATTTTCTCGTTTTCATACAATCTCTTGCACATGCTATGACGTTAAAATCCTCATTGATATAAATCTTGCGTTTCTGCTCTTTTTTTTTTATCCTAAGTGGCTTTCAGAATACATTACAATGATCAAAAGTTCGAAAATGATAAATGCATTTTTTGTTCGTAAATTAATATGAAAATAATGCACAATGATAGCACTTTACGTGTCATTAATTTCCAATGCTTAACTTTCAATAGGCCTACTTGCCATGTTGAATTTGTTAAAAAAAAAAAAAAACAGTTTTGGACTTCTCCAATTTGATAATAGTTGCAGTATAGACACCAAACTAAGGTCAAAAGTATTGAATGTGTATAGAAAATATTGAGGGGAAAGGAGAAAATAATGATAATCAGAAATTTCTTCTTTTCTCTCAATGTTTTCTTGAATGATTTCGACCAAGGACGTCAAAGCAAAGTCTTGTTTCGAAAATAGTTGATCTTTTTTTCAGACAATGATGTTTGTTGACGCACCTAGATGTCAAACAGCATTTCCTCATATTATCTCAATATTCTTTTTGCAAGATCCACATTTGGCTAAGTATTCAGTAAAAAAATATAGCCTTATCAACGCCCCATTTCGTCGTGTGCAGTATTAGCTTTTAAAGTGGTGCAGTACACATTTTTGCTGTTTGAGAAATGGTTAACCCTTTCCCAAACAAGATCTGGTATTGACGTCCGAAAAAAAAAGCTTGGGAAAACATCGAAACAAAAGAAGAAACTGCTGATAACCAGGAGTTTCTCCTTTTGTTTCAATATTTTCTGTGCTATATTGTACACCATTCTTTTCTTGATTGACTTCAAAATTGTGGTCTGCAACACCTTTCAAATTGGACCACCTTTAAATTTTGCTGTTTGGGAAAGGGTTAAGACCAGACCACACTTATATGCAGACTAATCTTTAGCTGGGATACCATAGTCAAAAATTTGAGGATAGGTATTTGTTTTGGGATACCAGTGTGCCCTCTTGCTTCTTTGGGGTAAAACAAATAGAAAATGTATTTTCTTGCATGAATTTTTGAATACCTACAATGTACATACATGTACCGTCCTCATCACAGGTAAATTTCATAAAGCCCTAATCCGTGTCTCAAATTCGGTAAAACAATGTCGAAAGGAAATGTTTTCACTTTATTCTTCTAGTGGAAAATTCAAGTGTCAGTACACTCAAATGGATGGGGTTTTACTTGCCTTATAAAAAGGCTTAAACACAGACAACAGAAGAAAATGCTGAAAACCAGCGTTTTCTCCTATTGTCTCAATATCTTACAAGCTGTATTGTACACAAATTCATTCAACTTATTATTTTTTCATCTTTCAAATTGGGACAGTTTAAAATTTTGTCGTTTTAGAAAGTTTTTAAAGTTTTAATATCACAACTTTGTCATTGGTCCTTGGTCAGTTACATACCAGTTATCAGACATTCGCTGCATCTTTTAACACAATACAAGACGACAAAGCTTAGATTTGTCCAAGTCTAAAGGTGTTGAAGACATCAATTCCAGATGAGTTTAATAAATTTCTCCTGTTCTCCGCACATTGTCTTTGCAATACCAGTGTTGGTAATCACGTGATTTAAGTTTGGATTCATCACACGGAAAAATGGCGACTATCGGGTTAAATTGGCAGTAATTCTGAAGGTAAGCGGATATTTCTCGATCTGCAGGCAATGTCATCCAGAAAGTTATACCCCATGTCCTGGCCCACAAAATTTCTGACCTAATGGTACCAAGATATTATCGCAAAAATCCGTACTTTCAGCAAACACTCTGTCACAAAATTTCTATCGACGAGAATCCAAACTAAAAATATGCGAATACTGTTCACGGACGACTGGTAATTTTTGCGATTTTGAGGTCATGCTATGACTTCTGTGCAAAAATCGGTCTTCAAATCAAATGTAGATAGTCTTGGTAACCCAAAATATCCTTGTTATTTACTTACCTCCACCCAACTTGTGAAGAATTGGACATTTTAAAAAAGAATACCTCACACGGAAAAAGAAAATTGAATTCAATTCACGGACAATCTTTCGAGATTGGATAGCACTCACGGATTGGGGCTTGTCATGAACACGAGAATGGTGACAAATTGGAATCAAACCATAAAATACTCACTTTCTGTGTAACAATGATTTAAAGTATGTCTTAACATATTATGTAATGTGTTATAAAGACCAAATTGTTTTTCCCCGAAAAAGAAACTGTGTTTGACATTGCAAGACACAGAATGAAATTTTCAAGTGATTTCTGTTGCTGGATCCATGTAAAATTCTCTATCTGTCTCTCTGTATCCATCTTTATCAATGATCTGTCTCTCTCCTTTCTGTCAGTCTGTCTCTCTGTGTTCTGTCTGTGTCTGTCTCTTTTTAATACAAATGAAATAATACATATTTTTGGCTTCAGATCCTTGTCCTACTGTACGAGTAAAGCTGAAGTATATGACGAAGTTGATGAGTCTGACGAATTCGAATACTGTAAATCCGAAGGATGCTCTATACAAACCAGGTATGTCTAACAAGAGCTTGACGACCCTACTTGCGCAACGTTTCGACCCTGTTGATCATTTAAACGTTTGATAATATGAATTGAGTGCTATATGTACCTCCTTTAATAACAGCAAAATAGTTATGATGAAAGGGATGGGCCATGTCACATAAATTGTGGTATTTTACATGTAGTCCTCATTATCGGGAAAAAGGAGTTCTAAAGACAAGCCTTCTATTGTTAGATGAGTAAATCGGTCTATCCATGCGTGTTTATCCACATTTAGGCAAAACATAAAATGGCGAAACATTATGGTGGTCCAGTTTGATAGCCTCTACAGACAACATTATGGTACGATCTGTGTATAGAACAGAAAATATTGCTACAAAAATGGAAAATGTTGGTTATCTTTTTCTCCTTATTTGTGTCAATGTTTTCCTAAACCATTTATGGCTACACACACTTGGCGCTGCAAAACGATTTGAATACGGTTGAAATAATTCACAACTATCCGTTCAGATGCATGCATCCTATGTGTGTCATACATTTCTATCTTTATATTTTCAGAAATCATACATGTTTTTGACAGAGCTGACAGGAAAAGGCTGGTAGGACGACTGTTTCCACGCAACGAAATGCTGTCATGAAAGGCACTCTTCTTGTCAGATATAACAAGGCGCGACCACCTATGTCCAAAATGCTGACTCCGGATAGGATGGGTATTCCTGAATCTAAATGATCGCATATTGACTGTGCATAATAGACACTTTGATGCTGTGTTATATACCTTACCATTTTACTTTGGACGAACTTCTAGGGCATGTGCAAATTTAGACTTGTTATCGTCTCTTATACTATGCCAAGTTTTTTAAACACAAAGCAGGCCTATTATCTGGGCGATAATCATTTCAAAGACGCGCTTGGGCTGAAAGACTTTCGAATGTAAACTGGTACGGTATGAAAGGCGACTTAAAATGCTTCATTCTCTGTCCTTCAAAGAATCTTTATCGTGATTTTCCTTCCTTCATTCCTTCATTATAAAAGTTAAAGGGACCCATGCTAGATTGACGAACATAAAAACAGGTAAAACATAAATCGGTAGATTAAATCTGTCCAAGGAAAATTTATCTGTCCGATGAAAATTCAATTGAAGTTCATATGGCCATTTTAAAATGAAGTCTTTGTCTGACTTTATCTACCCTCACTTTCTTTTTATAGTAACGTAAATATGAAATGGACCATAAAAGATAGTGAAAAACAGCACTAAAATTTGTATGCAATGCTGCCTGTCCACATGTTGATCTCATGCATGAAATATCAAGTATGGGCTCCTTTAAAGTGAACAAAATGCGTCATTTACATTTTAAAAGATTTATTAATTCCAATTTGTTAAAATAAGGAATAAACATAAACACATAAACCAAGAAACAATACTGAAATAAAATGGTAAATCACATACAGAATCGCAGTTTTTCATCCGATATCACATATCTGTTTTTACAGCCAACCTGCGAAGTCTACCATTACATGTAATGCCAATAAATTGCATCCATTTCATCAGGATTCAGTCGGTCATTACGTGAAATTGGAAATATTTGTTTGTTATTATGAACATGGACGATGAATATTCCATTTATTGCTGCTGGTCGAGGTGGTCAAGTACTTTTAAATTGAGAAGCAAAATGTTTATAATTAGTTGTAAACACAATTTATTGTTGTTTTGATACATGTGTATTATTTCATAAGGGATGCATTGTCATTCCATTGTTTTTCTCTTATTATAATACGTGCTATGAAATACGAGGGTTGTCCCCATAAATCGTAGACAACGTCGATAAATCAAAAACCGCTCCAGAGATAATTCTAATTTTTCCATAGTTTAAGCCCACACTTTTTGACGCCATTTTGACAAAAAATCAAGTTAAATGCTTACCTTATACTGAATATATAGAATTTTTTGCAAAGGCATGCACCGACCCGCGGCGCACGTCACAACGTCATGTTGTATTAACGTCTCATTTTAACGGGAAACCGAATTGCATTTTATTGCCTTATGATTGAACTTTGTGCCTATATCCCAGATACTCTTGATTTTTCAAGTAATTTTAAAATAAATAATTATTAAATTAATTCGATCAAATATATTTTACATCTCAAAGTCCGTTTTATTCGCCATACTCTTGTGCGTTTTCCGTTTATTCTAATCAGTGACTTCTTTTTACTATTTCACGCCCGTTTTTCTACACAATATTGGCCTTCATCGGGGACAATATTGAAATGTCTTTTTGAGACTTTCAAAAAAAATTGTCCATACATGTGCTATAGACACGTGGCAATGTATTTTAATTCCTTTCATCTTCTTTAAAGATTCAAGGTGCCATACTGCTCTTCACATCGCAGAACAGACAATTTTACGGTGCGCCGCAATTTTCAGCAACGTCGTCTTTTTACGTCAACGAAATTGTTATTCGTTCTCTTTTAAAACATCTTACTTCGAAAACAAATAACGCCAATGCTCTGAAATTTGGCACAATTACAAAACATAATTTACTCGAACCGGCTGTGTAACTTTTTTGACTGAAAATAGAAACGAGATTTCTTTTATCACGACAGTTAATCAGGAACGACAAGCGTGAAAGGCAATATTTTTCACGTGCGCCGCGCGACCACTACGCGATTAAAATAATCGGGCAGAACTGGATATAAAGGAGATATATGAACAGCTAATGAAAGAAAATTAATTCAAAAATGGACGAACAATGTTCATACGGAAAATAAACATTATGCGACGTTAATAAGGCAAGTTATTTAATGTGTCTACGATTTATTGGGACAACCCTCGTATACGCAGTGTACGAGTACTTTTAAGAAATATTGTTTTGTTATCTACAACTCCTGTCAATGAAGGCTTGTCGAAATTTGTCATTTTGAAAGGGTGAAAATTCTATTTTTATTCCTATAAGGTTTGTCGTTTATGGAACTATCATTCTTTAAAATTATCAAGTTCCGAAACGACTTATTTCATAATAAAACAAGGTTTCTGTATACGTATACATTGCGGACAATGAAGAAAAATGATGAATATCACAGTTGTCTCATTTCTCTCAATGTAATACAATGTATTGTTCTATTTTCAGTTTAAGTGATATTTTTAATTTGTACCGATTGTAAAAGTGATATGCAAAGATCTGTTTACGAAATAAAAAATAAAGAAATTTAACCCGATTCAATCCAGATCTTTAAAATTTCTTCACTTTTCCCAAGCCAAAGTATTGTTTTTTTTTTGGAAAAGTTATTGTCATTTGTAAAGTGGCACATTAAAACTTTTGACAAGTATATTTGAAAGGAAAGACGACATTAGCTGCTTGGAAACTTCACAGCTAATGATCCTCTCTACTTTCAGATTCCGAACATTATAGCGGTAACTAAATTCAGTTATTCAAATAACATACTTCCAAAAACATTCCCTTGATTTCTTATTAAAAAGAAAACATAAATATTGATTTCGATTTTAAAAAATGACTAGAATCCTTTTCCCAAACGGCAAATTCTTGTGTGGTCCAATCTACCATACTTCGTCTTTTTTTGGTCTTCGTTTCTACACGCAACTTAGTATCAGAAAAGTTAACCAGTCTAAAACGGGATAAAAGAACGTAAAAAAGGGACGTTATAAAATGCAGCATGAAAGAGTCTAATGAGCTATGAAAAACGACGACAATGAATTTTGTGCTAAAAACTGAATTTACTGTTGTGTGTCGTTAAACCGTAGGTGTTTTTATAAAATCACGTGACTACGGCTTGAATCAAGCCGTATTTACGAGATTTTATATCAACACCTGCAGAAATACTATTTTTTTGCCGAAATTACATCACGGTACTCTGGATAAAATCGTTCCCTATTCCAAAAGAAATTTTCTCAACAGAATATTTTACATGGCCGAACAAATTACCATGTAAATACACATCTAAACCCTTTTTAATCAGCACCTGGTTTCGACGTCCTTATCAGAGATGAAATTGGAAAATATTGGGACAAAAAGAGAAAATACTGATAGCAAGCATACTCTCATTGTGCCCAACTATCTGCCTTTCTGTATCGTATTCTGATCATGCATTAATTGGCATCTTTCGTCTGCAGCAGCTTCTGAATCGAACAATCCAAAAATATTGTTGTTGTGCGTACATGTTTACCGTAACACTGTTTCTTAATAGACAAGTTTCCACTAAGACTACCACACACAACAGCCACCGGAAGTCGTCCTTAGAGGCAAAAGGCGAAATTCATCCCTATTCACTGCCTTAATCCATGCTCTACACTTGCGTTGATCTTGTGGAAATCGGTAAAAGAGAAGATTCTCCTTACTTCAGTCATTTATCATTTTTCCGATTCTTGCATTGATAAACGATGCAGTTTAAAACCATTTCGATTCCCTATAGATCTAACACAGTTAATTTCCCATAAACGCATTGTTTGCCACTGGATGTTAATCCGAATCTTCTCTGATGAAAATTCGCTCTTTGATATTTGGATGTCGCTGTTTACATCGGAGCGCTGTCCCATTAAAAACAAATGAAAATTCCGACACAATTTATGTCCCTGTGTCAGACTTTTCTTATAATGTTTTTGAATGGGTCAGCGCTCCGATGTAAATAGCGACATCCAAATATGAACAAGCGAATTTTCATCAGAGAAGGCTCGAATTACCGGAAGTGTTCTGCGGGTACGGACTAAATCGATAATGGAAAGGAGTCTATTGTGTTTCGCTAGGCCCGACCTGTATTGATAGGCCTTCCCACACAGGCAAATGTGTCTTTTCGCTCCTTCGTGATCTTGGAGGTCTTGTTTCGTTGCAAATGACTTATCGCAGGTATGGCATACAAAAGGACATTCAGCGTGCACCCTGCGTAAATGTACTGATAAATCTGCCATCGTTGCAAACTTGTTTCTACATGTCTCACATGTATAACGTTTAGCGGTTGGACTGTGAACATTGCACCTGAAAGTAAAAAACAGTGTTATCTCACACGCTGAAAGGTACAACCAAAAAAGCTCAAAAATGCAATATATGAGACATTTTCAGACCTGCTCGTGGTCAAACTGTTTTCGAATTTGTGAAAAAAACATACTCATTGCCAAACATTGACTTATAGTGACACTTTTCAGACTTTCAAGATTTTCCCTTTCAGATTTACAGGTCGCAGATGCTAAACTATAATCAAAACAAGACTTGTCCTTCTCTAACAAATTACAAATAAATCGGAAAGGTATTGAAGGAAAGATCAAAATGCTGACTATCGTCGTTTTTTTTTTCATTTGCCTTTAATATCATTCAATGTTCTATTTTTACACCGTTTTGTCTTAAACAACTCCTTTTTCGGGGAGAAGACAATTGAATCTTTATAACATATTACATATAGTATGTTAAGACATACTTTAAATCATTGTTACACAAAAAGTGAGTATTTTATGGTTTGATTCCAATTTGCCACGATCCTCGTGTTCACGACAAGCCCCAATCCGTGAGTGCTATCCAATCACGAAAGATTGTCCGTGAAATGAATTCGATTTTCTTTGTCCGTGTGTGGTATTCTTTTTTAAAATGTTCAATTCTTCACTAGTTGGGTGGAGGTAAGTAAATAACAAGGATATTTTGGGTTACCGAGACTATCTACATTTGATTTGAAGACCGATTTTTGCACAGAAGTCATAGCATGACCTCAAAATCGCAAAAATTACCAGTCGTCCGTGAACAGTATTCGCATATCTTTAGTTTGGATTCTCGTCGATAGAAATTTTGTGACAGAGTGTTTGCTGAAAGTACGGATCTTTGCGATAATATCTTGGTACCATTAGGTCAGAAATTTTGTGGGCCAGGACATGGGGTATAACTTTCTGGATGGCATTGCCTACATATCAAGAAATATCCGCTTACCTTCAGAATAACTGCCAATTTAACCCGATAGTCGCCATTTTTCCGTGTGGTGAATCCAAACTTAAATCACGTGATTACCAACACTGAATACTTAACAACTCTTTTGTCACTGACATTTTTGCCGTGAGCTGTTCTTTTAAAATTAGAAAAGTAAAAAAATCTTGTTTGAAATTCCTATCGTCTTCAAAAGGGATATTATGTATTTATATCAAGAACGATTCTCCTCTTCATTTGTTTGTTTTGAAAATACATGTAATTTAAATCTTAGAATCATCAAAATAATCATCATTTCCATTTATTTTCCATATTTCTGTTTTTATTTAACTCATGTATTCAAATCAGTTTGAAATTTTACAACAAACCAATTCTATCATTTACGTTTGTACATCGCGTATAGAAATTCATTTTTTTCCGAAACAGTAACATCTTAGAGTGATACAATTTGAAAGAAGTACAGAACTTACAGTATCAGTTTTATTGAAATACCTTGAAAACTTTAATTTCTAAGTTAAAATACGGCTATAGTCCCCTTCCACCTTAAATCGGCAAATAAGTTCTGTAGTATTTGCCGATTTTCGTAACTGGACAATTTCAAGATAAGGCACAATTATATACTTACATAGAAGAATGGTCACCGGTTGCATTTTCTCTTTTTTTAAGATAAAATAAAATTCATCATACAAATCATCCAAATATTCATCATTTCCATTTATTTTCTATATTCCCGTTCATTTTTTAACTAATATATCGCCCATTTCAATTTCTATATCAAAACGTTCCAGCGTTCACGCTCGTACATCGTGAATTTCTAATAGAAATTGGATTAATTTAACTAAACAATATTTTGAGTTTCAGCTCACTGAGCCGGCGCTTTAAGCTAATCCCCAGAGGCTTTTTAAAATTAGCAGAGCTCGTATTTTCGTCCTGTCATCATGAAATAGAGCTTATTGTTTATTAACAAATGGATCAATCAATGTTATTTACAAATTACCAGATGGCAATTTTGAAATGTTCAAATTTGACATGTGATCGTGTTGCAGACGAAAATTTCAAAATGGTAAGATTTAAAAAAAATCATTTTGAGTTAGAAGACATTGAGGAAAATGAAGCAATTGCTTGTCACAAGCTATTTCTTCATTATTTTCCCAATTCTTTTCTTGTGAGGGAATCAAAATGCGTCATTGTACATTGTCATCAACATTTTCGTGCTTTGTCTCAATGTTTTATCAAGTCCCTTTTGGAGACGTCATGATCTGATCTTGTTTGGGAAAGGGTTAATGCCCATTTCCAGATCCGAGCTAATTTTCAAATGACAGTAACCATTTTATGAGCTCAACAATCAAACCTATCGCAGGCCTAGAATTAAATTCATCTATCAATTATATAGTTAAAATCAATAGTTAAAAAAGGCTTTAGAAATAAATTAAAGCCATATCGACTGACACGCTTGCCACGCTCTATGGAAAGGGTCTTGGGTTCAACGATCAAAATATTTATCGTCAGTCGGAGATCAAATCCTCTTAACTCCAGCTTTAAAAAGCTGGAGTTACGAGTTTTTGATCCCCCACCAACGTGTGTCAAGCCATTCAAGAATTTTCATTGCGATTTGTTTTTCTTCAGCCAAGCCCGTAGACACGGCAGAGAATCACGTGACACAATAATTTCAGAAAGTCGTTTATAATTGTGTTTTAAAATACTTGGCCAATTTGAAAAAGGTCTGAAGAAGAGAAGAAGGGAAAACGCCAGGACTTAGTTGGTCAATGATTGGATGTGACTGATCTTTTAAAAGCCATCTGATCAAAAATGTATTGACGACCAACCAAGGACATTTAACTGTTTTTGTTGCTCTAGTATGGTAATAGTTAAAATATAAGTAAAATATAAGTAAAGCAGAAAAAAATCTCGAAGCGAGCAATTACTCTCCTTTCCCTGATATATGCTGAGTCAAAAAAGAAAGTGTGCACAGAGAATAACTGGAATTTCTATCGTAATTTTGAATATTGATATTATAATATTGGTATCAAATTAAAGATAATTCAATTGCCTATAAGTAGGAGTCTTTTTTAAAGTGTGTGAAATGGATTTTATCTTGTGTTTTCTTGAGATATTTGAGATAGGGGTCAATTTCGAAATTCAAAGAACTTGCTTACGAACGTGAGGAGATTAAATTATGCAAATTTCTTGGGATTTCTGCTTCAAATTCTATTGTGACATGTCTTCATTGAATGACGGCAAACATCTGTGGTCTCACTGATTGAACATAACGTTTCATTTTATCGTTTGGAATTTCATTGCGTTCATATTGCAAGACGTATTCCATGTCCTGCAAATTCTTTAACTGGACCCTAAATTTTGCGAAACTCCGGCGGAGGAGATGTTCAGTCCAACACCACACTGATGGCAAATTTTCACGCGTTCCGTGCCAATTACGATGTGCCTAATGCATGCGTAACGTAAAATTTGGGCGTTATGATAATGTGACAAACATATGGTCTAAAATCTGTTATGAGCCGTCTATCTGCCAACGTCGATTTCCAATATTGCTTAGATATGCTTGCTTTACTGAATCGCCATAAATGGTGTAGTTTTGAAACGTTGACGTAACGGCGTCAACGTCATGTAACGATCTTGTTTATTCATTGCTGCATTCGGGATATCAGACCGAAGCCAATCAAAAATGTATCCTTTGTTTTGGAAGGATGATTGCAAACGCCTTATTTCAGAACGATGACATTTAAACGACGACGACACAGTTTACGCCGGTCCAAGACACTAGCAAAACTTACGTGTGAAATCTGTCGTGTTTACGAAGACGTATCGTCTTTGGCTTATCAGCATTTTGAAATTTTATGTTTGATTTAGCTTTTATACACTTTGAATACAGATTTAAGACAATAACATTTATCATGAAACGTGTGTTTTGATAACCACGTGCAAAAAGGTGCTAACAACGTCTGGCGATATGCCAGACAATTTAATCATCCAAAGTTTCTTTCCATGTCAATAGACATGAGAAAGTTGATAGTCTAACTCCGTGTAGAAGTTTGATGAAGTTAATTGCTGCGGTTACGTAGATATATGAAGTAGAAGTATGCACACTTTCTTTTTTGACTCAGTATATTTCAAAGGTTATATTTGTTTCAAAATCATTTTGTTTAACATATTTTATATGATATCCATTGATGAGGACGAGCTATATTAAAGTCGACATAACGAGTGTCCATGGCAATGAATTTTGCGCTAAAAACAAACTTGATTTACCGTTATGATATGTATTGATAAACCGTCGGTGATGTTATAAAATCTCGTAACTACGGCTTGAATCAAGCCGCATTTACGAGTTTAAAAAAAAAAAACAAAAAAAAAAAAAAAAAAAAAAAAAAAAAAAACCTACAAAATACTAGTGTTTGGCCGAAATTACGTCACGGCTAACAGGATAAAATCGTTCCCTATTGTAAATCTTACACATGTTACACGTACATGTCATGCAAAAGATACCAGATCAGCCTGCGCGTCTAAAATGCCAGTAGGACTCATTTTCTATGTCCTTGCTATAGAAAACAGACTTCTGATCACTCGCCGTGGCTTTTTGGTCCTAACCCATGAGTATTTTATAGAAAAGGTCAATGTCAAGTGTTGACCCTTGTTACGGACACCTACTCCGAGTTATGGTCAATATAGACGACCGTTTTCTTCTTTTCTCTCAATTCTTTATTAAGTCTACTTTGTATTGGGGGCGTCCAAATTAGACATTATTTGGAAAAATAATATAAACTCCAATCATTATATTAATGTCGTCTGCACCATCTTGCAAAAGCTTGGTTAAATTATAATGTTATCGTTAGATTTACATGTTTATTTTATCAATGCTTGTCGGCTGAATAAGTTATTATTCGTCTGATGGAAGTAAAAGTTTATCCCTTACCGTGATTATTGATACATTGAAGCGTTTTTTCCAAACAGTGAAAGACTTTGCACCCCCAAAATAAACCAAAAATTTAATCTTAAGGTAGAATACCCACGGTGGATAACCCACGTGACTTTTGGGAAGCGGTAACATCGAAAAAATCGTCCGCTTCAAGGTATGATTTGTTTAATTTCTCAGCTTATACTCTATTGATTTTGACGAGATAAAGTGCACGGAATGCGCCTTTGAGGGGGATATTCCCGGCTCTAACTCACTCTGCTCCAAATCAAGTGGTTTCTTCAAACATTCGAGCCAAAGTGGTTGTAAGTGCAAAACGAAAGTGGGAAGCGTTCACGTGCACGGAAAGAAACTTTCGCTTGAATGTTTGAAGAAACCACGGGATTCGGAGCAGAGTGAGTTACAAACGGGAATAGCCCTCTCACACGCGCGTTCCGTGCACTTTGTCTCGCAACTATCAACAATTAATCAATTGTTTACAAATCTTTTAGATATACGCGACGTTCGGATAATTAATTAACATATAATAACGACGTCCAACGAGAAAATCCGACGTCGCGTGATTCTCATCATGGGTGGACTACCCTTAACCCTTTTCCTAAAGATGACCAAGGCTTTTGACGTCCCTACAAGTAAATGATTGGGAAAAAATTGAGGCAAATGAAGAAAATGCTGATGATCAGCATTTTCATTATTTGCATCAATACTTTCTGTCCTTTATTTTACAAAAATTCTACCCTTATAAGTATCAACTTTGTGTTCTGCAGCAGCTTACATATTGGACAACTCTAAAATGTTCTCCTTTGGGGAAGGGTGTAGTGGGATAACAGATTTTGGGTTAAATTGAGGTAGTGTTTTGTTTTCATTGTTGCCAGCCATTCCTGGAAACAATCCAGGGAAGGGCCGGGCCATAAAATCAAACCAGGAAGAAGTCCAAAGTCCCCTTTTGCATGTCAGGACCAACATTGCATGAATCATTGCATGAATCCAATATGTTGTATTTCCTAATGTAATTGAGTATAATTATATATCATTTTAAATGGAAAATTTTCGACGTTGTAAATATTTCAAAATGCAACCAATCTACCCTTTCCAATGCAAGACCTATAATTTCGACGTCTCTATAAGAAAGGGTTTCAGAAAACGTTGAGGCAAAAAATACAATGCTGCATTTTCTCCTTTTGTCTCAATATTTTCTGTGGCATATTGCTCACGAATCCTGTCTTTATCAACATCCATATGGTTGAATGCGTCACTTTTTAAATTGGAAGAGTCGAAACTTGCGTCGTATAGGGGAAAGGTTACACTGATTTTCCCAGAACTTTTTGCGATGTCAGTTTGGCATATTCCTGTGAAATCATCACTTTATCAAGATTATGCTTATCATCGGTGTAGATGCAAAATAAAACATCGTATATCGATTTTTGCGATTTCCAAAGTACAAACTTTAATGTATGTTGTCAAGTCTAGACAATTCTTGCAGGTTTTGGCATATTTTTACTTATCAGTATTGACAAGTTATATGTTAAAATTATATCCAAATTTCAAGTAAAACCATTGAGTTTGGAAAAAAATCTTTAAATTGTCTATTCCTCTTAAAAAATCGACGATATATGATGATATTACTATACGTATTTCATAAACACTGGTAGTTCGAATTGGGCTAGTAGGCCTACTATGTGATCAGCAATTTCTTCATTTCTCACAATATTTCATACCAAGAGATGCTTAAACAAATATATAATCGCATTCACTTGAGATTGCTGTCTATGGCATCTTTAAATTTAGATGGGTTATATTCATTTAGACCAGTCTAAAGTTTTCGCTGTTTCGTATTGGGTTTAGTCTGGTAACAAGGTTATAGATTGCAAAGTTATTCTACCCCCACATTAGTTTTAATGGAGTGGTCAAAAAGCATTTAAAAAGCCACATATTTCATGCGTGATATTTGAGAAGGAAATTAAAATGTATAATCGATCGTTTCCAATTTGGATATATCACATTTCCAACGTAAGCTAAGTTATCGTCGCTTTTCAACGAAAACCTAGTAACTGCAGCTTGTATTAAGCTGCAGTTACGAGGTTTTCGTTGAAAAGCAGCGATACAAGCTTGGCCAAACTGGAAACAGCGATTACGTCAGGGGTAGGTAATCACTGCTACCGCGAAAATCACGTGACATTGTTATAATGACATGATGGTGTCAAGATGCCGGATTGGGTTTTTTATTTTTTTAATTTATTTATTTATTTATTTACTTACTTATTTATCTATTTATTTATTTATCAATTTATTTATAATTTGTTTTGCAAACTCGGATGTTGTCGGGCTCACGTAAGATCAGCCGATTTCAAACGAATGATTGCGACGTAAAATAATTTCGCCGCTGTGACTATTAGCGCCCCTTTTTACAGAGCTTAGATCAATTTTGTTACTTTTGTTTTATGATAAAAATAATTATGTCTAATGGATTCAACCGTGGCGGTATTACTTTGAAGTGGGTGCGACCATTCTCATGGATCGATCAATTTCATACCGTTAAAAGGCGTTTTACTAGAAATAAGCAATTTGAAAATAATTGCTATGTGCATTCGAACGCACTTTATTTATTTAATCGACGGAACGATTCTTGCATTTCACGGCCATGGAATAATATTTAAACAAAACATTGAACACGGTGATTTTACGACAGGATTTCTTTCTACCCAAGCAGACTTGGAAAAACAGTAAGAGAAATTCTGAAAATACTGATAACTAGCATCAGCATAACACCCTTGTTTATACTGTCATTTTTTTTTAACAAAAAACTCGTTACTGCAGCTTGTTATGCATTTCCTCGGTAAGCTAACATATCGTCGCTTTTCAACGAAAACCTCGTAACTGCAGCTTGTTTTAAGCTGCAGTTACGAGGTTTTTGTTGAAAAGCCGCTATTTATAATATTTTCTGTGCTAAAAAGTACAAAAGAAAAATAAGAGACGGGTTATTATTCTTCCCGCCTACAAAGATTCTACCTAGCATACTTACACAATAGCGAAACAGGACAAGCAGCCAAATATCATGCAAACAAACGTAAATAAAGATAGACGCGAAAATCAATCGAATTCAACCCGTAAAATTTAAACGTCATGACTACAGATTTCTTATACACGTAAAAAAGTAATTTGTAGTAACGACGTTTCGTCCGGTAAAAATAACACGTAAAATAACGTAAATAAATATAGCCGCGAAAATTTATCGAGTTAAGGCCATTATGGCGTTTCGTCCGGTATAAGAACACGTAAAATAGAGTAAATATAGAAGCGAAATGCAAAATCGACATCAACACGGAAAATTGAAACGTCACAATCACAGCTTGCTTATCCCTTTCCCAAACATTGACGCTTTGGACGCCCCACAAAATGAAGACTTTGGAAAACACTGTGGAAAATGAAGAAATTGCTTGTGACAAGCAATTTCATCATTTTCCACAATGTTTTCTACCAAGAAAGTCCAAAAAATGTTAAAATTTTGTTCAATGAAAATTGTCGTCTGCAACACACATGAGTTTGGACTAGGCTAAAATGTTCTTGTTTGGTAATGGGATTACACAAGTATAAAGTAATTTGTAGTTACGGCGATTCGTCCGGTAAAACAACACGTAAGATAACGTAAATGAATATAACCGCGAAAATCAATCGAAATAAACACATAAGACTGAAACGTATGATATGTAAAAGAACACGTAAAATAACACAATGCATGACCTCAAATAGATAGAAGATGCGTCGTGTGACGCAGAATGTATATAAGAAAAGAACGACAGGGGATATTAATAAGTTTTAAACAATTTACTAGATCTATGTACCACGGCCACCAATCCCTCTCATTCATTGCAAAATACTATGAGCGAAATCTCAGAAGAGGGACTTCCGGCTATGAAGAAACGGGACCCATTTTGAGTAAGTAAACACACGTTGTTACTTTAAATCAGTTATTTTGCTAGTTATGGGTTGAATCTCAAAAATCGCGGAATGCTATTCGATGGGGTAATGAATGATGTGTTATATTGCCAAAGCCCTTTGTTCTAGCTTACAGAGTAACTTTGCAATTACTTTCGAAGTGAGTGCACACACTTATGTTAACAAACCAAACGACACATAAACGACACATAAACGACTCCTACGGCGCTATCATATGCATTTTTCAAATGAGACATGTTCAGTTTACTATTTTATGGTCTATTTTAGTATTCCGCACGTACTATTTTGGAAACCATTGTTTATTTATGAGAAAAACAAGTACGCAATGAAGAAGAGCAGTAAGCTATGAAGAAGCGAGAGTAGCTATGAATAAGAGGGAGCAAGTTATGGAGAAGCGCGGACTTCATAATTCTTTCTTGGCACTCACATATACTGAATGGTTATGCGTTTAGGAACAATTGAAGACAGAAATTCCAATATTTTTACAAATTTCCATTTGAAAAATCAAATTCTAGACGATAGAACGATATTTATTGTTATGCAGCTTAAACATGTATTTAATGCCGACGGGTAACTTACAGGCGCGTAGGACTGGAAACATTTTTAATGGGGGGAGGGGGGCTAAAGCCCCTGTTCTGGCTATTGTCGGAATTTTGGAGGAACTGAATTGGGGTTTCCCCAAAAATTTTCAGTGCAAAATAATGACAATTCAGCATTTTGGGCAGACCTTTTTTGGGGTGGGGATCTTAGCCCCTCCATGCCCCCACTTGTTACTACGGGCCTGACTTATCATCACGTGGAAATGCATTTTTAGAACATACATGAGAATTGTTACTAAAAATAGTAACAAATCGACATTATCAAAACGAGGCTCCCAAAACATGCGGAGAAAACAATGACGTCGCACGTGCATTCAATCAATATACAACGATAAAGCGCACGTGCATTCAATATACAGTAATAAAGAGAAGTTTTAAGTGGAACAAAAATGATAAAATTGAATGAATTCGTTAATAGCCGGTAAGATGGTTATTTTATTGGATTTACGGCCAACCGTTCCCCGTTTAAAAATTTCGACTTTTGCCTCTAGGGACGACTTCCGAAGGCTGTCGTGTGTGTGTGTGTGGGGGCGGGGGGGGGTCTTAGAGGAAATAACCTAATTCTGACCAACTTTCAGATTGATCGGACAAAACTGTGGCCTCTAGAGTGCATACAAGAAAAAAATAACCGACGGGCACATGACGGACACAACGCAATGACAAAAGCTCGACTGGCCGCTAAAAACATGTAAATAAGACCTGTTTTCATTCAAAATACATGCAATGTATCTTGCGTAGGCTTAAAATTATTAAAATGTTAGGGTTCTTATACGGTTTGCCAAGTTTTGCCTAAATAGTTTACAATGACATTGGCGTCCGCATGTGCAGGCCTATGTTATTTACATAATTATATCATCATTCCAAATATAGCCCAGCAGATAGATTGGATTTTTCATCAAAATCATGCATTTAGTGATGCCAGCATGAAACTTGGCACAAACATTCATATTGGGTCTCTCTTCAGAAAAAAAAAACCGTTAGCCGCCTGAAATTTCAACATGGCGGCCATTTTTCAAGATGGCCGCCAAATCGTAATAGGAATTATACCCCTACAAACTTTGTATAGACTTTAAGGGCGAATTCTCGAGAAATAAAATGTTAGAATTACTGCAAAGTGCAAAGGTATGAAGAAAATGGCAAAACGTTACATGGGTCAATATTGTCGCTTTTTGTCAACATGGCCGCCAATTTATCGGGAAAATCCGTTTTTTATATATTAACCTATTTTTCTGCAGCAAAATCTTCATTATTATTGAAGTGCATTCCAGGATCTTTACTAGTCTCCTACATGGCTACATCGACGATAGAGAAGTTTCTTTGAAAATATACGAAAGAATGTTATGAATCAACCAGGCACACATTGTAAACTGCACTGCTGTGAAGCCTACAAAAAGGTCCGGTGTCGGTTTAGCAAAATCTTATTCTTATTTGGACTATTGTTAAGTGCCCAATTGATATGCAATCTAGTGAGCTACATATCCATATCATATGTCTGTCCTACTGCATAACATTTGTTGTATGCATTTCCTAGATAGCTGTATCTGATTGAGCATCATCATCATCATCATCATCATCATCATCGGTGTTTCATGTTTAACGTTCAGATTAAGAAGCATGATCCACGTTAGTAGGCTCCCTTCCAAGTAACTGGCTCGCTGCACGCATGGCTGTCCTTACACCTGTCCTCCATCTGTCCTTGTCGTGAGGGCGATTGTTTTGATATTCCATTGTTGGCGATCTTTCTCTGCTAGCTGCTTCCAAGTTGTTTTTGGCCTTCCTGAACGACGTGTCCCATTGACGTTCATGTCATATGCTGTTCTGATAGCCCCGTCAGATCTTTCGACATGCCCATACCATCTCAACCTACGTTCCCTGAGGATAAGTTCTAAGTCCTCGAGGCCGAGCTTCTTGCGGAGATCGCATGATCTGGTGGTGCGGATATCATCTGTTTTTACGCCGCATATCTGTCTGACCATGGCGTTGTCATTTCGCTGTAGGCGTTGAAGATTTGGCTTAGACAGAGGCCATGTTTCGCTCGCATATATCATGACACTTCTGACGCAGGTACTGTACACTTTTCCGCGTGTTTGGTATGTGAGATGGCGTGACGTGAGGATTGGTAGTAGCTCTTTAAATTTCCTCCATGCCGCTTTGACTCTGGTCACTGTTGCTTGATCACATCCACCTGCTGATGAGAGCATATCACCCAGGTAGCAGAAGGATGCTACCACCCCCAGCTTATCCTGACCAACCTGTACTTCTGTCTGCGGTCTACCATCCAGTGGTCGCGCAACTCTCATACAGCGGGCACACTTGTAGTTTGGGTCCTCTTTGATCTTTTTCAATTCACTACATTTCTTGTTGACCCAATTTCTGCAGCCACTGCATAAGATGCTGTTGCTGAAGACACCAGTGCAACAGACAGCACACAGAAACTTGCCAGATCTCTCTAAAACGTCCAGTCCAGAGCCGCAGACCATGATCTTTGTCTTCTTAGCGTTCACCCTGAGTCCTTCAAGATGTTCAAACGGAGGAGAGCCAAAAGAGTGGTAATGGGGCATTGAATACCAAAATGGTGTAAATCCATACCAATACTTCGGCTAAGAAATGACTGGAGAATTAAGATCTCGCCTATATCATTGGTTTGGATTTCAATTTTAACTTGTTGGCACACAATGTTTCCATAAATAAGGATATACCGTTGAATTGTTGCCCCCAAACTTCTGCTTGAAGAAGCTCATTCTGTGGCAACAATACCTGGTCATATTCAAGTCATTACTGCTTATCAACATATCTTCGTAATTGCTAAAATGATTCAATGGTTGTTGCCAGAACAGAACGATGAAGGCAATTTTGTCATCATGCTTTGTAGTCAACATATTCAAATCGATGCTCTCAAATCTATTGATACTCTAATACAGCTCATTGGTTGGGCCGGTGCTATTGTAGATGCTGATTGAGCTCCTAAAGCTCCAAGTGGAACTGTAGAATTATAATATCTGTCCGTTTCTATTGTTACTAGAACATGACCAGTTAACATATCAAAAGTTATCGGTACAAGCACATCAAATGTGCCTATAAATGATATGGCAACACAACTAATGAACATGATGACACATGCCATTATTTTCAGGCCTTGTGCCTCAGGCACGTCATATTGAGAGTCTACAGTTTCATTTTAATACACCTTAATGGTCGTATAATGTTATGGCATTGGTCGTCTGTCTGTCCGCTGCTTCATCTGTTATTTTGTCCTTATCAATGTCTTGTCTCTATCAGAAGATAATCAAACATGAAAGAATGAATCTCCGCTCCAGAGTGTCTAGTAAACTGTTGTACATGCCACTGTAGTCATTCTTGAATTATCTGCCATCAAATAGAACATATGCCCAATTTCTTGTGCGCGCAACTCCTACATTTTTTTACGTTGAACTCTCAAGCGCTGAGTACATCCATACCAATTTGTTTATTTTACTTTGTTTACGATGCACGTAGGATACCTGTTTATCTTCGAACCAAGTTATCTTTTAAACAAATGTACCCAGTAGTCTTCATGTCTTTCAATCTGATTATAAGAATTTCACCATGATCATTCACAAATTGACAGGTAAGATACCATGAACAGACAGCTTGGGATCAACAGCAATTATTCAACTATTTTGGAAAGATGCACCTTGTCACGACATATATGAGAAATCATTTTTAAGAGGAAAATTCAGAACTGCTAAATCTTTACATGAAGATATGCCTAATAGTCATCATAGGTCCTTATGAAACTGTCAAATCCTATGCCAAACTTGAGGAACCTACTTAAAGAAATACATTAACAAGGATATCAGACAATAGTGATGAAGGTTACTTCTATTGACCTCGCAGAGTCGAGTGTACTTTGCTTCTTTTGAATTAAGTAATTCAGAATCAAGGGCCCGTATTATAAACGACTGTGCGATTATGTTTTGAGTAATTACATATAACAGCAAATCTGATTGGAACAAACTGATTTCTCGTGCAATGAGATATATCGTTAAGCAGTTTACACAAAAACGTGATCGTAAGATCGTTGATAATACGGGTCGCAGCTCCTGGTGATCGAAAGCTAAAGATCATAAAATAAAATTGTCAGCCTTTCTCGAAGTTGTTTGTAACTTGCCAATCATGAGAAAGCTATCTTATATATATCTTTCCTTATTAAAATAAATATTTCCCATAACTTCACACCAATACTAAGTCCAAAATTGCCCCATTACTGGAAACCAAAGCTGCAGCTGCAGTTACAAGACCAGTAGTTTATGCCATCATAGTTGATGGATCATTTGAGGCTTCATGGGTACTCATAGGTCAATCGAGTTCATTTTTAATGTATACAGATACAGCATCCTAAAAGCTAAAACTAGGTTAAAACATAGACAATACATCGAATACAAAGTAACTGACCAAAGGCAGTTTACCTAAGAAAAGAGTTTATGTTTTGGGGACAATAAGAACAACTCTGGATGAACAAATTGTTCAGAAACACCAGCAAAATATTGTCATATTGTAACAAGGGAATAAAGAGATGTACATAACCAGTCTTGAAGGAACTGTGTCTTGTAATCAGGAGGAAATACATATTTGATAATTAAGCCAGCAACAAAGATTACCTTACATTGTATTTGTTTTGGGAATAAAGCGAGAGAAAGTGAGAAATATTCCTGTAGTCTATGCCTTCAATGGCTGTGGTGTTGTTTCAGCTTCACGGGGATAGAGCCAGAGGCTGCTATCTGCTATCCAGAAAGTAATTGGCAAAACAGATCAAGAAACATTGGTTATCCGTATAAAAGACTCAATTTATCTGATTTTATTGCCAGTGTAAGAATGGAAATGTTTGCACACTAAGTTATATGATGCAATATCCCAAACTAGCGCAACTTTGGAATACACACAAAGCCTGATGTTCACCAAGCAGGATGCACATGGGGGTCAGATATCTACCCACGAAATGGATGTAGTGAGGCCCCCTGAATGGGAATGGGAGCAATAAAGCAGCACATGGCATATTGTTTCGAATCACTTCTGTCAATTGCTGTGGGTGCACGAAGGCATGAAAAGATTGATGCTATCGGTTTAGCCTACCCTGTCCTGGATTCTGCAGATGTAAATGCTGACGCTCCAGGAAAGCATGTAGGTAAACTATGTACGTTACAATTTAAGGAGACCCAGGCTAGATAATCTATTTAACCAGATTGGAGTAAACTTACAAACATATACCGTTGCATCCTACATCACATTATTTCAGACCAAAACAAAAGGAATCATAGAACTGGTACCAATTAGAATACTTCCTATAGAAAAACAGCTTCCCATAACCGTTACTAGACTTTAAAATGACCTCAATGTTAAGAAGAAATCCAACATGAACTTTACTACATCTATGTTGGAAAGAAACAATATGCCTAAAGGTTGATAAATTCCGCTTATTTTGCCCAGTATTGCTAAAAACATATGAAGGAGGGATTTTATGCATAAAATATGCTGATATTCTGTTTTCTTGTGTTTAAAAACATACATTTTGGTATAGAAATTACAAAAATCGGCCAATTATATTAGGTTTTAGGGTGAAAACGATATTTTCAAATCGGCAATGGCGGCCATCTTGGCAAATGGCGGCCATCTTGAATTTTTGAGTGGCTTACGTTTTTTTATGAATCTACATGGTCTTATGAATGTATGTGCCAAATTTGATGCTTGCATCATTTAATGCATGATTTTTGCACTAACCTGCTTAGCTAAAAGCGATGTTTAATCCTTCGAACTATAAATGGATTAACTCTTTCCCAAACAAGACCTGGCCCTGGTTTCTCGAAAAATCTTAAGTATACACTCATGGGTACATGCTCAGCTTCATTGAATACCAATCACCGTTGATTGGTATTCAATTGAAGTTCACGTGGATTTCGTGTGGTTTGAGCACGGTGCTCAGATTTGAGTCTGAGAACGTACTTAAGTGTTTTCAAGAAACCGAAGACGCTTTATTCAGCGTGGATTATTATAGGTTTTACTTTTAAAGGGACCCATGTTGGGTTGTCCGAGGTAAATAGCGGACAGTTTTCGCGCGTTCGTGTGCTAAAAATAGATTTCTATTGGGAATACACCCAACAACGTTTGCCGGGTACCAGTCTAATATTTTGTTTATCGGGCATGAATCGGACATTTTTTTCGTAACAGTATTGGCAAAAAATTATTATTTTCAAGCGAGATATCAGTCGATCATAGATAATGCAGACGGGAACTAAAACTACGAAACATTGCGCATATGCAACATGCAACATTGCTTCCAGATACGGAGACAGACCAGAAATGACAAACGTTTTTTCTTGAGTATCCTCAACAGCTTAACCAGAAAAAACATCGAAAAGTCTTAAAGTAAAATAGCTATGATCATGAAACTTCTCGGGTAGATAGATCTCACCAAAGAGAAGTGCAACGCACATGGTGCATAACTCTGCCTTGCTTATTTTGTGAGCTATTGCCATTTGTTGTAGTGAAAGCCTGTGGGGTATCAAATCACATTCAGCGACAAATTCTAGTTTTTTCTATATTAACCTTTTCCAAACAAGACCGGTTTTGACGTCCCCGACCGAAAATTCTTGGGAAAACATTGAGGCAAAAGAAGAAAATGACGATCGACCAAATTGAAAAGGCCTGCACAGCAGACAAAATGGGTGTGAATAACTTCTTTGGATATTGATGATCATTCTTCTTTGCCTCAATATTTTCTCTGAGATAAAATATTAAAAGTATTCACGTCCGTTTTGTCATCTGGAGACTTTTTTCAATTTGGCCCAACATGACATTTTGTCGTTTTGGAAAGGGTGAGCGAGTACGCACGAGCGGCACGACGAAGCCAAGACAGGATAGTATGTGTCAACATTACTTGTCAACTGCTTATTTCATAGTTACCGATCTTAAAAAGTACACTACAGTGCAGCAACCTTCTCAGCTCTGAATTAGAATGTTTCTCAACAAATGATTACAGCAATCCAGCTCTTAGAATGTCATCTTCGGCAAGTTGAACGTGGAAAAACTTCGCGAGATTCACAGCCACATTTGTACGATAAGAGATTCCCAATCTATTCTAGACCAATGAGGCGTGACGATGACGTATTTGTTTACACGAGAAAACCGAACCCTATTATATATAGGGCATATTCAAGAAATATCGTAATGAATGGTCACTGGTCAGCAGACTTACCCTTTATATTTATAGTAACATTTATGAGAAAAAGGACCTTGATAGTGAAAAACTTGGATGAGCGCTAAAATTCCTGTCTTTTTGGTCCTAAATAAGGCGATGCACATCACAACAATGCAAACTCCAACAGTCCCCCATGTTATTCTGATCGCTGACAAACATAGTACGGGCCCCTTTAATGTCACAAGGGACACACAAATCCCTTGATCCAGAAAATTATCTACAAAAAAGGGAAATGTTATTAACCAACAGTATTTATTTTCTCACCAAATGAATAATATTAATCATCGCTTTTCTTCGAAAATCTCGTAACTGCAGCTTAAAGCAAGCTGCAGTTACGAGATTTTCGAAGAAAAACAGCGATATATAGAGAACTTTCTATGCTTTCATTCACAAGAGCATATTTTACCAACGGCATTGAACTTGAATTCTGATTTATGTACAAGATAGTCCGAAAACATTGAGACAAACAATGAAAATGCTGGTTATCGACATTTTCTTCTTTTGTCTCCATGTTTTTTTCATGACATTGACACCAAAAGTACTAGTAATGGTAATTTTCGGAAAGAAAAAATCGGGACGAAAAATGTCTCTTTCCATGGTTTCCAAACCGTCAAACAGTATCAATGTTTTAATATTCCGTACTTGTTTTTGTTTAACCCATTACCACACAGTGACTCTTTTTGACTCCCCACAAACAATGGCCATGGAAAACATCGTGGAAAATGAGAAATGAATGCTTGTGACAAACAATTTCTTCATTTCCCACAATGTTTTCCATAGAAAAGACCTAAAAATTGAAAATTACATTCACTCTGCACGATCTTTCAATTTGGACTGCACTTTGGGAAAGGGTTAAGCCTTTTCTAAAACAACCCCTGATTTAACGTCCCCAAAAGCAAATCATTTGAGAAAACAGGGAAATGAAAAACATGCTGAGAATCCGCATTTTTCCTCTCAAAATTTTCTGTGTGGGAATGCACGAAAATGCAATATCTAAAAACATTTATTTTATCGTTCGCATCGGCTCTCAATTTATTTCGTAAAGTGGTATAGTCCAGTTATGGTTCTATGACACACGTTTACAAATTATACATATGTGAAGAAAGGGAAAATCATTCTTAATTTTCAGTACAATTTTGTATGTGTTGGTTCGAATCTTGCAGGTGAAACACACCTGCAAGATTCAAACCAACACATGCAAAATTACAGTATTTTGAAACTTAATATTGCGTTATTTACATAGGTAAATTTTGTAAACATGTGTCATCATATAGTGACCGGACTATCTGAGGAAGCACAAACGTTCATCATTCGGGAAAGGGCCAAGTTTAAAGGCTTCATAAAGAATTCTGTTCGCTTCGATGGCCATTCATTAGCAATAATTAATGATTATTAATAGTAATGATTTTTGTGCTAAAAATAGACTTTGTTTAGCGTTATGTACTATTTAAACGTGGTTGTTATAAAATCTCGTAACTACGGCTTGAATCAAGCCGTAGTTCCGAGATTTTACAACACAATGGCAATACAATTGTTTGTCCGAAATTACGTCACGGTTGACTCGATTAAATCGTTCCCTATTCAGCTCGCTTCGATGGCAATTCATAAGCAATAATTAATGACTATTAATTCGAAACACATTGTTGTTCAGAAAAAATGGATGGCTTTTAATTTCAACGCTTTTCCATACTTAGCTCTTTCATAAACAGCAAATTTTAAACCTGGACAAATTCAAAGACGTTCCAGATGACGATTACAAGTGCAATGGCAGTGAATTTTGTGCCAAAAATAGACATTGTTAACCGTTATGTTTTGATAAATCGCCGGTGTTGTTATAAAATCTCGTAACTACGGTTTGCTGCAAACCGCAGTTACGAGATTTGAAAACATCACATACGAAATACTAATGTTTGTCCGAAATTACGTCACGATTAACTGGATAAAATCGTTCCCTTTTTGTTCTTACTTTTTTCGTACTAGCTGGGTAGAAAATAGTGTGGAGAATGAAGAAATTGCTTGTCACAAGAAATCTCTCCATTTTCCACAATGTTTTCAAAAGCCATAATCTTGTGGAGAGTGAATATATGGGAATGGATTAACCAAGTTTTGACGTTCCTAGTTAGTAGTAGATACTGGTTTGGGGGAACATTGTGAGGAAAGAAGAAATTGCTCATGAGCATTTTAAAATAACACGTTTCTACATCGTTGTAGGCATTTAACCCTTTCCAAACAAGACCTGGTTTTGACGTTCCTGGTTACATAGGTTAGGGAAAAACATCGAGACAAAAGAAAATGCTTATCATCAGCATTTACTCCCATTGCTTTTTGTGTTATATCATTCACAAATGTTATCTTCATTTTGTCGCCTGCAGCAGCTTTCATTGCATAAGGTTGCTAATGCTTTGAAGATATCACAGAGGCTGAAGAATAGCCATGGATTTCTGGCATTTTTCTCACAAGTACTCACATTTCGAAATGGATATTGGCCGAGTCGGTTTCGAACCAACGGCCTCTGGTTTGATCGACTCTGATATTGCCAATTGAGCTATCCGGGCTCGGCATATGCGTATAGTGACCATATTATGATAGTGACCAATGCTATTATCTTGTGCAGTAGCTACACGACGTGGTTGAATAATTGTTGTTTAACTTCTCTTTCAACTGCTATGGTCATAGCCCGATTGTCTGGAGAACCTACCCATGGATTCCTGTCATTTTAATACCATTACTACGACAACATTCTTACAGAAACCCAAGCTACTTGCACAAATATTTCAACGATTATCAAACCATTGATTGGGACTACAGGACATGGAGAAGTTATTGGCGTACAGAAAAGATCTTGATCAGACAGTGTGTATATGCAGCTGATCTGGATCCATGTTGATCTGAAATGGATCTGGAAAAACGTCCCTTATGGCATTTTTAAAAAATGAGTTTCAAGATCGGCCTGTTGTCAAATGGAGCCCAATATGCATCAATGCTGCTCTCTTTAAGTTACTACAGGTCACAAAGAAGCTATTAGAGAACAGCATGGATCCTGATCAGACTGTGCGTATGCAGAGGCTGATCTGGATCTATGTTGGGCTCAAAAGACTTAAGGGACGTTTTTCCAGATCCTGCCTCATTTATATACAGATACAGAAATAACAACAAACGAGTCCTCTTGTTAAAAAAGGAGTATAAAATTTTATTAAATTCTGACGCATCATACAGAAATATAGAGTTTTGTAAGGTATAAAACGATAAATAATATGGCATGTACATAAAACAAGACGTGTTTGTGAAATACAAATGCCCCCACAATGGGTTTCTTCAAAATTGCAACAGTCATTGATCTATGTCAAAGACATTGCTACAAAAGGGACGGTCTTGTCATAAGGAACACACATGTGAAACATGCAAGTTCTAATGCTATATTTAACTTATGGTTCAAAAGTTGGGTAGAGGGTTTTTTTTTGGAAAAAAGAGATTTTGGCACCTTTTGCCGGAATTTGGCCTAGTGCTTTACTCGTGGACAATAATCTTGGTATCAAATGAAAGGTCTTTTCATATGTAAATCAAGTGTACATCATGAAGACCATGTTACTAACAATTGAAAACGCTATAGTCAATGTTATTTTTTTTCCAGACAGACATGGTAAAACAATATACCCCACCTACACATAGTCGCTTTTCTTCAAAAACCTTTTAACTTCAGCTTTTTAAGCTGTAATTACCATGTTTGAGATGAAAAGGGGAGATTTGCGTGGGTCGCACAAAAGTCTAGCTTGATTCCACAACAAAAACACTCACAGACCCTTAACCGAAACAATCACAAGTTAACCCATTACCATACAGTGACTATTTTTGACTCCCAACAAGATAATGGATTTGGAAAACATTATGGAAAAAGAAGAAATAGCTTGTCAAAAGCAATTACTTCATTTTCCACAATGTTTTCTACAAAAAAAGACCCAAAATGTAAACTTTCATTCACTTTTTATCGTCATCTGCAACATTTTTGAATTTGGACAAATCTGATATTTTGCTGTCTGGTAATGGGTTTAGACAACCATGAAACATATCTAGTGAACACAAACGATTATAGATTCTATATCATTTTTAAAACACCAAATACCCCTGTACTAAATTTTTTTAGTTGTGTTGAAGATGATTATATTGCACATCGATCCAATGCAAAAGGACTTGCAGGTGACAAAATAAATGTAGAAAATCTACAATTCATGACAAAGGATCGCAGAGGGAAAAGAAAAGGGCTACATTGTGAAAGAGTTCATATTGTGACCTTAATAAAAAACAATCTCATGATGACATAGGCATTGAAACAAAAGAATTATCATTGGCAACATATACCTAGAACTAGTCCCAGAGTTAACAGATAATAGTTTTTGAATACATTCAGGAAAAAGAATTCGTTTTCTCCCATATACTCTTTGTGCTTCACAATACACAGAAATTCTATTCTTATTTTATACAGGGTGTTTCATAATATCTGTTACCATTACAAATAAATATAAATCCTTGATTTTAAATACAATATAGTCATCTTATACATGTTTCTAAAGGTTACATAACGAAGTTTTGTGTCGCACAAAAAATAAAGTAAAACATTGACGTAATGACGTCTTTTTAGACGTCATCAAATTTAGTCCATTTTTGAACACGGTGCTGCCCGTTGACGCACGCATGGAAGTTGTCAAACTGCTTGATCATATATGTATCAAGAAATGTCATCCGATCTATGAATAAACAATATGCCAGCGATTAAAACTCAACACAGATGGTTAGAAATATCCAACTTTGCCTGAAAAATTCATGTCATTCTCACATTTTAACATTATGGACAGCTTTAAGTCCATCGGTAATAACTGGACCCCTGTCTTTTGAGGACGAAAATTGCATTGAGACAATAAATAGAGTACGTTATCTTCATGTATTGAAGAAGAAATATTATGTTCCGCATTAAGGCAAAAATGTGCAGACTTTAATTCCTTCAGGATGGTAATGTGCCCTGCACTTCCAGGGAAGTTATTGCATGGCTTGAGAAAACATTAGGTCCACAGTGGATTTCATACAGGTCTGCAGATAATGTGTGGATTTTGCACTCTCCAGATCTCAGTCTGCTTGAATGTTTCTTTATTATATCTGAAAGAGTATGTGCGCATAATTCATGTCGCAATATCCATAAATGAATAGCATTCAGTTGTGAAATTGGAATATTGCATTGAACACATGCAATTCCGTCATTACAAACTTAAAGAAACCTGTTGACGTCGTTTTGCAACATGGATGACGTCGTCTAGAACGTTTTGTCATAAAACTGTACTATACGAAAAACATTGAATTTGTGTCAATCCTGAATGCGAAATGGTAACACATATTATGAAACACCCTGTACAATCTGTTGGTTGCAGCAATTTCTAAGCTAATCAGTGGAAAAAAAACTTTTGGAAAAATGTGCATTTTTAATAGACAGACAGATAAACAGACAGTCAGACAGACAATGATAAAACAATAAGCCCCATCTTTTTAATTTTGGGACATGATATGTTAGTAAGCGCATACACTTCTTATACATTTTTTGATCCTGTGCATCCATACAAATTATGAAACTGGAAATATATACATAATTATAGTATTCCTTTAAGATTCATCCTTCATCTTATCTTAATCTTTTCCCAAACAACAAAATTTTTAGGATGATCAAAATAATCATGGAAAATATTGAGGCAAGAGGAGAAAATGATGATTATAAGCATTTTCTTCTTATGCCTCAATGCTTTCCAAAACCTTTTCTATCAGAGATTTCAAAACAAGATTTTGTTTGGGAAAGGGTTAAAGATACAAAAATATGTTATATTTGATTTGTGCCTATATATGAAATGGTCATTGAAACAAATCTACAATATCATTGACTTACCATGGTCCGTCACCCGCCATGTATCGTCACCTTTTTTGTTTTGCTACGGCTTACAGCGTGTTTACATTCTTGGAATTGTTTTTCAAGTAAAATTTTATGAAAACAAATATTTAAAGGAAGGAGACTCATTAAATCTAGAGGGGAGACGAGCGTTTCAGGATGATTTACTCGATTATGTAATGCATATGCATTTTAGCATGGCTGGCTTAGGGTGACCGACCATGGGGAGGCGAGGATATATATTTAAAACAAAACAATGTTTAACTGAATTTTGCTATATTTTCTGATTCTCGTGCTCCTGTATGCGAGATGAGATAAATTAACAGCATATTTGTCTCCTTAAGACTGTCTAAGCTTTTGATGCTTTTTGAGGCATAAAAAGGCTTTGAAACCATTGTGGCAAAAGACGAAATTACTTATGAAATTTCCCACAATAACGTTTCCAACACAGATAGACAAAAACGTTCAAAATTTCTTTCAGATGAAATTATCAAATGCAACATCTCTGAATTTGGACAAGTCTCAAATTCTGTTGTTTGATAATGGGTAAGGTTTAAAGACAAAATTTGATTTGTCAGATATCACTCATATTTTTCCAAATATTAAACATTGCATAGCAAGCTTTTTTTAAAGACTCAACAAAAGTGAAAATGTCATGTGACAAAGTTTAAAGATCAATTTTAAAGACAGTTCTTCTGTGTTTAACAGGCACGAGATTGAGCTGTTTGTTAAAGAATCTGAAAAATGCTCCCAAGTGTCAAAACCAGGTAGAGGATCTACCTTTTTTCTAAAAACTGTACATTTGTTTCATTATCTTTTGAATATTTTTTGACATAAACAAAAATATATGAAATCCGCCTAAAATCTACGGAACTCAAGCATGATTTAATCTTATCATACACACAATTTTTTTTATTATGCTTGCATTACAGATGAATTGTGTTTAACCCATGCCCACATAATGATGCTTTTTGATGCCCAACAAGACAAAGATTTCGGAACACATTGTAGAAAATTAAGACATTGCTTTTGACAAGCAATTTCTCTCTTTTTGCCAAAATGTCTTCTGCCCAGAATGACAAAAAATTATAAAATTTTATTATCTTGAAATTTTTGTCTACAACATCTTTAAAATTTGGACCAGAGTAAACATTTCGCCATTGAGCAATGGGTTAAACTTGCCATACAAATGTTTATCCATTATGCTTGCCATACAAATGTATCTTGGTTGGGATCCCCATTCATGCTGGGGGCTTTCTTGTAGACATTATGAAATCCATTTTCATCGAAACTTGTGTCGGGTCTGTAGCCTAAAGCTGGGTAGCCTATAGACGGGTATTGGGCGAATCGTCGAGGCATGTTACTACCCGTGGTCATCGTAAAGTTGTCGTATGCGTTGCGCTCGTAGAAGTGACTTGCGTCCTCGAAATCTGGAGTATACTGTTGCTTCTTCTTCTTCTTTTTCAGGTCGTTGCTGAAAAAGCACAACATAACCCATTACGACACAGTGACACCTTTTGTGACCCTATGAATTAATTGCTTTGGAATACATTGTGGAAAATGAAGAAATTGCTTGTGACAAGCAATTTCTTCATTTCCCACAATGTTTTCTACCACAAAAACAAGATGCGCTTGTGAAACACAAATGCCCCCAAAATGGCCATTTTTCTAAAATGTTAAGTTTTCGTGGAGTAAAGAGTTATTAAGGGTTAAGGGATGACCTTTAGGAATGTCAAATTGCATAGAACAGATAGATATCATTGAAAGGAAGTTGCATACCAAATTTGAGCTTTGTATGTCAATTACTTTTGGAGAAAAGGCAAAGGTTATGTTTTCGGACAGACAGACAGACAGACGGACGGACAGACAGACAGACAGACGGACATGAGTAAAACAATATGCCCCCGATCTCTCGATACGGGGGCATAAAAACATTTTCATTCATTTCAAATTGTTGTATGCAACATCTTTTAATTTGCACCAGTCCAAAATTTTGCCTGGCATCCTTGAAATCTAGAGTAAATCTATACTGCTGCTGAATTATTATGTGTTTAAAATTTGGTAAAAGCCAGGATCTCATGCACAATTTCTAAACTGATCATTTCTGATCATGTAACAAGTTGCATTGCTGATCTTTTGTCTGAAAATTTTTCCAACAGAAAAAAGATTTTAGCATGTCAAGAAAAGGTTATCAACTTTTCGTTGTTGAAACTTGGATCTTCCATCACTACTAATACAATATCCAAACTGAACCTCCAGCTGCTCTCTTACATGTCAGTGGAAGATCCAGAGGGGGTTCGGGGGGTTCAAACGAACCCCCTCTGTAGCCAGATTATTTCATTTTCATGCAAAAATTCAGTCACAATTATGCAATACTAGGAAAGCAAATAGCCCTATTTGTATATTCGAACCCTCCTCACATAAATCCTGGATCCACCGCTGCATGTACATATACATGTAGAAAATTCACACCCATTGGTGAGAGACAAATGACTTTTGTAGTCAAATATCAGATTGAATATTGCCTGAACCAGGGTAGGAGCTTCGACCCCTGGATTGATAGCTCACTTCGAAGTTACCAACTGAGCTATCTGGGTTCGGCTAATTTTTTTAAAAAAAAATCTCACAATGCATGACATAGAAATAATTTACCTGGCCATATATCTGTACACACCCACTGCTACAAGTATAAGCACCAACAAGGCACCTCCTCCACCTATGGCAGCAGCAATAATCACTGTCGTATTGGACTCAGGCTCTGTAATAAATGTTTATCATATTGTCGCTTTTCAAAGAAAACCTTGTTACTGCAGCTTGTTTTAAGCTGTAGTTAACGTATACAACCCATCATTAGCACCAAAGAGCCAAAGGCGAAATTTGAAAAGTGCCAGTAAATCCTAAATTGTGTTACATTTCGATTCCAAATACAAACATAAGCATTTTGAACGGTTTAGATTTTTGAATTAATGCATAATTATGGAAATGTTTGACAAAAATGTTATAAATTACCTCCCTTGCATATGAATATAGAGTAAAAAGATATTTGTAAATTATTTTCTTCTTGAAGCATAATCTTGAAATCCGACACGGTGAATCAACATATTTGAAGTGTATTTACAAGTGTGTGTAATTTGATGCATGTCCCATGGCTAGAAAGTGGTGATTTTAATGATGGGTTGTATACCATGGGTTGTATATAGAGGTTTTTGTTGAAAAGCAGCGATATAGACAATGAAAACATGGAGAGTCAAAGACATGTACGTTTGAATGAGCATCTACCCACTGGCTTTATCTTCTATATGGTGCTGATAAGCACAACCATAGCACCAATGTCTTTCAAAAAGTACAATTTTTTAAAAAATCATCCAACACAATGGTCTATCTAAAAATCATTCTTGCCAATATTACAGCTTTTCTTCAAACCCCTCTTAACTAAAGCTTTAAAAACAAGGGTTAAGAGATGACCTTGAGGAAGGTCAAATTGCATGGAACAGATAGATATCATTGAAAGGAACTTGCATATCAAATTTGAGCTTTGTATGTCAAATAGTTTTGGAGAAACGGCAAAGGTTAAGTTTTCGGAGTAAAAGGTTAAGTTTTCGTAGAGTAAAGGGTTGATAAGGGTTTATGGATGACCTTGAGGAAGATAACATTACATAGAACAGATAAATATCATTGAAAGGATGTTACATACCAAATTTGAGCTTTGTATGTCAAATAGTTTTGGAGAAACGGCACAGGTTAAGTTTTCAGGTTAAGTTTTCGGACAGACGGATGGACGGACAGACAGACAGACGGACAGACAGACAGACAGACAGACAGACAGACATGAGTAAAACAATATGCCCCCGATCTCTCGATACGGGGGCATAAAAATGTTCTTACAATGTTTTCAATAAAAAGTGACAATGTCAAAAAAATAGTTTCAGATGATTTTTTTTTAATTTCACTACATGTTCCACTAAATGCTGAAAAGCTCATTAAAAACATCCTACAACATGACCCAAAGAAAAAGAGGAAATTCCCACATTTATCACATTTGCATGGGATGACAATGACCACAAACATTTAAAACTAGAACTGTCGCAAAGCGGACGAATACCCCCCACTAGGGCCTTGTCACTGAAAAAGTGCTATCGGTCAAAATGTTCTTGACTTAGAGCATGGGAATGGATTTTAAACAAAGTCCAGCTGTGACCTTGACCTTTGACCCTGGTGACCCCAAAACAATAGGGCACCTCCACTGGTCATGGGCAACAACTTTGTAAAGTTTCATGATCCTAGGTCAAAAGGTTCTCAAGTTAGAACACGGAAACGAAATTGTAAATTTTGACTACTCACCACACCCCCCCCCCCCCCCCCCCCCTCATTAAAAACTTCAAAGTGGCATAAATCTGAAATTAATGACTGGATCAAAATGAAAATTGCAGGTGCACAACTTCATATGATAGGAAGTATCCTGATAAAATTTCAGAAAAAATGGTCAAAAACTGTGGGAGGAGAAGAGGACGCAAGATTATGTCCACCCCACCCCCCTTAAAAACTTCAAAGTGGCATAATAGCTCTAAAACTAATGACTGGATCAAGATGAAAATTGCAGGTGCACAATTTCATATGATCAGGAACATCCTGATAAAATTTCAGAAAAATTGGTCAAAAACTGTGGGAGGAGAAGAGGACACAAGATTATGTCCACGGATGGACGGACGGACAGACCGACAACCTGATTCCAGTATACCCCCCATAACTTTGTTGTGGGGGGTATAATCAAAGGGAAATCATGAAACCATGTAAAAGAGCCTATAGAAGTCTGGTTGACTGTTTATCTTGACCCCCATCGTGGGTATCTTGGCCCCCACCTAAAATCTTTTTTCCAGAGTCCCCCAAAATACAAAACAATATCTATAATTATTCCTACTGTTGACAAGTTGACTAAAGTTGAAAAGTTCTAATAGAAATGTGTGGGAGAAAAAAAGGGGGGGGGCAAGATACCCCATGGTATCTTAGCCCCCAAGGGGCCAAGATACCCCAACCAGTTTATCTTTGGCCCTCAGGGCCAAGATACCCACGGTGGGGGCTAAGCTACCCACGGGTATCTTGGCCCCCTTTTTTTCTCCTACATATTTCTATCACAACACCAAGCTGCCCAGGGGCCAAGATAAACTGATACACCTGGCACAATATCTTGGCATGTTAACAAAATTAAGCTTTGCAAACTAAACACTTTTTAACTCCAAAAATACTGAAATTTGTATGTGCCTCACACCTGCAAGATTTGAACCAACACATGCATAATAATAATTATTGTACTTAAAATTAGAAATGCGTTTCCCTTGTTTACATACATGTAGGTAAATTATGATTGGTCTATAGGCATGTAGCTTGTTCAAGCTAAGATATGTAAAATAGAGTAAACAGAAACACTGTAAACCCATCCCCAAACTGCAAAATTTTAGACTGGTCCAAATTCAAAGACATTGCAGCTGCTAGAGAACAATTTCAAGAGAATGAAATTCTACATGTATGTTTTTGTCTTTCTTGGTAAAAAGCATTATGGGGAATTGATAAAATTGATGGTCAGCTTGTCACAAGCAATTTCTTCTTTTACCATTAATGCTTTCTAAAGTCATCATCTTGTGGGGTCTGAATGAGTCATTGTATTTGAATGGTTTAACCCTTTCCCAAACAAGACCTGCTTTTGACGCCCCTAATAGAAATTGAAAAAAATATTGAGGCAAAAGAAGAAACTGCTGTTAACCAGCAGTTTCTAATTTTGCCTCAATATTTTCTCTGCTATTTTACACACAATTCTTGTGATTATCAACATCCGCTTTGTCGTCTGCAACAGCTTTGAAATTGGAACAGCCAAAAATTTTGTCGTTTGGGAAAGGGTTAATCACTCACCGTCCTTGGATTCACACCTATTCCCACTAAAATCTTCAAAACATTCACACCTGGCCGTTCTTCTACCAGTCACAAAACAGGTACCACGGTTATTACAGTACAGTACATTCTCTGCACAGAATGCTGCAATAGAAACAAATATTACATTTTTACTATAGTAGTATTTTCCACTACCATTTGTATAGTTAAAATCTTCAAAACATTCACACCTAGCCGTTCTTCTACCAGTCACAAAACAGGTACCACGATTATTACAGTATAGTACATTCTCTGCACAGAATGCTGCAATAGAAACAAATATTACATTTTTACTATAGTAGTATTTTCCGCTACAATTCGTATGAGTTAAAATCTTCAAAACATTCACACCTAGCCGTTCTTCTACCAGTCACAAAACAGGTACCACGGTTATTACAGTACAGTACATTTTCTGCACAGAATGCTGCAATAGAAACAAATATTCGGTTCTGTTACTATAAGAAGTAACATTTTTGACTAGGATTTGTCTTTATTATCTTCAAAACATTCACACCTAGCTGTTCTTCTACCAGTCACAAAACATGTGCCACGATTATTACAGTATAGTACATTCTCTGCACAGAATGCTGCAATAGAAACAAATATTCGGTTCTGTTACTATAAGAAGTAACATTTTCTACTAGGATTTGTCTTTATTATCTTCGAAACATTCACACCTAGCCGTTCTTCTACCGGTCACAAAACATGTGCCACGGTTATTGCAGTACAGTACATTTTCTGCACAGAATGCTGCAATAGAAACAAATATTCGGTTCTGTTACTATAAGAAGTAACATTTTCGACTAGGATTTGTCCTTATTATCTTCGAAACATTCACACCTAGCCGTTCTTCTACCAGTCACAAAACATGTGCCACGATTATTACAGTATAGTACATTCTCTGCACAGAATGCTGCAATAGAAACAAATATTAGGTTCTGTTACTATGAAAAGTAACATTTTCGACTAGGATTTGTCTTTATTATCTTCAAAATATTCACACCTAGCTGTTCTTCTACAAGCAACAAAACAGGTACTGCGGTTGTTACAGTATAGTACATTCTCTGCACAGAATGCTGCAATAGAAACAAATGAAGCCTGGTACAGGTACTTGGTGATTATTATATTTTATGGCAATATCAGCATGAGGTTTGATAGCTCCGTGGTTATAGAGCAGGAACTATTCCTGAGGCCATGGGTTTGAATTCTGATCAAGTAGCGACATTTTTTACAACCTGTTCAATAAATATCATTATGACAAATTAACCCTTTCCCAAACGACAAAATTTTAGGGTGATCCAATATGAGAGCTGCTGCATACGAAAAAAATGATGATAATGAAGACATGATTTGTGTAAAATATGGCACAGAAAATATTGAGACAAAAGGAGAAACTGCTGATTATCAGCAGTTTCTTCTTTTGTTTCAATGTTTTCTCAAGCCTGTTAGTGACGTCAAAACCAGGTCTTGTTTGGGAAAGGGTTAAGAGGGTCTTGATCACTCCAACATTACTCATTGAGTATCCTTAACTTTATAAAACTTGAAAGTCAGTTTTAGCAGGTAAAGCAATATCAAGGAATTTGTCAGTAATGTCCACTTTCTTGTGTTTTCAAATACTTAATTCTAAAGAATGGAAAGTCTTTTTTGTTGTTGTTTTTTCCACACAGGTATGAAACAAACAATCTAATCACACAGTAAGAATCTGCAAAGCAAATCATACATACATAGACACGAGGCTTCGGAGGGTGACGCCAGGTTGTCGTTGTATGTATTATCTGGACACTCGTTACACATCGTCTGACCGGTCAGGTTCTGGAATGTGTCAGCTGGGCAGGATCTACATATTCCATTCTCCTCATAGGTACCAATTTCACATGCCGCTGAAGCATAGAAATCATAAACAAATAAGAACCAGGGGTCAAAGTTTTCCGTACTGATACGGATTTCCGTATTTTGGACGGCCGCCGGGGCCGTTTTTCCAAATCGCGTAAATCCGTTGAGAAAAGTTGGGGGGGGGGTACCCCCCTCTTGATGGCCTGAAGCTACATGCACACGGAGATCGTATTTGTTATCTAAACCGAGTCTACTCAGAGATAGCACATTGGTCTGTTTAACATAGAAAAAGAATCTAATAAAACATCGAACGTTGCGTTTATCATTTGGATGTTAGGGACACAAATTAAGCAAAGGAGCGAGTCCATTCAAAAAGTATTCGTAACAAATTCGGACGATTCCGTGATGTTTACGGTTCTGAGATATGCTGAATGCATCCGACGATTACCAAATTGGGAAATTTCCGTCGCCGAAGATCGGTTTACGGAGTTTAATCTCGGCATGCCAGCAGTTCAATGAGTCATGTGCATTTTGTCTGATTGTTGCACACTTTTATTGATATACGCATATATATTGTGTCCAAAAAAAAAAAAAACCCTTGTGAAAATTCATGAGCGTAAAATGTTTACAGCATTGTTCTTTGTTTCCATGAAAAATAAAACAAACAATAAAAAAAAAACTCAAAAAACGTAGGACTCCCTTCCCTTGATTTGTAAAGTTATTTCTCCGTACATGGATATCTTATTAGTTCTTCATATTTTCATATCTATTTAAAAATATATTACCTTTTCGTGTGGGAAGAAAATTCCAGCATGTTTTGATTCCTGTAGTTTTCGTTAGTCTCGAAAATGTGCTTCATAGCTGTGATATTCGTGTTGAATTTTCATTATTTTGTTTCTTGAGAAATTATCTAGACGATCAGCCATAGATCTGCATCTGTTACGTTGTAGTCTGGTGCAGGAATCGAGTGTTTAGTAAAAAAAAAGTCGAGCTCAAAAAGCATTTTTTTCACTTCTCTTTTTCATAAATTCTGTGTTTTTTACCCTCCATGAAAGATTTAGATTTCATCGCTTTCGCAAACAAATTCCAGAATTAATATGTTTAGTCAAGAGTGACTGGTGTTTGGAGGGTAAATCGAATTCCTCCTACTACAAGGCAACGTTTGTAAAGCATTGATTGGCTGTAGAAAATTGTCCCCGCCCAACCCTTGACTTTCAAATTGATTGACACGTTTGTCAGACGAATAGGCACGTGACACTGTCTGGACCATAAAACAATGTGACGTCATGATGACGTAGCATCTACTCAATTTGGGTTTGAATAGGGACATTAAACACACCGACAACACACGCTGTAGTGCAGAGTTATTTTTAACTTGCTTCAAAATGTTTTTTACATGGATTTTACTCGTTTAAAATTCGGATGATATACTCACTAAACAAGGTATCATTTTTCTTTGTCTATTAAAAAAAGAATTCATAATTGCGTTGTCGAATGCCAACCCCAAATCAATTAAATACTAATTGGGAGATACCTATTTTTTTTCAGATAAATAATAGGAATGCTTTTGCCTTTGAATTACTTCACGAGCTGCCGATTCACGGCGACTGTCATCGCCGCGAGAAAAAAATCAAATGTATCCGGTTACCTAGCGATATCGTAGCCACAAACTTGATGATGGGTATCTAAACGCAGATCAAGATTCAAAAACATTTCCGATTGCATTATTGCAATCAACTTGCGGAAAAGTCTTGATGTTGATCTGCTTTTCTGTTTCACAAACAAATGCCGAGTAATTTCTGTAGAAAGAAGGCTCGCTAATTAATTCATAAATGAAACGTTCCTGAATATTCAAAGACTCGACTAATTACGACCCTGCAACCTTCTCAAAAGGCTTATAAAGGAAAATTAGCAGTTTGAACATAGGCAGTCTTGTTCAGATTGACGATTTTCTGAAATTTAACTTAGGTTGTTCATGGGAAAATAAAATTTTGCAGGCATAACTTCGATTACGCGCCCTAGTTGTGTGAACGTCTTTTATAATAATTACATTCAAATAGAATCCTAGGTCTAGTTGCAATAATGTAACCGAAACATTTTAAAAAATTCATCTGACTTTTGACCAATACCTTTCATCAAGTACCGGTATATGGCAGCTAAATCCTAGGTAGCGTGACCCTGAAATATGCGTTCATTATAATTTGAACATGGCTTGAAAAGTAGATATATGCTGATTGAATAAGGACACAGTAAAATACAATGTAATGTACAAAAGTACAAAGCGTTGTATTATAATTTGAATATTTTTTTAATAGAACTAAGAACAGTCTCGAAATTCTAGCAAAAGCTGTGAGTATAAAGTGCTCTGAATGCCTTCCTAAGGTGTTTGAAAACACTATTTTTCAAGAGCTCCAAGGGGCCTCCAGCCCCCTGGACCCCTGGCCAGGGCGTTGCCCTGGACCCACCGGGGGCCCTGCGGCCCCCTGGCCCCCAGCTTGACAGTTCAGTATATTCAGAATTTCCAACTTTGACCCCTGAAGAACAAAATGTGTTTGTGAAACACCAATGCAATGGCCAATGTTATTTTTCTTTGACAGACAGTCAGAGGGACAGACAGATGGGGACAGACAGACCAAGCACAATTAACTCTTTCCCAAACGGCAAAATTCAAAATATTCAAATTCAAAAGTGGCTTTAGATGACAAAATAAGTATAAATTGATATCATATTTGTCAATATTTCAACCACGAAAATATTGAGGCAAAAGGAGAAAATGCTGATTATCAGCATTTTCTTCTTTTGCTTCAATGTTTTCCCAAGCCTTTTCTATTTTGGACGTCAAAACCAGGTCTTGTTTGGGAAAGGGTTAAAACAATAGGCCCAAATCTTTTGATGATTGACTTTCACCTTGGTGCTTAGAAAGAAGTCTTTGTTTTTATGTCATTGCCTGTATTAACCCTTTCCCAAACAACAAAATTTTAGGGCGATCTGCTTCAAAAACTGCCACAAAAGACAAACTGGAAGTTACAAAAGATAGAATTTGTGTAAAATATGACATAGAAAATATTGAGACAAAAGGAGAAACTGCTGTTTATCAGCAGTTTCTTCGTTTGTTTCAATGTTTTCCCAAGCCTAATCTATTAAGGAAGTCAAAAGCAGGTCTTGTTTGGGAAAGGGTTGAATAGTACATCATGGTACCGGGAGAAAGGCAACTGATTTCAAAGTACTGGTGCTCATCCCTATTGATTGATTGAATAGGTCTTTGTAACCCTATCCAATACGTAACAGAAAAAAAATAGGGTGCTCCGATTTAAAAGCTGCTGCACGTAATGTTAAAAATGAAAACTGTGTACATTATAGCATGAAATATATTGAGACAAAATGAGAAAATGATAATCAGTAATTTCTTCTTGCCATTATTTTCCAAAGTCTACTATATCAGGAACATCAAAACCAGGCCCCGGTTTCTCGAAAAAACTTAAGTATTTTCTCATGAGAAAATGCTCAACTTCAAAGGGATACTCTCCAACGTTGAAGGGTATTTGATTGAAGTTCACGTGGATTCCGTGCGATTTGAGCACGGTGCTCAGATTTGAGCATGAGAACGTACTTAAGTTTTTTCGAGAAACCGGGGCCTGGTCTTGTTTGGAAGAGGGTTAATTATGTTGATACATACCACACACATTATCAACCAGTTTCTCTCCTGGAGCACATATTGGACTAGAAGTTGCACTTTCAAAGGAAGCGTAGTCGATTGAACCAGGCTGGAAAACAGAGATAAATAGACATATTATAGGTTATTGCATTAATATGGGAATATATTGTGTCAAACAAGTTCTTTTGGCAGAGTATCCCGAGCTTGCCAAGGGATACTACGCCAAAAGAACGAGTTTGACACAAAATATTCCCATATTAATGCAGTAAACTTTTTCATTATATACTTTGATATTGTTTAGGAAAAGTTACGAGGGACATTCAATTAATTTTGGAACTGGGGTTCTATAAGCCATAGTTATGTCGCAATTCAATTTTAAGTATCTTCAGTCCTTCGAAGTAATCCTCTTTGACACCCACACACTTCTAAATATTTGAGATCCATTACTTATATGCCATTAAATGGGCCTCTTTTGGAACACCCCGTAGACACTGGAAAATTGAACTGCATATGGAATATGAAGGCCTATACCGACGACCAGAAGCTATTGTAGTCATCATGGGGAACACAAAAAAGCCACAAGGGCTTAAGCCCAGCTATAAGGGTGGATGAAGATGCTGTGCAGCATGTGTCTCTTCCAGGAAGTCTTGGACAAGATGACCTATGTGGACAGCTCCGTTGTCATGGATTTGGTACATGCCTCTTTAGCAGGCACTAGACCTGCTCTTTTCGTGATATATCTATAATTTCGCCGACAAACATTAAAAATTTTCTTGTATGAATGACCGGCAATAGTTGTACTTTTTGAAACAGTAATTTGAACAATACACCCGTTACATTTGAAAATTACCGCGTTCAAAACTTTTGTCGCGCTTTTAATTTTTTTGGATATTACGGACCTTGCCTGATCTTTTCGCAACCATTGCTTGCTAATGACACGCCATTGGTGCTCATAATAGTAGATTATTGTTCAATCATATGTTTAAAGCCCAGAAAGCCCACATTTGTTGCATTTATTGCTTTATTTCAAAATATATTTCGCATGTGTGGCTCTTTGTCCTTTAGGCAGCAGGTGGGGGACCAAATGGGCATAACCTTTCTGTGTTTCAACCCTTTCGTCAAAATCGTATAACATGTCCCCGATGAAAAACCAAATTTATCTGCTATTTCTTGCACGTTGAACCATGCGTTTGGTTTGGTCATGTCAGAATCTACAGCAACATTTGCTTTGGTACTAGCTCTACCCGGGTTGCCTGAGAGGGGGGCATCATTCAGGCCAGTTTTACAAATTTTAATTTTTATTATCTTCCTAAAAACTGACGTATATTCAACGTTCGAATGTCCACGAATCTGATATAGTTCATTATATACATGTGATGCAGATATTTCAAAGCATATGCGACCTTTAATGTAGACCCGTACATCCTACTTCAGTTCGTTTTCCATTTTGCGCATAGCGAAATAGCCAGTGTATATGACTGAACCGACTTAAAATTTCAGTAACTTTTAAAAGAGTCAACGAATTTATCTCAAATTTTGACCAAGCATAGACAGTAATTTTCCCGTCAAATAACCGCAAACACCACTAGTTCTGTAGAACTGTGAGGTATGGTGGACCATTAGTACCACTTTTAATTGAACGCCCCTCGTATCATAAACCAAATTCATAAAAAATAGTTTTTATCCTCTCAGGTAGAAATTATGTAAAATAGAATAAGTTTGAAAAAGTCTTGCGGTTGAAAGTAAATTAAGCGGGAGAAGTAACATCAGCGTATGTTTACGTCGACATCACTAGGGAAGAATAAATAACTTTGAATGGCGGCGGCCACTACTTTTGACTCGGAATGGAATCATCGTAAAAGGTATTGCATTTGAGATTTTTGTTTCTAATTCTTGGTATCAATCTTCCTTACAATATTAACATTTGCCGTTTTGCAGATTTTCATTTGTTGAAATTTGTTAATTACAGGTATTTGCAATCACAGTTGACTCGCTTGATAAAGTAAATATCTGTGATATTTTGAAAGAAAATTTTAAATTTGTAATTCCCAATAAACTTTTGTGGAGCTCTTTTAGCTTTTGCAATGGACAATATGGATTTATATGTGAATTATCAGGCTTGAAAGTTGTGAAGCGAGAGTGAAAATAAGAATTATAGTTCCATCCTTGGCGACTGCGCGTGTTTTAGTTCCTGTGAAATATCAAAGTATGCATTATAAAAAAAAAACGGCATACTTTCCTCCCGTACAAATACATAGGGACAATATCAAAGTATATAATAAATTAGTAATATTTCACTAAGAATATATACCAAATTATTTCTATATTGATATTTTGACAAATCCGAAACTGTTAATCATAAGCCCACTTTTCTATAACAGTAAGATTACTGTTTTTTCATCCAAATATATCCATAAATGCAAGAGTTGTGTTTAAAATGTGACTATCAAGTGCTGGATTGTGGAAAAATTCTAAATTCCACCCAGTGTTGAATCAACTAAATTAAAAGTTTGAGTAACGCATCTTGGCCTGGAGGCTGTTAAAAAAGTCACAAAAGCAAGCTCAAAGTTTCAAAGCAGCAAAGTTTGATAGCAATAGCCTGAGCAGAAACAGAATAGGCAAGAGCTGTTAATTCAGGAGGGGGGTTTGGGGTGTATATATGTAGCTGGGCACTTGTACTTGGTGAAAATTAGCTGAAAAGCTAAAAAATAAACCAAATTAGCCAAGCTAAAAATAATATATTTACCACAGCAGTGAGGTTGGCAGATTCGGTTGTCAAAAGAGATGATACTGCAGTGTCAAAGCTGTATGTGTTACCAGTGTTATCTGTTAAAGTTTCGCTGTAGAAATAGGAAAACAAATCCTTAAATAAGACCAGTAAACTGTAACATAATTTCGGACAAGCAATACAACTTCCGTAGGTGTTGTTGTAAAATCTCGTAACTAGAGCTTGAGTCAAGCTGTAGTTACGAGATTTTATAACAACACCTATTTTTAGCACAAGATTTATTCATATAAGTGAAATGTGTGATGATCCATAACTCCTTCCAAACAAGACCTGGTTTTTCCAGACAAAAGAAGAAAATGCTGATAAACAACATTTTTCTCCTTTTGCTTTAATATTCTGTCATATGGTATTGCAAACAAATCCTTGCTTTACAAACATCTATTTAATTTTCTGTCTCAGCTATCAAATTGGACTGCTCTAATATTTGGGTATTTGGGAAAGGGTTAATAATGGCTCATTTTACAGTTTAATACAACTTGTGAAAAAGCTATTAGAGAACAATATGGATCTTGATTAGACTGTGCTAATGCACAGGCTGATCTGTATCAATTTTGATCCCTAATGATGTAAGGGACCTTATCCTAGATCTTTAACCATTTTTTATGCACTAACAATATTTTTGCACTAAAACCTCAATCATCAAGAAAAGTGAAATTATTGAAAATTCATACCTGACATTATTGAATGTTGCATCGACTGAAACTTCCAATTTTTGACTGGTGGCCTGTCTTTTCCTCCTTCCATTCAAAGGCGAGCATGAACTTGGATCCAACGAACATCCGATAGTCGAACATGTATCATCTCCACATATCTTATTCTCTGGTCCGGTAAATATCGTATCTTCGACGAACTTGAACAATCTTCTGAACGTACTACAAATCTGGTCTTCTATCACAGAAAACGGTGCAGACTGACAGTTGTCAGCGCTCACCTGGTATATCAGCGTGACTCCAAAATCGATGAGTCCAGTGGTTGCAGCAGGAGTTGCTAAAATAATAAGAAACGTGACCCGTCACACTAAAAGGGACCTTATCCGAACTCCAAAAATCCAAATTTGACAAACTGGTTAGACCCAGCACAAGTCATCCAGATCCCGTATGCAAAACACCAACATATAGTAAGATAGAGGAAACATTCTGGATTAAGAAATCACATAAAAGTGAAAAGTGTCGGCCCTAGTCTGGCTGCGCGGACTGCGCAGACAGACTAGGGTCGATATTTTTCACACTTCCTATAAGGTCCCTTTTAGCGTGATGGGTCACAAATGTATATTACAAGGGCAGATCTAGAGGGGTATGAGTCTGGACCCACCTGGCATTGGCCGAAAATTAAATTTTGATGGTATAACTTTAGTGTAACGTTACATATTTACTACATTCTAATCAATCATTTTGGCTTCTGCATGGCCTCATCATCATCATCATCATCGGTGTTTCATGTTTAACGTGCAGGTTAAGAAGCATGGTCCACGTTAGTAGGCTCCCTTCCAGGTAACTGGCTCGCTGCACGCATGGCTGTCCTTACACCTGTCCTCCATCTGTCCTTGTCGTGAGGGTCGATTGTTTTGAGATTCCATTGTTGGCGATCTTTCTCTGCTAGCTGCTTCCAAGTTGTTTTTGGCCTTCCTGAACGACGAGTCCCATTGACGTTCATGTCATATGCTGTTCTGATAGCCCCGTCAGATCTTTCGACATGCCCATACCATCTCAACCTACGTTCCCTCAGGATAAGTTCTAAGTCCTCGACGCCGAGCTTCTTGCGGAGATCGCATGATCTGGTGGTGCGGATATCATCTGTTTTTACGCCGCATATCTGTCTGACCATGGCGTTGTCATTTTGCTGTAGGCGTTGAAGATTTGGCTTAGACAGAGGCCATGTTTCGCTCGCATATATCATGACACTTCTGACGCAGGTACTGTACACTTTTCCGCGTGTTTGGTATGTGAGATGGCGTGACGTGAGGATTGGTAGTAGCTCTTTAAATTTCCTCCATGCCGCTTTTACTCTGGTCACTGTTGCTTGATCACATCCACCTGCTGCCTGTAGCCATCATACTAGGGCTACAAGGATTCCTGTCTGCATACAGGCTGAAAAATAACTGTCTCAAATACTATAATGGTTGATGGGTTTCACTTGTTATGGTCATATCCTGCAGCTGGGGCACCTAACCATGGATTCCTGTTATTTATCTCATCAGTACTGCAATGATGTCCAATCTCAGTCTCTAGTTGTTCTCTCACATAAATGATTAATATTTTAAATCTTTCTAGGTATCTTTCTGCTTCAATTAAAAAGCGACAATCTGCTTTAGAAACATGAACTGAAAACACAGAAAATTCTACTTTGAATTGTTTATAACAAATCATTTATCAACTATGTTTTAAACAATTTTTATTCAAGCTGCAAATTAATTTTGCTAAAAATATTGCCATTTTTGTTAGCCTTTTCAAAACATTTTCTCATAATGTGAACTTATCAAATAATTTAAACAATTTTACTCGTCCCAGTTTAATAAGCGTTTGACTTTGACTTAGGGAAAATAAATTGGAAGCATTTATTGAAAAGAGGAAAATGTTTTAAACCAACGTCTTCCGCTTTTCTCTCAATATTTCGTATGCCTATTTTGCACAATACTTAATTTCCTTCTGTAGAACTATTATAATGGTAATTCATACAGTAAAAGTTCGATTTTGTCGTTGGAAAAGAGCTAAGAAAATGTTTTTTTTTTATTATTTAGATCTACAATAGAATTTATTAAATACACCACTTATCTATTACAGATCAGGGTTGGCAATCGACCGGTCAATATGAGTATTGACCGGGCCGGCGGTCAATACTGGTTTTAACCGGTCAATACTGGTCAATACTGGTCGATTGGTGGTCGATTGGTCAATTGGAATGGTCAGTTGGAAAATGCTCATATATGATAACCCTACTTAATAGACCCTACATAAATTCTATATAAGAATATCACTACAAATGAGTTTTTGACTTTCTGTTGTTAAAACTTATAAAATATAAATCAGGAAAACCAAATAGTAAATGGCTATTTTAAGATGTTGGATTCATGAATCTGTAAAATTTTCAATAATTCTGATCAATTTCAGTTCAGATAGATCTAGTTCACTATACATTGCCATGTAAATAAGAGGGAAATATGTTAAGAAAGGGCTTTAAAGTGTTAGCCAACACATCAAAGAGGATGACCTAATCTTCAATTACATTTTGACAAAGGATTAAGAATAGCAAATCAAAACTGTCAAATTACAGGACCTGTCACTCAAACTTATGGAAGGTGTGTCCAGCTTTAATGAGGTTGACCAATGAGAGGGGCTGAAATATATGGGTTGTGAAACTGACACCTTTGTTTATTCAGATGTGTGAAAGTGTGATCATTCTGCTATCTGTTATAAGTTATTGATCATTTATCTGGACTTTACTGGATATTAACTGGATATTTAATCAAAGTGTCAAAACAACAATTGTGTCAAAATGAAGCCAAAGGACCCTATCTGGACTGTTAAAGTGCACTTAGTGATGACAAAAGCCACCTGATGAGTACCTTTGGCAGGGTCCAAACAGTCATTTTTTCAATCTCAAGAATTTGAATAATAAATCCAAAACAAAAAGATTAACTGACCATTAAAGTTTTTCAATTGACCATCAGAATTTTCCAATTGACCATCAGAATTTTTTCAATTGACCATTAAAATTTTTCAATTGACCACCAATCGACCACCAATTGACCACCAATCGACCACTTGGAGTATTGACCGGGGCGGTTTTAACCGGTTAAAACCGCCCGGTTAAAACCGGGTGACCGGTCGATTGCCAACCCTGTTACAGATTGATGAATTATGATAATTATGTATATCTGTATTATTCAACCTGTTGTGTGTATGTCACTCATCATGAGATATAACATGTATTGTATTATAATTATTATGGGCCGGGGGCCTAATGTATATCGAGAATAAAATTGTTCATTGTTGTTCATTGTTCATTAACACCCATTGGTGAGAGACAAATGATTTGAATATCCAGTCTGACATTTGGCAAATAATAATAATAATAATATTATTATTATAATTATTATTTGCCAAATGTCAGACTGAATATTGGCCAAGTCAGGTTTCCACTAACAACCCCAGGATTGACAGACTGACGTTACAAACTGAGCAATCCTGACTCAGTGAGAGGATTCGAATAAGTACCAACAGCATTGGGTTTCTGTAGCTCCAAGTCTAAACTGTTGATGTTTGGGCAAGGAATAATATGTCAAATCCTAAACTTACTTGACAGATCACAAGTTGTGGATCCAGCCTGTAAGTTGGTAAAATTGTCTGGGCATGGTTGACACAAATTGGGGAAGATGCCCTGTTTATTGTTCAGGTACCCACGTAGACACAGTTCACATCGGTTTGTTATGAATGAGTAGCCGCTTCCAGCATTGCACAATTCTAAAATTAAACAAGTATGACTATCAAATACTGGATTGTGAAAAATTCTATGTCCAAAAAGGGTAAAAAATTCCACCAAATGTCAGAGTAACCAATCTTTGCCTTTAGGCTGATATTATGGTCACAAAAGCATGTGCAAAGTTTGAAAGCAAAAGCTGTTACAGGGAAAAAGTTAATGTCACATGTATATGGAAGTCGCAAGTAAAAACTTAACAAAAAATTTCTAAGTCCAAAGCGGTAAAATTACACTAAATTAAATGTTAAGAGTAATGAATCTTTGCCTAGAGGGTGATATCATCATCACAGAGACATGTGCAAAGTTTCAGAGCAAAAACATTAATATAAAACAGAGATTTATGAAACTTGCACATGAAAACTTAGCCAAAGCGTTACGCCACCACCAACGCCAGCGTGACTAGAATAGCCTCCCTATTCTGTGAGTTGTTGCGCTGACAACAAATCTTTTTGTTACATAAAATTAAACCAACACTTGTAAAATTGTACTTGAAAAATAAAAACACTTTTCCTTTTGTTAAAATTCGTAAAAATATGCCATTATGTGTCTGGTCTATACATTATTTCTGAACCCTTTCCCAAACGGCAAAATATTAGGGTAATCCACATCAAAAACTGCCACAAATGACAAATGGATGTTATTAAAGATAGGATTTGTGTAAAATATGGCACAGAAAATATTGAGACAAAAGGAGAAACTACTGGTTATCAGCAGTTTCTTCTTTTGTTTCAATGTTTTTCCAATCCTTTCCTATTAGGGACGTCAAAACTAGGTCTTGTTTGGGAAAGGGTTAACTTCAAATTGCACTGAAGCAAGAGCAAGGCAATAGTTAATGCAAAGCCCCTATTGCACTCTGCAAGGCCATAGTTTTTATAAACAAATGACTAGTCATCAAATATACTTAAATAATACCTTTACAGTCAGCTATACTATCCGCGCCAGCAGCCAATGTTGTTTGTGTATAACCACAAGATGTACAAGTTTTCTGACCCCTTTCACTGTTGCATGTTCCCACAGGGCAAAGCTGAGCTCAGTTACCGACTAGTCAATTGATACAATAATCTGTCTCTTTTCAACAAAAACCTTGTAACTGCAGCTTGTTTTAAGCTGCAGTTACCAGAATTTTGTTGAAAAGCAGCACATTCTATTTATACCTTTACAGTCAGCTATACTATCCGCACCGGCAGCCAATGTTGTTTGTGTATTACCACAAGATGTACAAGTTTTCTGACCCCTTTCACTGTTGTATGTTCCCACAGGGCACGGCTGACAGACAATGGTTCCACTGGAAGAGTCTGCTTGGGTACCAATAGGGCAAACAGCTGAAAACAGTTAAAGAGACATTAGTATTCTCAGGCCTAAATCCCTAATGGTCCATAGAAATCATTTTAGTATGTTGTCATACTGTTTTAGTTTATAGACTTTATGACAGAATACAAGATTCAGTAAATGACATAAATTGATAATCATGCAGCGGTGTAAAACTATGTAAAATATATTTAGCGGCAAGAGGGTATTTACGAAATAATGTAAAATGGGGTTTTATATCCGTCGTAATCTAAGCCAATACAAGTCAGACAAAGCTGAAATTTTGCACAGAGAAAAATTAAAGGCCATATTTTAGCTATGTACTGTTATTTTTACAGAAATCATGTCGAAAATAAGTAAGTATGTATCTTTAATTGTGCATTATTGTGTCAAAAGTACATTTCTGTACCATTATTTCTTCTTTTGTCTCAATGTGTTCCCCAGCATTTTCCTTGAAGGGTGTCAATGACAACTGGTTAAGGGTCTGATATGTCCAGATCCTGACTCAAATATTACACACTTTCTGAGCAGTCAACTTGTGATTTCGACCATTGTCCCACTGTAGTTTTATAAATTGTACAAGCATTATCTACATTGCCTGTTATACTCTTGCTTCTTTCTGTCTATATATCCTACTTCAACAAAGTTAAATATACAAATGTTACATACTTTCTGAGCAGTTAGCTTGAGGTATAGACCCTTGTCCCACTTTAGTTTTATCAATTAGACAAGTAGTACATGCATTCTCAGCATTGCCTGTGACATATTCTTGCTTTTTTTGAGTACAAACCCTATTTTATCATAACTATAAGTACAAATATTACATACTTTCTGAGCAATTAGCCTGTGATATTGAGCCTTGTCCCACTGTAGTTTTATCAATTGGGCAAGCAGTACAAGCATTCTCAGCATTGCCTGTAACATTCTTGTATGTGCCATCTGGACAGGGGGTACATGACTTGCTGGAAGGTACATATTGCTGCCCTAACAGGCATTCAGCTGAAAAATATTTCTTTCAGATTAGTTTAACCGGGAACCATGACCCTTGTACCGGACAACAACATTTTAGACTTGTCTTAATGCAAAGATGATGGAGATGACACATTCAAGTGAATAAAAATTTTACTTTTTTGTGTCTTGGGATAGAAAACATTGAGAAAAATGAAGAAATTGCTTGTCAAAAGCAATTTCTTCGTTTTCCACAATGTTTTCCAAAGCCTTTATCATGTCAGGCGTAAAAAATAGTCAATAGCCTGTCACATTGTTGTACGTGCCATCTGGACAGGTGGTACATGACTTGCTTGAGGGTACATACTGCTGTCCCAATAGGCATTCAACTAAAATTAATTATTTTGTATTAGGTTTTAAATATTATTCAACAATTTGATTTTGTCTCAATATTATCAGAACTAAATTGTATGTATACAAATCTATCTATGTCATTTGGAGCAGATTTTAAATTGTCTGTCTAAATTTTTGCAGTTTGTAAAAGGGATAAACAAACTTGTTGGGCTTTTGATAATAACTGCAAGTTGTAGCATAGGGATTCTTATGGAACAAGAAATTGCTGCTTATATTGAGGCAAAAGGAGATACCCATCAGCATTATATTCTCCTGTTCTCTGAAAGATTTTTAAACAATAATCCTGTAGGGTTGTCAAATAAGCAATTGTGTGAGCATTGGTAAGGTAAATACAAACACAATCAAGCATTTTCTCTGTTTCCGTTAACATTTTCAACCACTTAGAACAAAAGTTTGTTTTTTCTTTCACATTTTTTTTGTCATAAGCAATACTTTTAAGATTGTGAGAATAAAAACTTTTGTGACTTACGAACACAATCTGTTGCTAGCATGGATTCTACTGCGAGTGTTATATTTCCGGCTGAACAATTTTTACAGGTTAATTGGCCAACTTCGTCTTGATACCTGTTCAACTCGCACAGAGTACAGCCCTTGTTTGGTGGATTTCTGTACTGACCCACTGGACAAATACCTGTGAAAACAAGAAGTGTTTGTGAAACATGAATGCCCCCGAAATGGCCAATGTTAAGTTTTCGGATATACAGATACAAGTACAGTCGGGCCGCGTTTATCCGGACGTCATTAATCCGGAATATTCAATATCCGGAAATAATTTCTTGGGAACATATTTTTTATTCATAAATTATACACTTTAATCCGGAAATTCGCGTTCCGGAACCGGACAGAAAAAATCGGGAACAAAAAACGTAAAACTGTTCAAATATGCTCCGATAATCCGAATCAAGGGTTGGCCATCCGGTTGAAAATTACTATCTATTGTCACCTCCTTTGATAGGATTAACGCATCAATTGACTGTTTGACACGAGTGTCTGACTGGCGACGCTTGATTGCACACAACTTTCCAATACACATTATGCCGACACTTGTTAAAGTTGAGAAAAAAAATCTTGAGTAAAGATATGGATACTTACGAGTGTTATAACTAGTAATTCCCAAGATTTTTTTCTTGGTTAGGAATTAGGCTACCTAGCGCTAAAATCGGAATATTACAATTTTTTCTCCCAACCGAATCACGTGATTTTTTCACGCGAGAGCGTTCCTTCCAAATTTAGTAACGCATACTATGCAATGTTTACAAAAACAGCGCGTGCCTGCAAGTGCTTGAAATATGGATGACGTAAATTAATCATTCTCGATTTCGATTGGTCGGTATGCGAAAATTGTCATTACCTGACCAGACAAACTTCAATATTTATAAACTGTATGTACATTAAACACAAACTTATAAATCAATGTCCGATTCCTTCGTAGATCTAATATATTTTAAAATTTATTAGTTTCTACCATTTTCGTCCCAGAGATTACGAGAACTCACGCAACTGTGATTCTCACGACGCACCTGACAATACAACAACAACAACTACAGAAAATCTGCGGCGTCTGTCAAAATTTGTTTATCCGGAAAAACGGCTAATCCGGACAACCCTGCGGGAAACGAAAGTGTCCGGATTAACGCGACTCGACTGTAACACAGTATGCCCCTCAATCTTGTGATATGAGATTAGGCTTGCCAATGAACCCATTACCAAACAGCATAATTTTTGACTGGCCAAAATTCACAGATGTTGCAGATGACAATTTCAAGTTGATGAAAATTTAGAAATTTTTCAATTTTAGGTTAGAAAAACATTGTGGAAAATGAAGAAATTGCTTCATTTACCACAATGTTTTCCAAAGCCTTTTTCTTGTGTGGCTTCGAAAAGCATCAATATGTGGAAATGGATCAACCATTTCCCAAATGACTAAATGTGAGGGTGGTGGAGCTAAACTAGTGTGAATTCCTCTGCAAGCATAATATCTCCGGACATTTTTTACACGATAATTGGCCAACTTCGTCTTGATACCTGTTCAGCTGGCATAGAGCACAGCCCTTGTTTGGTGGGTTTCTGTGCTGGCCCACTGGACAAATACCTGTGAAAAAGGAAATGTAGCACTTGTACAAGTCAGTGCAGCCAGACTAGGGCCAATTTTTTTCACTATTATATAATTCTTATGTATTTGGAATGTTTTCCCTATGTTACCAGATCTATATAAATGTTCATTTCCTACATACCAGATCTGGTTGACCTGTACTGGGTCTGGTCAGTTTGTTAAGATTTTTTTTTTTTTACTTCTGACAAGGTCCCTTTCTGTGTGATGGGTCACCTATGGGTAGGTAGATCAAAACTTACTAATGTCCCATTGTGATGCTATTGTTGCTCCTTCGATAATGGTTGTTGTTTTTAATATACACCCTGTAGACGTCCCAACAAATGACCTGGCAGAGCATCTCTAGCTTATCACTAGAGATGCTCTGCCAGATCATTTATTGAGACTTAAATAGGTCTTCAATAATACAAAAAAAAACAGCATATCTCGAATGATATGGGAGTTTATGTGGGATACCTTACTTTTGGGACACCCTGTATATCCAGAGCAACAGATAAGAGGGGGTAACAACACTCTAAATTTTTTATTTGAAATCAAAACCCTATGTTGTTGATACTGATTTGAATCGTCTCGACGAGACAATTCCAAAGAGAACCCACAATATAGTGTTTAATGAACAAAAAAAGAAATTTTGTATTTTGAAAGCCATCACTCCCTCTTATCTTTGGCTCTATTATATCTACTTACTAATGTCACATTGTGATGCCATTGTTGCCCCTTCAATAAGTGTTGTTGAATTTGTAGAACAATTTGTACAGGCTTGATTTCCAGCATCCATTTTGTAGGTTCCGATGCTACATTTTGTACAGTTGTTGATGGTTGAATCAAAATACTCCCCTGGGACACAGAATCCTTTAAAACACAAAATAAAGCAATATAAGTTCATGATTTGGCAAAAAAACATTTAAACCCCCTCAAAATTCTAGACCATTCCAAATTGAACGATGAAACAACTCACATTGGAAGTAGTAAATATGTGTGTTATAGCATACTTAATATTGTCCCAAAAGAAAAAAATGCTGGTCAATGCCTTACTTAACAATATTTAAGGCAGAGTTTCCATTTACGACGTAAAAGTATCTGTATACGCATGAAAATCAGGTAGGACGCAAAATTTTTATACTCGTCGCGTCCATGGGACGCAAAATAAAATGAGAGGCAAAAACAATGTATTTTCATCAATCTTACGCAGAAACGTCAGATAACTAGCGGAAACAATCCAAAATGTTTCAAAGTACGACAGATTTGAAGCAAAGTCACCGGTTTTCCAAAGTTACTATATATAGACTTTGAAAAGTTGCGATTGTTGGGATTCCCGCTTTTTCGTCTTGTACCCGATCTGTCTAAAATATTGTTTGTAGGCAATTTGATAGCCGGAAACCAACTGTTACTTTCATTTTGTAAATAATAATGACTTCTCCATCCAAGAAAAAGAAAACACTCGCGGTCTTTTCAAGACCAGTGGCTTGCCGATCCAGCGTTCAAAGACTGGCTGATAAAAGCTGCTGCAGATCACAAAATTTGTGATAACTTCTAGGTATAAAACTTGAGAATATCTCGGAAAACATTCAGGCAAATTGAAAAAAAAAATGCTTATTATTAGCAGTTTCTTCTTTTGCTTAAATGTTTCCCCAAGCCACTTTAACTGGAAATATCAAAACTAGGTCTTGTTTGGGAAAGGGTTTTAAGCCCGTTCAAGTACAACAATTAATTTGAAGATGATTTGTGGAAGTCAAAATTGGACTCAACTGAAAGTGGTTGGGACTCAACTTTTACTACTGCACTGGGTCCAAGGGACTCAATATTTTTTTATGTAAATGGAAACACTGATTTAAGGCATGCAACCTTTAATTAGCACCAAAGAGCCAGCGGAAAAATTTGAAAAGTGCCAGTAATTCCTAATCTGTGTTACATTTCCATTCCAAATATAAACATAAACATTTCGTTTAGAATTTTGAATTAATGCATGCTCATGGAAGTATTTGACAAAGATGTTCAAAATTACCTCCTTTGCATATGAATAAAGAGTAAAAAAATATCTGTTAATCATTTTCTTCTTGAAGGATAATCTTCAAATCCGCCAAGGTGAATCAACTTATGTGAAGTGTATTTACAAGTGTGTGTAATTTGATGCATTTCGTATTGCTAAAAAGTGGTGTTTTTAATTAGGGACTAAATACCTTACGTCAATTTTCAACTTCTGAAGGACTTAATCGCAGAGTATTGTTTTTCTTCTCATTAGAAATATCACAACATCCTTTTCAAACATCAACCTATTAAGGTTTACCAGAGAAAGGAAATGCTGGTTTCTCTTCAATGCTTTCCCAAGCCTTTCCTGGTGCAGTGTTCAAAATCTGTTTATTTTTGGAAAAGGGTTACTCACGTAATGTGCAGGCACTCTGTCCAGTCCCATCAGTTGTGTATCCCGGAATACATTGAGTGCACATGTCCGTATTTCCCTTGGTGTCCTTGTAAAATCCTACAGCACACTCTTGACAGGCGTTTGCTGTACTGTTGTATTCGAAACCAAAGTAACAATACACTGTAACAGAAAATAGCATAGCATAAGAGAAATACTTGAATACTAAAGCTACAGGCCATTGTTCACGCTTACTTTGCATGAGAGTGTGTGTTTTCATGTGTGTGTGTTTGTGTGTGTGTGGTGGGGGTAGGGGGTAGTTCTTCAGGCCCACAGCTTTAGAATTAGGGGGACAATTATAAAAGTGGGTGACAAATTGTACATGAGCTTACCTTCAGTACATGCTGTTCTTTCATCATTGGAGGATAAGTTTGGTAGGCACTCTTCACAATTTGTTAGACCTGACTGATTCTTAAAGAAGTGCTCCGGGCAGAGTCTACTTTCCTTCTTTCTTGTTAAAAGTCAACCTTTTCCCAAACAGTAACACATTTTGATGCCCCAAAAGATGAAGGCTTCTGAAAACATTATGGAAAATGAAGAAATTGCTTGTCAGAAGCAATTTCTTCATTTTCCACAATGTTTTCTATCCTGTAAGATTCTTGCTAAAAGTTATACATATATATGAAATCTCGCCTACCTTCTGTACATGCTGTTCTTTCATCATTGGAGGACAAGTTTGGTGGGCATTCTTCACAATTAGTTAAACCTGACTGGTTCTAAAAGAAGTGCTCCGGGCATAATCTACTTTGCCTTTTTCTAGTTGAAAGTTGACTTTTTCCCAAACAGTGACACCTTTTGATGCCCCAAAAGATGAAGGCTTCGGAAAACATTGTGGAAAGTGAAGAAATTGCTTGTGACAAGCAATTTCTCCATTTAGAAAACATTGTGGTAAATGGACAAATTGCTTGTCACAAGCAATTTCTCCATTTTCCACAATGTTTTTTATCCTGAAAGATTCATGCTAAAAGTTATGTAAATATGAAATCTCGCCTACCTTCTGTACATGCTGTTCTTTCATCGTTGGAAGACAAGTTGGGTGGGCACTCTTCACAGTTAGTTAGACCTGACTGGTTCTTAGAGAAGTGCTCCAGGCATAGTCTACATTCCTTCTCAGTTGTTCCAGCAACCAGCTCACCTCATATTGCCTCTTTCTTGCTAAAATTTAAATAAATCTTGCCTACCTTCTGTACATGCTGTTCTTTCATCATTGGAGGACAAGTTGGGTGGGCACTCTTCACAATTAGTTAGACCTGACTGGTTCTTAAAGAAGTGCTCCGGACATAATTTACATTCCTTCCCTGTTATTCTAGTCTACATGGCTTCTTTCTTGCTAAAAGTTAACCCTTTCCAAAAACCTTTTGATGCCCCACAAGTTAAAAGCTTTGGAAAACATTGTAGAAAATGAAGAAATTGCTTGTGACAAGCAATTTCTCCATTTAACAATGTTTTCTATCCTGTAAGATTCATGCTAAAAGTTATGTAAATATGAAATCTTGCCTACCTTCTGTACATGCTGTTCTTTCATCATTGGAAGACAAGTTTGGTGGGCACTCTTCACAATTAGTTAAACCTGACTGGTTCTTAAAGAAGTGCTCCGGACATAATCTACATTCCTTCTCCGTTGCTCCAGCAACCTGCTAACCTCATATTGCCTCTTTCTTGCTAAAATTTAAATAAATCTTGCTTACCTTCTGTACATGCCGTTCTTTCATCATTGGAGGACAAGTTTGGTGGGCACTCTTCACAATTTGTTAGACCTGACTGATTCTTAAAGAAGTGCTCCGTGCATAATCTACATTGCCTTTTTCTAGCTAAAAGTTGACTTTTTCCCAAACATGACACCTTTTGATGCCCCAAAAGATGAAGGCTTCGGAAAACATTGTGGAAAGTGAAGAAATTGCTTGTGACAAGCAATTTCTCCATTTAGAAAACATTGTGGTAAATGGAGAAATTGCTTGTCACAAGCAATTTCTTCATTTTCCACAATGTTTTCTATCCTGAAAGATTCATGCTAAAAGTTATGTAAATATGAAATCTCGCCTACCTTCTGTACATGCTGTTCTTTCATCATTGGAGGACAAGTTTGGTGGGCACTCTTCACAATTAGTTAAACCTGACTGGTTCTTAAAGAAGTGCTCCGGACATAATCTACATTCCTTCTCCGTTGCTCCAGCAACCTGCTAACCTCATATTGCCTCTTTCTTGCTAAAATTTAAATAAATCTTGCTTACCTTCTGTACATGCCGTTCTTTCATCATTGGAGGACAAGTTTGGTGGGCACTCTTCACAATTTGTTAGACCTGACTGATTCTTAAAGAAGTGCTCCGTGCATAATCTACATTGCCTTTTTCTAGCTAAAAGTTGACTTTTTCCCAAACATGACACCTTTTGATGCCCCAAAAGATGAAGGCTTCGGAAAACATTGTGGAAAGTGAAGAAATTGCTTGTGACAAGCAATTTCTCCATTTAGAAAACATTGTGGTAAATGGAGAAATTGCTTGTCACAAGCAATTTCTTCATTTTCCACAATGTTTTCTATCCTGAAAGATTCATGCTAAAAGTTATGTAAATATGAAATCTCGCCTACCTTCTGTACATGCTGTTCTTTCATCATTGGAGGACAAGTTTGGTGGGCACTCTTCACAATTAGTTAAACCTGACTGGTTCTTAAAGAAGTGCTCCGGACATAATCTACATTCCTTATCTGTTGTTCCAGCAGCAGGCTCACCTCATATTGCCTCTTTCTTGCTAAAATTTAAATATGAAATCTCGCCTACCTTCTGTACATGCTGTTCTGTTATCATTGGAGGACAAGTTAGGTGGACACTCTTCACAATTAGTTAGACCTGACTGGTTCTTATAGAAGTGCTCCAGGCATAGTCTACATTCCTTCTCTGTTGTTCCAGCAACTGGCTCACCCCATATTGCCTCTTTCTTGCTAAAATTTAAATAAATCTTGCCTACCTTCTGTACATGCTGTTCTTTCATCATTGGTGGGCACTCTTCACAGTTAGTTAGACCTGACTGATTGTTAAAGAAGTGCTCCGGACATAATCTACATTGCCTTTTTCTAGCTGAAAGTAGACTTTTTCCCAAACAGGGACACCTTTTGATGCCCAAAAAGATGAAGGCTTCAGAAAACATTGTGGAAAGTGAAGAAATTGCTTGTGACAAGCAATTTCTCCATTTAGAAAACATTGTGGTAAATGGAGAAATTGCTTGTCACAAGCAATTTCTTCATTTTCCACAATGTTTTCTATCCTGAAAGATTCATGCTAAAGTTATGTAAATATGAAATCTTGCCTACCTTCCGTACATGCTGTTCTTTCATCATTGGAGGACAAGTTTGGTGGGCACTCTTCACAGTTAGTTAGACCTGACTGGTTCTTAAAGAAGTGCTCCGGACATAATCTACATTCCTTCTCTGTCGTTCCGGCAATAGTTTCACCTTGCAGCCCAGGGTTACAGAAAACTGAAATAAACAAGATGTGTTTGTGAAACACAAATGCCCTCAAAATAGCCATTTTTCTAAAATGTAAAGTTTTTGCGTTAATGGTTGATAAGGGTTACCAGATGACCTTGAGGAAGGTCACGATGCATGTAACAGATAGATATCATTGAAAGAAAGTTACATACCGAATTTCAGCTTTGAATGTTGAATACTTTTGGAAAAAAGACAAAATGACAGACAGAGGGATGGACAGACAGACAAGACTAAAACAATATGCCCCGATCTCTCGATACGAGAATCTCTCAATACGGGGGCATAACAATTTGTATTTACCAATCTATTGTAAATTTCATCAGAAATAGTATGTTGTCTAAAGCATCTGATTTATTACAATTAGGCACTGAGTTTCATTACATTCTGACCAGAAGATCAAAAGAAAAAGGAGAAAAAACGATATGTACATTAAGGCCCCTTTTTCTTTTCCTATTTTCACTTTTCATACTTCTTCAATCTTACTTTGACATTGGGTAAAATTGGAAGCTCCTGTAGTCTCTGTGGAAAGATTTTCACCGCAGTCTTCGCAAGACGTCTGTCTTGGCTGTTCCTGGTATGTTCCAATTGGACACACTTGGCAGTCATTTAGTGTCTGGTTGATGAATGTGCCAGGTTGACAATTTCCTGTGATTCAAAGTTAGAGTTTCTGTTTTCCTTTCTTAATTTAGCCTTCTCTCTTCAGAGAAGCATATGCAAAGTTTGAAAGCAATAGTTGTTACACATAAAAAGTTAAATGAAAGTTGCACGTAAAACCTTAACCAAAAATTTCATAGACCAAAAGGGTTAGAATTCCAACAAATTACATGTTATCTTCAGAGTATTAAATCTTTGACTACAGGCTGATATTATTGTCACAAAAGCATCAGTGATTCAGATTGGACAAATGTTTTTCATGACAGCTGTCCTTAAAGTAGAATTTTGCATAGGCCATTTTGTCCTAAACTTAAAAATAACTTCTGCCACAAAAAACCGAAAAAATTAACGATAGGAAGATCTATACTCATTTGGAATATAACAAATATTTTAAACCCAAAAGATATTTTCTTCATTTTCTGGCCAGAACTGCATACAGCAAACTTGTTGACCAGATTCAACTTTTCTCATTTTTGACGCCATGACAGTTAAATAGTGATCATAATTAGGGATGCTTGCATATTGTAAATTCCAAACTCCAAAGACTAGAGGGGCTATTGTAACATTAACGCATTACAGGAATGCATTAACCCCTTCCCAAACAAGACCTGGTTTTGAAGTTCCTGTTTTTTTTTCTTACCACGGTCGACATCTATGAGGCAACGTCTGCCTTTCTTGATGCTTTAGGAATAGGAATAGGACATTCCTGTTGGAATAGGCCATACCTGTCAACTTTCACGAAAAAATCGTGACTAACACGATTTCAAGTGCAGGAGTTCATCACATGCACGAATGGTCTAAAATCGCTAAAAAACACGATTTTCCAGCAATCACACGCTTGCAATTTCCGTCTGCCATTATTGTTTATCATTGTGAAATTGCACCCTTACTCGCTCAATTAGCGATTATCTTGTTTATTGTCACCTTCCTTGACTGCTTGATTGACAATCAAAACGCGCCGATGCGTTAACTCGACGATCTCGGGGGTCGACTTATTACAAATGAGGTAAGTGTAAGGCGTGGCTAATATCGACAAGTCAACCAATCAAAATGCGCGAAATGTTATCGAGGGGGCAGTTTTCCGATAATCTGTCGATGACAATTAGTGCTTGCCCATTCAGTTGTAAACAAACTCTGATTATCGAGTTTATCTTCGCAATTCTACCATTTAACAAGATTTAATGGATGATGATCAACTAGTATAACAGCATACACTGAGAATATGAGATCGATCGTGGGCCACTGCTTCGATAAGATTCTGTACATTCCAGAAAATCGGTATTTCGCACTCGTAGGTTGTTTCGCCCCATTATGTTTTGCGGTTTACCTTATATTCATCTATATTGCACTTCTAATGGTTTTCTTATACGCAAAATAACCGTGATATGGTCGCACAGGCATTATTTTGCATCATTTACCAGACTAAAAGAAAATTTAAAAAAAGGGAAGGAACTTGGCAATTGCTAAACTGTGAACAGGCTACAGAAGAATTAAAAAAAAAAAAAAAAAAAGGATAACAGAAAGTCAGAGATAAAGTTTGAACAAATTGGTTGGTGAGAATTGTTTGGAACAAAGGATGTCTTGTTTCCTACCATAATTATCCTTTATGAACTTTGCTATTTAACTATTCTGCTTTTGTAAAGAAATAAAATGATAAATATAAGAAATAGAGAACAAGCTACTGTCATTGGTTAAAAACTCAAGTTGAAGAAACACTGCAAAGAAATCTCACTCCTAAAAGTTGAGGTTAAATAACTCCGCGCGAAAAATACCCGCGAAAACTCCTCATTTAAAGGTCGTCGCGCGCAATCTCACTCTTTGAAATTTCCAAAAGTTGACAGGTATGGAATAGGCTTAAGAAAACATTGAGGCAAAAGAAGAAAATGCTGATAGTAAGCATTTTCTCCTTTTGCCTCCATATTTTCTTGATGATATCATACACAAATCCAGTCTTTATCAACATCCAATTTGTTGTGAGGAGCAGCTTTTGAATCTGACCATCCAATGTTTTTGCCGTTTGGAAAAGGGTTAAATCATAAAGATCCAGAATCATTTGTATTGCATTCAAGTTACTCTCCTAACGGAAAATTCCAGTCTCATCACATGACTTTTTTCAAGCGGTTGCAGGTCATCCAAATATGGATATTTTACTACAGTTTGTTTGTATGAATCACACGTGTCAGCAAGCAGCAACATGGGAGAAATGATGCTGCAATGAAAGCATACTTGATTTTAAACAGATGTTATGCACTATCACATGAGCTAACAATGATAAAATTTCTCGTAATCGGCGAGATCTTGAGAACAACAGAGAGTATCAAAGAGCGGATAAATCTGAGTGACACATTAATCATTGATTACTAGAGATTACAGCAATTTTTATGTGGCTTTTTTTTCAAACCTGAACGAAGCATTGTTATATTTCGTTAGAAAATGACCGTCCATTTTGTCCAATAAATTAAATTTTAAGTGGCATTTTGTCCTGATTCTTGAAAAAAGTTCTGCCATTTGACTTTTTTAACAGCATTTTGCCGAAGGCCGATGCCAATCTGAATCACTGAAGCATGTGCAAAGTTTCAGAGCTTTAGCATTAGTAGAAACAGACATTTGACAAACTTGAACATGAAAACTTAACCAAAGCATTATGCCAACGCCGACTCCCAAGTGTTTAGAATAGCCCCCCCCCCTTCCCCTTTTCTACAAATGGTTGTGCTAAAAATCATTTTACTTACGAATAGTGCAGTCTGATTCGCTGTCAGCACCATCCCCATTTGTTGTAAAATTCTCGTTACAAGCAATGCAGGAGTCAAACCTCAGATTGGCTGGTTTGTAACTACCCATAGGGCAGTCAGTACATGTTTTGGTTGAATTGTCAAACTGCTTCCCACCATCACAGATTGCTTAAAGTAAATAATTATTATCAAATCAAAATTATTCGTTTTTGTCAATTGTATTTTTTGTGTGTTTTTCACAATAGCTCACCTTGAGCATTTCGTGCTCAGGTGAGCTAAAAAGTACAGAATGTTTTTACCATATTCTAAGCATAAAATATTTATAAGTTTTAACCCTTTCCCAAACGACTTAATTTTAGAGTGATCCACTCTAAAACCTGCCACAAATGACAAAATGGATGTTATTAAAGATAGGGTCTGTGTAAAATAGAGCACAGAAAATATTGAGACAAAAGGAGAAACTGCTGGTTATCAGCAGTTTCTTCTTTTGTTTCAATGTTTTCCCAAGCCTTTTCTATTAGGGACGTCAAAACTGTAACATAATGCTCTATACTGAGTAAGGGGTTTATTGTATGATTCATAGAGAGTGTATTTAATACCTCGCACTGGCCACACAGATCACTTCTACTTCTATTGCTCTACTCGTACAGTTACAATGGATGTACTATGTATCATGTAGATGTTAGAAAGTCAATATAATAAAATATGTATACCAACAACTGAGTAGCATATGTTTATTTAACATGGTGTCAGAGTGATTTACCAACAGTTACCCACGGACTCTAACAGTGTCTTGGACTAACTTACTTAAATTTTACTGGATCTTACTCGACATTATGCAGGCTGCAGGTTTTGAACCACCTTCCATGAAATGGGAGGAAACGAATCTTCCTGAACAGTGGGAGAAGTTCGAGAGACACGCTCGCCTTGTGTTCAGTGGTCCTCTCAAGGACAAAGATGAAGAAGAACAAGTTTCCTATCTTCTGCTATGGGTCGGAGATAAGGGGCGTGACATCCGTCACACATGGACAGACATGTCAGCGGACGCGGCTAAGAAACTGGACACCTTCTACAAAAAGTTTAAGGAACACGTCCAACCTACGTTAAACCCGATTTTCGCTAGATGTCAATTTAATCACGAAAAACAAGGAAATGAGAGTGTGGACTCGTTTCTAACCCGTTTACGTTTGAAAGCTCGGGACTGTGAATTTGATAATGTCGACATGATGATACGAGACAGGCTCGTTATTGGGACAAATTCAGAAAAAATCAAGGAGAAATTGATAAACGTTGGTCGGGAGTTAACTCTTACCCAAGCGATCCATATTGCGCAGTCGCATGAATATTCCCAGCAACAAATGAGGGAAATGGCGAGAAGGGAAGAAGTAAACGCTATCCACAATGGGGCGAGGGCCAAAACCAAATCCAAACGACAGAAACATCCACAACCGCAGGGGCACGATCGGGGCAAAGCCAGGGAGACGTGTGGGCGGTGCGGGAACAAACATTCCAAAACGGAAATTTGCAAGGCAAAGGGGCAGAAATGTAACTATTGTCACAAACGTGATCACTTTGAGCGCATGTGTAAATTCAAGCAATCCGTCAATGAAGTGAATGATCATGGTTTTAAAAGTGATGATTCCGATTTCTGTGTTGATAGTGTTCAAAGTAAAGCTATTAGGAATAATCAAGCATTTGTGGCTCTACAGGTAGGTCCAAAATTATCCACTATTTCATTCAAAGTTGACACTGGTTCCCAGGTTAACATTCTACCTACAGCACAGTTTGACAAATTGAATATTAAGACAGCTTTACAGAGACCTGAGTCTACACTGACCGCGTACGACGGCAGCACATTGAATACGTTAGGTACGGTGACGTTAAAATGCAGACGAAATGACAAGCATTTAGATCTGAAATTCTATGTTGTGGATACCAGATCGCAACCTATTATTGGGTTGGCATCAAGCATTAAGTTAGACATAGTGAGACTAGTACTGTCATGTGACATGGACAACAATGACGTAGATCAGACTGGTCAGACAACAGACAGATTACTCACTAAGGATTCTCTGTTAAAAGAATATTCATCTGCATTCAATGGTATTGGTCTGTTCTCTGGGGAATGTACGATACACGTTGACTCGAACGTACAACCTGTTGTGCATCCGCCACGAAGGGTACCAATAGCTATAAAGGACAGGGTTAAACAAGAACTTGACCGGATGGTTAAACACAGAATTATCACTAGCGTGACAGAACCTACGGAATGGGTTAACTCAATGGTTGTAGTTGAGAAACCAAACTCGGGCAAGCTGAGGATTTGTTTAGATCCGGTAGATCTAAATAAGGCAATTTTGAGACCATTTTACCCTATGAAAACTCTTGATGACGTATTGCCAGAATTATCCGGAGCCAAGTATTTTACTAAGCTAGATGCCAGATCAGGTTACTGGGCTATCAAGTTATCAGAGAAATCATCATTTCTCACAACTTTTAACACACCCTTCGGTCGTTTTCGCTACCTTAGGTTACCATTTGGTTTAATCTTATCCCAAGATGAGTTTCAAAGGAAAATAGACGAAACTCTTGAAGGTTTACAAGGCGTGTGTGCTATTGTCGATGATATTTTGGTTTATGGGAAAACGCGTCATGAGCATGACAAGAATTTGAAAAATGTCTTAAAAAGATGTATTGATCGAGGTATAAAGTTCAATGAAGAGAAATTAGAAGTAGCTGTGACAGAAGTTCAGTACTTTGGACATTCCTTGACCTCGTCTGGTCTGAAGCCAGATCCGTCAAAGATTTCAGCAATCGTAAATATGAGTCCTCCTGAAAATAGGGCGGAACTCGAAACGTTCTTAGGGATGGTAAATTATCTATCCAAATTTGCACCGAACATATCGCAGGTCACAAGCCCAATGCGACAGTTGTTAACAAAAGATGCTGAATTTGTTTGGGACCAAAATCAAAATAAAGCTTTTGAAGAGGTCAAATGTTTATTGACAAAAGCTCCTGTATTGGCTTATTTTGATCCGAACAAGCAAGTGACAGTACAATCGGACGCATCTCAGTATGGTCTAGGTACTACGTTGATGCAAGAAGGAAAACCGATAGCTTATGCATCGAAATCCTTAGCACAGACCGAAATAAATTACTCCCAAATTGAGAAAGAGTTATTTGGCATTTTGTTTGGTCTAAAACGTTTCCACCAATATGTTTATGGGAGAAGGGTTATAGTTGAAACTGACCATCTTCCTATAGTCTCAGTTGTAAAGAAGCCTTTGCACCAGGCTCCACCGAGGCTACAGCGCATGTTGTTGCAGATACAACAATACGACATACAGGTTAAGCACCTTAGTGGAAAGCAAATACCAGTAGCTGACACTTTATCGAGGAAATTTTCAACGGACACATTCCCGACATTGTCAGAAAGTTTTGAATGTCACGTAAATACTGTTATGTCTGCTATACCTGTCAGTGATCAGAAGCTACAGGAAATACGAGACGCGACAGAGAAAGACGGACAGATGTGCAATCTCCGTCAGGTCATATTGTCAGGATGGCCTGAGACGAGAAAACATTGTTCTATAGACATAACTGACTACTGGAATTACCGTGACGAACTGTCATACATAGACGGATTAGTTATGAAGGGACAGAAAATCGTTATTCCGAAAGAGTTAAGATCAAAGATGCTAGATATTTTACATAGAGGTCCTGCAGGTTGTGAACGTACGCTTAGACGAGCACGAGATACAATGTTTTGGCCTAGTATTACAACAGAAATCAAGAATCTAGTTCTTAACTGTCCAGTTTGTCTGGAGCATGCTAGATCAAATACGAAAGAACCACTCATTAGTCACGAAATACCGGACTACCCATGGCAAAATGTTGCTACAGATTTGTTTACATGGGACGACAAAGATTTCTTACTGACAGTTGACTATTACAGCAATTTCTTTGAGGTACAAAGACTGACGAATACCCGAAGTAAGACTGTAATTCAGAAACTAAAAAGCATTTTTGCACGACATGGCATACCATTAAAGGTCATTTCTGATGGTGGACCTCAGTTTTCAAGTGCAGAATTTGCAGATTTTGCAAAAGATTGGGACTTTGAACATGTTCAGTCTAGTCCGTATTTTGCTCAGAGCAATGGTCTTTGTGAAAAGATGGTTGGCGTAGTGAAAAGAATTTTCACTAAATCTAAGTCAGCTGGGACTGATCATTTCAAAAGTTTACTTGAGTACCGAACAACCAGTCTGAAAATTGGTTATTCGCCATCCCAACTGCTTATGGGAAGGAATTTGAGATCAATTGTGCCAGTTGTTAAAAGTCATCTACTCCCTAAAACACCAAATCGCCTGACAGTACACAGCAAAATTTCTGATTCTAAAACAAGACAGAAAGATTACTATGACAGAAATGCTAAACCCTTAGCACTACTTAAACTTGGTGATTCTGCAAGAATTCAGACAAAAATGGGAACATGGAAACCAGGTGTCATTGTCAATAAAACAAATGATAGATCTTTCACAATTAAAACAAATGATGGATCTGAATATCGTCGAAATAGACGACATTTGATGAAAACCAATGAGAAAAACTTAGTCTCAGATTTTTCTGATCTTAAAATTGTTGAAAAGGATGAAAAGCCAGTGGAACCTAAAATGCTTGAAAGTGAACAAAATGTTGTTTTCCCACCACCAAACCATGGGAAAATACCATACATTACCAGATACGGACGTGAGGTGAAACCGAAAATAATTGAATCTATGTAAACATGAGTTAATGGATTTGACAGGTTTTACTACAATCTGATAAAATGTTTATCATACATCCGGTGTTATCATCTGGTGGTAATTAAATGACTGGAGTACCATGAGAATGGAATGCATGCTATTTCGTTGTTAAATTTTCATTCATAAAATGTTATTAAGGTACTACAGCAGCTATTAAGGTATTACAGCCAAGTTTTCAAAAGCTAGTTCTTAAATGTTTTAAATGCTTTCTTTTATTTGTAAAGAAGGGAGATGTAACATAATGCTCTATACTGAGTAAGGGGTTTATTGTATGATTCATAGAGAGTGTATTTAATACCTCGCACTGGCCACACAGATCACTTCTACTTCTATTGCTCTACTCGTACAGTTACAATGGATGTACTATGTATCATGTAGATGTTAGAAAGTCAATATAATAAAATATGTATACCAACAACTGAGTAGCATATGTTTATTTAACAAAAACCAGGTCTTGTTTGGGAAAGGGTTAAAGGATAACAATCTATCACTAAGTATTTTGGGCATCACCCGTAACAGCAGAAATTGAAAAGGATCTCTCATCAATTTCCATTGTCACAGCAATTGCGACCTATGAGAGCTTTTGCAACCATTTGCCGTTTGGAATGTGTTTGCAACATGATCTAACATGAGTAGACGTGCGTAAATGATGTCATCAAAACAAATCAATCCTTTAGCTAGCGTTATAATTCAAGTGAAATATACTGTCAATAATCGGTAAATCACATCAATTTTTCTTAACTGATAAAATTTTGTCAGATTTATGAGGAAACAATGGACTTTTGAACGCTGTTTGTTTCAAATATTTTTCTGGCGTAGATTTAAATAGTTGTTTGGTCTGCTTCCGTTGTTATGCTTGTGGAGTGATATGCCGGCCACTGTAATACCTTCAAGCCGATCTTGAGAAACGGTGAAATCCGAGAATATTCGAATGTCACAGATGACACCAAAACATACAAGAGACGTTTTGTATCCAATGATGGGTTGCAATCTCAAGGTGTATAATCATTTGACTTAGAATTTCCAATAATTTGCAATAACTTTGTCAATACTTGACCAATTTAAATTCGGCTTGAAACAGAGAATGTGGAAAAAATGTCAGGAATAACATAGATGTGAAAGATTTTTAAAAAATCAACTGATAAAAAAGTTATTAAAGATAAACCAAAATTTTGGTTTATCTCCAATAACTTTTTTATCTGTTGATTTTTCAAAAATCAACCACGTCCATCCAATGTGTGACGTCTGTCAACATTCTCTGCTTCAAACCAAATTCAAATCGGTCTCATAAAACAAAGTTTTTGAAGGTATTTGGTAATTATTGCATCACATGATTATCTACCGTGAATCTAATTAGATCTAATGTTGCAAAAAATAAAATTTTCAAAACTAAGTAAAAATTACATGAACTAATACGAGTGTACTTGTGAAGTTTGAATGAATTAGATATATTATTTAATGAGAATTTAGGCAGACAAATAAGGGTCATAACTCTGTGGACAAACAATAAATGGTAGTAAATGAAAAATAAATTGCATATCTTCATTTGGAAGTGAATCTACCAATAAAGTTTAATCCTTTTCGAAACAACAAAATTCTGGAGTGGTCTAATTAAAAAGCTACTGGAGATGACAAAGGTGAATTGTGAACAAATATAGCAAAGTAAACAATGATGTTCAGCATTTTCTTCTTTTGTCTCAGTGTTTTCCTAAGCTCATTATGTAACACATCAAAACCTGGTCTTTGTATGGGAAAGGACTTGATGTTGAATATTATTATGGCATTTATCGAAAACACCCAAGTTTAAACTTCACTTACGTAAACAGTCACTGGCACTACTTGTGCCACCTAGCCTTGTTCCAGTCGGAACACTTTCAATAGGCTGACACGACTGACAGGTTTCAGTGGTCAAAGGAACATTTATGGGTTGGTATGTGTCAACAGAACAATCACTACAAGCTCCATTCACAATTTCTTGACCTGCACTGCATACCGCTGAAAAATACAAGGGGTAAGCTATTAAAGTTATTTAATTTGACAAAATGAACAATATATATGAGCCAGGATATGAAAAAACGTCCTTTATGGCATTTTAGAACAACCTGGATCCAGACCAGCCTGTGCATACGCACAGTCTGATCAGGATCCATGCTGTCCTCAAATAGCTTGTTCGTGATTTATAGCAACTGTAAGACAACAATATCGATCCTAATCAGACTGCTCTAAGGCACATGCTGATCTGGAAGCATGGTGGTCTCAAATGCTATAAGGGACATAAGTTGACACGACTGACAGGTTTCAGTGGTCAAAGGAACATTTATGGGTTGTTATGTGTCGACAGAAAAATCGCTACAAGCTCCATTCACTACTTCTTGACCTGCACTGCATACCGCTGAAAAAAAAATAAGTAGTAAGCTATTGAAACGATTACCAGATGGCAAAAATTCTCGACCTTTCCAAAAGATGTAGATGTAGCAGATGATAATTTCAAAATAAATAGCACTTTTGTCTTTGTTCAGGAAAACAAAGGAAATGAAGAACTTCTTTATTTCAAGCAATTTCTTCATTTTCCACAATGTTTTCAAAAGCATATTTCTTGTGGGCCATTAAAAAGCATCATTTCATGGCAACGGGTTAAAGCCATTTTGTTTGACAAAACAACATTATTTTCCACTTTGATTTTTTTCTTCAAGTGCTTCTTTCAAACCTTAATGAGGAGTTACCCTTACTAATGAATCATACTAAAAGGACAGACAAGGTGATCTTTTGATAGAGACTGTAGGTCTTGAAAACATAAGAAATTGCTAATAGACAAACAGACAAACAGACAGACAGATTGATGCATGACAAGGGTTATTAAATAATATGATACTTCTTACATAAAAAAATGGAACAAGGTTTGTTAGTGAAACATGAATGCCCCCGAAATGGCAAATGTTAACTTTTCATGTTAAGGGTTGATAATGGTTAATGAATGACCTATAGGAAAGTCATCTTGCATAAACATAATAGATAGAAGGATATACCAAATTCGAGCTTTGTATGTCAAATACTTTTGGAGAAAATGCCAACGTTAAGTTTTTGGACAGACCGACGGATGGACAGACAGACGGCCATGAGCAAAACAATATGCTCCACTGGGTCATAAAATTACTTACGGACAGTGCAGTTATCGGAGCTGATTGCTCCCATGATGTCAGTGGTGATAGTATTACTAGTACTACAAGGCAGACACATCCCAAATCTGCTTGGGTCATCCATGTTGTCCTTGTAAAAACCTCTCTGACATTCCTTACAATCTCCATTGATGAGTTCATAACCAGGCCTGCAGTATACTGTAACAGAAACAAGATGTGCTCATGGTCAACAGATAAGAGGGGGGTAATGTCATCTAAATGCGTTATCTTTAATCCAAACCGTATGTCTTTACTTCCATCTTCATGAGATCATTCAAATGATTACCCACAATGGAAGTTTGCATAATATTGAAAAAAAAAAATATATTGAAAGGTATTTTAAATATGAAAAGCAATTACCGGTAGGCTACTAAATTGCTGTAGGCATCTATGTATCTGTCAAACATAAATTACCAATTCCGTAAAAATATACTAACACATGCACTGACTGCTGTTAGAGGCTCTGGCATAATTTATGTCACATTTATGTGTACACGCTACACATTTAAAATTGAGGTTAGACATATATACTTACACATGCATTGACTCCTGTTTGAAGCCCCAGTTATATTTGTACCATATAGGTTACCGCATATGTCACACTCATCTGTACACTCTATACATTGATTACTTGTGTAAGGCATATCTACTTCTGAGTAAGTATCTTTTGGACATTTTGAGCAAATTCCATTGACAATAACTTCACCAGGATCGCATATGGCTAAAAACAATGATAAATACAGCATATTAAAATTCCATATATTATCAAACCCACTTAAAAGTAGTGATGAAAACAAAAGATCGAAGTTCAAATTTACAAAAAGAATTAACTTAAAAAATAAGGTTGGAAGAGTTAGACTTCTTGCAATGGCACTCCTACAAAATGTGATCTTCAGCTAGTTGAAGTTTGAAAATGCTTGCAAGAATTGTATAAAAGATAAAGCCAGAATAAAAATTGAACACCTTCACACTTTGTATTTCTTCAGACTTTATATTTACATCGGTTATAAGGCATGCACATGTCTACTTTTCCAAATTTCCACAAAAAACCCTGCTCAATAATTCATTCAAAAGAAATGGTCAACTTTTAATTACCAATAAAGCACTCAGAGTCAGACGTGGCTACAATAATATCCGTTGTGTTTATTGAACACATTTGACAAGCATCAAATTTGGTCATTCTGTCATTGTCTTTGTACTTCCCTTGTTCATGTGTGTCTATGCTGCGTTTTTTATCATAACCAAACAAATTCCTTGTTTAATCATGTAATCAAAAGAATGTTGGACTTACGAACAAAGCACTCAGTGTCAGATGTGGCTGCAATAATATCCGTTGTGTTTACAGAACACATCTGACAAGCATCAAACTTGGTCATTCCGTCATTATCTTTGTACTTCCCCCGTTCACAAGGCTTGCATGTGTCTACACTGCTGGCATCTGTCTCATAACCAACTGCACAGTAAACTACAAGAGAGAGGGGTTTAATTGATTAACCCTTTCCCAAACGGCCAAAATTTGGACTTTTCCAATTTAAAAGCTACTTCAGAGAGACAAAATTGGTATAAATTCATATAGAAAGTGTGTGTATAACGGCTCAGAAAATATTGAGGCAAAAGGAGAAACTGCTGCTTATCAGCAGTTTCTTATTTTGCCTAAATGTTTTCCCAAGCTATTTTCTTAAACCGACTGCACAGTTAACTACAAAAGAGAGAGATTTGCGTGATTAATCCTTTCCCAAACGACAAAATTTTAGGGTGATCTTATTTCAAGGCTGCTTCTGATGACAAATGAAATGTCAGGACTTGTGTACTAAATAGCGCAGAAAATATTGAGGCAAGAGGAGAAAATGCTGATTATTAGCATTTTCTTCTCTTGCCTTAATGTTTGATTTTGATTTTCAGACGTTCCTTTGAACACGTTTATTTTACATTGATTGGGAAGCAAGTTTCTTCAACTTTTTTTAATCCCTCTCGATTGAGCTTCCTGGAAATCCACCAGTACTGGCACCGAATGTGTGGGCCAATGAGAAGCCAAGAACAACCTCCAGTAATGGGGATCAAACTCAGAACCTCGTAGTCGTAAAATAGCGACGCTCTAACCCTCGACTACGGACACCACACTTTTTAATTTTCCCTAGCCTTTTTCTATGAGGGAAGTAAAAACCCTGTTTGGTACAGAAAAGGTTTAATCCTTTACCAAACAGAAGATTAACCCTTTCCCAAACAACAAAATTCTAGGGTGGTCCAATTTGAAAGCTGCTGCAGACGACAAAATTGATGATAATAAAGACATGATTTGTGTAAAACATGGCACAGAAAATTTTGAGACAAAAGGAGAAACTGCTGGTTATAAGCAGTTTCTTCTTTTGTTTCAATGTTTTCCCAAGCCTGTTCCACTAGGGACGTCAAAACCAGGTCTTGTCTGGGAAAGGGTTAAAAGTCAAAATCAACAGATGTTGAATACATTTTTAAGTCAATGAAATTGTAGATTTTGCTTGTCTTTCTAAGAAAAAGGTGTGGAAAAAGGCAAATATATTGACAAAAGGGTAAATTTACTTTTTTAACAAAGGAAAAGGAGAAAATGCTGTACAGTCGACACTCATTGTGTCGAAGTCAGAGGGGCCGTCAAAATACCTCGACATATCCGGAGTTCGACTAATCCGATTTTGATTATTTTCGATAAAAACGATATTTAATCATTTTTGATGGGCAACATATATGTCATTATTGAAATATAGTAGGAAAAGGAAAGAAATTGCTCGAAACGAGCAATTTCTATTCTTTTCCTACTAAATTTCAATGGCTGTATTTGTTTTGGAATTCATTTTGATATCCTTATGTTGAGGATGGGACATGACTTTCACTTCGACTTAAGCGGTATCTCGACTTATCCGATGTCGAGATAACGAGTGTCCACTGTATTTACATGTGCAGTCTGATTCCATTTCTGATTCTAAAGCCATTATTGTATTCTTTTTACATTTTTCACACTCCTTTATTGGTGTGTAAAAAGGCATATATATTGACAAAAGGATAAATTTACTTTTTCATCAAAGGAAAGGAAAAAATGCTGTATTTACATATACAGTCTGATTGCATTTCTGATTCTACAGCCAATGCTGTATAATTCTTTGGACATTTTTCACACTCCTTTATTGGTGTGTAAAAAGGCATATATGTTGACAAAAGGATAAATTTACTTTTTCATCAAAGGAAAGGAAAAAATGCTGTATTTACATATACAGTCTGATTGCATTTCTGATTCTACAGCCAATGCTCTATAATTCTTTGGACATTTTTCACACTCCATCATTGGTTTGTAAAAAGGCATATTTGTTGAAGAAAGGGTAAATTTACCTTTTCAAAAAAGGAAAAGGAGAAAATACTGTACTTACATAAACAATCTGATTCCATGTCCTCTCCTGCATTCCTTGTTGTATAATTCTTCGGACATTTTTCACACTCCATCATCGCAATCTCTGACTGGTAGTAGCCAACTTCACAGTCCAAACAAATCGTCCCATTCCAGTATGTGCCGGCTGTACAGTTGTCTAAAACAAGAGTGACAATGTCATCATATTTGCTGCCTTCCACAATAATTCCTTTTATTGGTTGAATCAGCATAAAATGGCAGTCATGTCAATATGTGCAAGGTCAAGTACTAGGAACACTCTGTGAAAATTTCATCTAAATCCATCCATAAATGTAGGAGGTGTGTTCACAAGATGATAACAAACATTTTCTCTTTTTGTCTTAAAGTTGTCCATATTTTAAAAAATGTACACTAATTCTTTCCTTATTTACAAATATTTTGTTGTGTACAGAAGCTTTCAAAATTGGAACAGTCTAAATATTTGCTTGTTGGGAAATGGTAAACTTAAAACCAGTAGTGCGTTCTTATGAGCTACATTTTTCAACATATCTTGAGATTTCATTAGATATGTTAAGATAAAGTGTTCTTTAAATCTCTTGCAAAACCCCTCAGTCAATTCTGTAGAATCAGTATTAAAGAGAATTGACCGGGTTGTTCCAATATCTACCAATAGATGTCGCCACCCGTCAATTATCATCTATCTATGGTGGGCATTCTGGGTTAACTACTTTCAAGATGTCAGTGCCCGTAAAGTGCATGCACGTGGTACTTCCTGTCACGCGGCACATTTGCTTCACATGCTTGTATAAAGTAAAATGAATAATCCGATTTGAATTAATTATTTTATTCGATAAAATTGAGACGAAAATCAAACTTTATTTTGCTGCAAATGTTGTTTTTATTTCAATTTTCTGCTTGCTACTTTTTGGCGACAGGATTTTGGAGTTATGCGCACCGCGTAGTGATTTATCCAAAAATGGATAAAGTGATGCGTCAAATTAGTCAGTCCGAAAATAATAAAAAAAAATAGACTGGAAATTGTAGACTGGCTACTTAGTCAATGCGGGTTGTTCTGAATGCTCCATTATTTATAGACCCTGAAATTCAGAAGGCTCCATACTTTACACAAATGACATCATGATGACCTCATTTGTATAAAGTATGGAGCAGTCAAAACAAATCACTTAGAATCTTGGCCCCCAAAACGCTTTATCTCTAAAACATCCTAAGAAATCTTAAAAAATTTCATTCTTAGGATGCATCTCAGGCCTAACTTACCCATACTACAAGACAACTGACTAACACCCAGTACACCTAACATAGTTGTCCTTCCACCAGTACAAGGCTGACAGTCATCATACTGTAGGCTTCTCCATGTTCCCCTAAAGCAGTTCAGACAGGCATGTGTTGTGCTGTTATGACACTACTCCAGAAATATGCTTAGGAAAACAATGTGGAAAATGAAGTAATTGCTTGTCACAAGCAATTTCTTCATTTCCCACACTGTTTTCTACCCCCAAAAGACAAAAAAAACACTACTTTTCATTCACTTGAAATTTTTGTCTTCGACATTTTGAGTTTGGGCCAGACTAAAATTTTGTCATCTAGTAAAGGATATACTTATAACCAGGATAACATGTAACTTACCCATATTGCAAGATAAAAGGCTGACGCCCAGTGCACCTAACATAGTTGTCTTTCTACCAGTACAAGGCTGACAGTCATCATATTGTAGACTTCTCCATGTTCCCCTAGAGCAGTTCAGACAATTCAATTCAAACCATTCAATTGAAACATTTTTGAGTTTGGACCAGTCTAAAATTCTGCCTTCTGGCAATTTGTTAACCTATAACCAGGCCTTACTTACCCATATTGCAAGATGAAAGGCTAACACCCAGTACACCTAACATAGTTGTCTTTCCACCAGTACACGGCTGACAGTCATCATACTGTAGACTTCTCCATGTTCCCCTTGTGCAGTTCAGACAGGCCTGTGTGTTGGCATCCCTATATTGACCAGCAGGGCAATCCTCTGAATAAATCAAAACAAAACAGGCTATGAAGAATTAAAACTAACAAAAAGTATAAAAAAATAAATTACATACCTTCACTTTTCTTCAAAAACCTCATAACTGCAGCTCAAAACAAGCTGCAGTTACTGATTTTCGAAGAAAAGCAGTCAAATGTCATCTTATATAGACTTTTCAAAGTACCCCTAGTGCAGTTCAGACAGGCCTGTGTGTTGGCATCCCTATATTGACCAGCAGGGCAATCCTCTGTATGAATCAAAACAAAACAGGTTATGAAAAATTTCTTTTGAATGTTCTGTACCTCCCAAATCCCCACTCATGAATGCCATTCTTATGGCAGAGATGGGTTTATAGTAACCATTACTTCAACTAGCTGGCGGCTCTCCAACCAGTTGCTTCAGTTCTAACCTGGTAGGCTTGCTTTAACCGGGATTCAAACCTCCAACCTCCCGCTTCAAAGGGGGACACCCGAACCACTAGGCCATGGAAGCGGTTATTATAAACTGATAAGACCTGTCATATGGTTTCCAAAATTTGGCACAGAAATTAGGATAATTCCTGGAAATATGGCATAAACGAGTTAAACAAGCAGGTACAACAGGATAAGATCATACTGCACAATTGTACCAATAGAGTTTGCAGTTCTGCATTGTAATCATCATTGATTATTGCAACATTGAACAAGAGCTGTTCGAAGACAGCGCGCTCGACTTTCTAAGTTGCTTAGTATAAAGGGGGCATAACTCCAAATAGAGTGGTCCCAGGGTCATGGGCCCTGATAGCAAGGTAGAGGGTGTGATGGTGAATAAGTATACCAAGTTTGGGTTGAATCCCTTTGATAGTATGGAAGTTATTGATGTTTGAAAAAACTTTGACCTTGGTTGCAACGCCGACGCCAACGCCTGGGTGACAGTATAAGCTCTCATTTTCTTCGAAAAGTCGAGCTAAAAAACGCCCATGTGCCCGGAATAGCCCCCCCCCCCCTTCTATGAATAGTAATGTTTCAAAATCCCACCTTTGCAGTCATTTGAGTTATCTGATCCTTCGCCAACGGTCTTGAAGCCAACTTGACAGGGTTTACAATAATTTTGTCCTTCTTCGTCTTGGTAATAGTGCCTAGAGCAGTTCATGCACATATTCATGTTTTCATTATAGTACTGGCCAGGAGGGCACACAGCTGAAGAGACAAAAATATATTTGTTAACCCATTTTGAAAAAGTAAGAGGATTCTACTAATAAGTCATACATCTGAAGAAAGAGCTCAGTAAGGCTTGTAGCAACCAGTTTTGTAATAAAAATGAGAAATGTAATAATTATTACAAAACTCGTTGCGATGACAAAATTCGTATTACATTTCATGTAGCAACCAGAAATGTAACAAAATCGAGAAATGTAACAAAACTACCAAACTATGATATTTTACCTTATTTCATGAAATTCAACCGCAATCTGATATTCTAATACCGAAATTACAAAGATAATCGACACTACGACATTAAGTAAAGCTGTTTTAGCACTTTCAAAATTGAACCAGATTTAAAAATGTCCATTGTTGACTCTATAGAAATTGTCCGCGTTCAGTGTCTATATTGTATTTTAGTTATTGTGAAGAACTGAAATAAAGCCTTTAGTCTGAGTGTATGCTACATTCTTCAACTGAAATGTATATAAAAAGTTATTACATATCTGGTTTTATTACAAAACTGGTTACTACACATTAACGAGAAATGTAATAAAATCTAGAAATGTAACAAAACTACCGACAACGACATTTCAGATAATTACATCGAATCATATTCATATTGCTGTCTTTTGTTCTAACGGTGAAATCTAACAGTCTATATAACTTGGAATCAGTAGAAGACACATTGTTAAAGAGCAAAATACATAAAAAACAAGTTTATTACATTTCTCGATTTTATTACATTTCTGGTTGCTACATGAAATGTAATACAAATTTTGTCATCACAACGAGTTTTGTAATAATTATTACATTTTTCGTTATTATTACATAACTGGTTGCTACAAAGGCTAGTTACATGCATCAAACAGCTTAAAAATTGTCAAAAAAATAAGCATTATTGCAAAATTCCTTACCTAAAGCATGGGTAATTTTGTCGTAGTTGTTATCCATCTAATGATGCACAATTTCAACCTTGTATTATATAAGTAACATATATCTTGAAACATGATAGTCTAAAGTGCTTCAAGAGCCATTTGTCTGTATCCAGGCTCAATAAATATCTACAGCTATTTTATACATACAGACACAATCAGCCTGGCTGACTGCCCCTCTCTGATAGGTCGTCCGTGGATTCCCGTTTGCATCATTGCCACATGCTGTACAAGACATTTGACCTAGTTGGTCCTGATATGTTCCGCGTTCACACAACATGCATCCATTTTCAGCCGCAGTTCCCATATAGTACCTGCCAGGGCCACATGGTACTGAAAAAAAAAACATTGTTTGAACTAGAGACATCATATTTTACATTGTGGGGAATCATGTGACTGTGTCACTGTTATCAAATATATTTCTACCCATATAGCAATCACACATTTGGTCATTCATCCAAACAAAGATGATCATGCAATGAAATACAACTTTCAGATTATGTTGATTCTATTTTTGAGGATAACAGCAAATTGAAGTTTCAGACAATTTAAGTAATGTCAGGTTTTTAAATTCTATATAATGCAATTTACAGCGAATTATTGGATCATAAAATATAGCCAAATTTCCTACATTAGACGAGATTCGCTCTCTTAATAACAGAGCTTGATCATTTCCAATTAAAATGTAGTAATCGATGAGCAATGAAAAGAGAGAAGCAGAAAATTTACTTCATACCACATATTTCATTGCCATTTTCCCAGATAAGGGCAGAACCACTGGTGGTGCACACTTTGGATTCCATGATTTCTACAGTCTCTTCCAATAGAACGCCACTTCCAAAGTCCTGGAATAAGTTGTAACAAAACAATGTTTAGTTAATAAATTCATTTTATAGTACAAGAGGACCATGATGGTCCTTAATCGCTCACCTGCACCTAGATAGAATGAAAGTCACAATGTTGTCAAGTTCAAGAGCACATAATTTACGAGGGGCGTTCATTAAAGATTTCCCCTGACCTACTTTCAGTTGAGCTAGGAAGTTGAAATTGTACACATACATTACCGTACACCTCTATAGGTCACATGAAAAATTGCAGCTCTGAAATATAATTTGTTTCTCATTTCCGTGTGCTGAAGTTAAGTAAGGTAGCGTGATGGAGCAAGCAGTCATCAGATTCCTGTATTTGAAAGGCCGCACACTAAAGGAGGAATTTGATGACATGAAAGAAGTTTGTGGGGATGATGTCCCGCCATATGACTTTGTCAAACACTGGTATACTCAGTTCAAGTGTGGAAGTAAGTCTGTGGAAACAGCCCGAATCCTGAGCGCCCACAGTCTGTCATTGATGATGCCACCATAATGTCAATATAAGGTTTCGTGCACAATCTACGGTGTTCTACTGAACAGGTCTCCAAAATTGAATTAAACGTTGGATGAAGTATGTCTCTCTGGCTAGAGGCCATACAGAGAAAGATTAATATTTGTGCCAAGTTTCAATTATCTATACTTATTGGAAGTAGGTTAGGGGAAATCTTTAATGAACGCCCCTCGTAAGATGCGAGATTATGATCAAGCTGGAAACTGCTTTCATAATCTTGAATGATCAATAATTGTAGCTGTTACAGTAAAAACAAAGTGGAAGAAAGCAACAATTTTGTCAAAGTCAAGGGCACATAACTCTGGTCTGATAAAGAAATTCTCGTCAACATTATGTCCATATTTTTTTTATTGGTTAATATTTTTTGCTGTTTGAGAAAAAACAAAGTCGAAAAGGGCAATTTTGTAACCGTCAAGGGCACACAACTCTGTTTTTTTTTTAGTCTGATCAATCTGACAAATAAAAATATTCAAGATCTTATGGTCACCAAGATTGTGACCAAGTTGTGTCTTGATTGGTCCATATTTGTGTTTGTTACAGAGAAAATAAAGTCGCAAACGCCAATTTTGTGAAATTGAAGGGCCAATATCTCTGTTTTTCTAATCAAATCAAGCTGAAAATTTGACTCATCAAAGATCTTATAGTCACAAAGATTGTGGCCAAGTTTTGTCTTGATTGATCAAAAAATGTAGATTCTACAGTGTAAACAAAGTCGAAAACAGCAATTTTGTCAAATTCAAGGGCATATAACTCCAGACTTCCTGCTCCTATCACACTGAAAATCGAACTCATATAAGATCTTATAGTTACCAACATTGTGGCAAAGTTTTGTCTTCATCGGTAAATATTTGTAGATGCAAGAGTGGTAACAAAGTCAAAACTAGCCATTTTTGACGTTCAAGGGCACATAACTCCGGACTTCCTAATCTGATCTGACTCAAAATCATACTCATCCGAGAACTTATAATCATACATGTTTTGACCAGGTTTGGTTAAGATTGGTCAATATTTGTAGATAATAGAGTGGTAACAAAGTCAAAACTAGCCATTTTTGACGTTCAAGGGCACATAACTGCGGACTTTTTGGTCCGATCTGACTAAAAATCAAACCCATCCGAGAACTTATGGTCATACATGTTTTGACCAAGTTTGGTTAAGATTGGTCAATATTTGTGGATGCTAGAGTGGTGACAACAAATTGTGGACAGACGGACAGACGACGGACAAAAAGCGACCACAATAGCTCACCTTGAGCACTTCGTGCTCAGGTGAGCTAAAAATCTGTATCTCTGTATTTTTTTCATTTATACGAAACCTTTCAGTCAGAATCTGAAAAAGTGCCCTAATGGCATTTGAGACAAAATTTGCCATCCAGTAAAGGGTATAAAGAATCTTCTTACAGATTCAGTTTTTTTTATCCAGTTGGTTTATCATTCAGTGGCGGATCTAGGGGGGTTCTGTGGGGGGAGGGGGTCAAATGAACCCCCTTCTGCAGCCTGATTATTTCATTTTCATGCAGAAATTCAGTCAAAATTTTATTATACTAGGAAAACGACCCCCCCCCCCCCCCCTTCGTGTCTTCCATACCCCCTCACATAAATTCTGGATCGGCTCCAGTCATTCTAAGGTAAGGGTGTCTTCTGTATTATTTTGAATTGGTGGCGCTTTTTGGCACAAACTTGAAATTTGCACTAAAGATCTGCTCCATTGACATCATGATGTCCGCTTGATTTCTAGATATTAACACCCTTTACCCTTTCCCAATCAAGACCTGGTTTTGACGTCCCTAATAGAGCAGGCTTGGGAAAACATTGAAACAAAAGAAGAAACTGCTGATAACCAGCAGTTTCTCCTTTTGTGTCAATATTTTCTGTGCCATAATTTTACAAAAATCATGTCTTTATTATCATCATTTTGTCGTCTGCAGCAGCTTTCTAATTGGATCACCCTAAAATTTTTGTCGTTTGGGAAAGAGTTAAGATAGAACAGAACGTCATTTTAACTGCATGAACACCAAAAGCCTAGTCTAAATCTAATACTGACCTGTCACATTTGTCTTCTATAATGGCTTAGAATCAAACATTTGACAATTCTTCTGTTCACCTAAATTATTTACTTGAGAGCAGACACCTTTGTCATGTGACATGTTTGGCGACGAATAGTTTCATTGGTACATGTAACTGGTTTAACCCTTTCCCAAACAAGACCTGGTTTTGACGTCCCTAATAGGAAAGGCTTGGGAAAACATTGAGACAAAAGAAGAAACTGCTGATAACCAGCAGTTTCTCCTTTTGTCTCAATATTTTCTGTGCCATATTTTACACTAATCCTAATTTTAATAACATCCATTTTGTCATTTGTGGCAGTTTTTGAAGTGGACCATCCTAAAATGTTGTCGTTTGGGAAAGGGTTAAAGAGAAGTTACTCACAGATAAGGATATGTTTTTATCCAACTTGATTATTATCCTTAGTGCATCTTCAGTGTTCACTTGGACTGTTCCAGAGCTTGAACTGTATGTAAGGTAATCACTGTATTTAAAATAAAAAGCAAAATTTATGTCATAGTATGTAAAGTATGAGATATGTGACCCATCACACTAAAAGGGACCAGATAGGAAGTGTGAAAAGTATCAATCCTAGTCAGTCTGCGCAGTTTGCGCAGCCTGACTTGGGTCAATACTTCTAACTGTAATTAAATTTCTAAATTCATCTACAGTATTTATTAGGGATGGAAACGAATACCAAAATACATATTCGAATATTCGTTTTAGATATTCAAATATATTCGAATATTCGCTTTCGGGGCTTTATAAAAATGTATCTATCGTAGTTCAACCTGTTTTCGATACGTACCTCAAATCGTGACTCTATGGTTTTTGCGCATGCTCAGAAAACCGGATGATGCATGACGTCATTGTTTATATTTTTTGGACCGGTGTCATAAGTTCTTCACTCAACGGAATTTTCAACAGAAATGCTTGAAAAACAAGCAAGTAATCACTAATTTCTTATTTTCGGAAAATAACAAGCCGTTTACACTATTACTTTTTCTTTGTTCACAAAAAGGACGAAAAAATACTTAAAATGATCCAAAAATTAACATTTAACTACCAACCAATGATCTGGCACGTTCGTCTGCTTCAAAAAGTCACATGACAGTCATGTGACGTCAGTGGATTGGTAGGTACAGGGTGATTCAAAAGTGGTGGTATCTTATTCGAATTTTCTGTTTTCTCTTAATATTTTCACTTCTTTTCAATTGTTTTCTTCTTTAAAAAATAACAACAACAAAACTCTGTGGGACATTACTGAAAATGAATAATTGCTTTTAGCATGCAGTTTCTTCTTTATCCACAATGTTTGTACAAAAAAATAATTAAAAAAATCAATTTCACAAGCAAAAGATTGTTGTCTGCAACTTCTTTGGATTATGAACTGGTCCAAAATTATGATACTTGGGAATGAGTTAAAAATCGCAAGTACCCATAGGCATTTATGAAATTATTCCATTTGTATACACCAAGTTGTCCTCCATTTTGCATGTTGCTTACGTTTTGAGTCAAACTGTAAATAAATACTCTTCAAAAATAAAGATATAAAAGGTATCGAAAATAGGTCAACTTTACAAGAAGTGACCCGTTTTACCTTGTTTTTTAAGACCATTGTTTTTCAAACTCTATTTCGATAAATATCTACGAAAATAAGATTTTTGGGGACTAAATAGGTAACATTTGTGTGATTCAGCTTGAATTTGTTGGGTAAACCCTTATGTTCCTCATCGTTTAACCAGAACCGTAAGGGTATCGAAAACCGGTCAATCCACGATACCTGTAGTATGTAAACTTTCATACAAATTTGTTTGGTTTTAGAACTACGCTACACCTTCCCATATTCTTATTTCGTTACATACAGTTTATTTGTAATTAGCAGTGCAGAGAACAATATTTTAAAGATGTACTTATCATTATTACCGTAGAACATTTCATTCAAATCAACTTATGGTTAAACAATCAAAGTGCAAAAAAATGAATGTTGGATATCCTTGTCATCATAATTATTAAAAGCTTCCATTCACTGCTACATCGTAGACATTGCTTCTTTAATTCTAAGTTTTTGCCTTTTCATTTGTTTATTGGACGGAATTCCATACCTTTATTTGGATGTAATTTTAAAGGAGATCAATTTCATCAATGAGAAATAGAAATTATGACTGGCTAGGCTAATACAAGTTAACCAATAATTGATCAATATAATATGTGCAGATTAAAAAACCTTGTTAGAATTGAAGGTGCTAAAATTATCGCATTAATGTGGATGTGTATCTGTCACAATGGTAGATCTATAACTGTATGCCTGGTTCATGTTTTATCTTGACAGATGTCAAAACGTAGCGACTATCGTTATGACCGCAAGTAAGATGCAGTCATCTCCAAATTCAAATGATTGTGGTAAAAATACCAAGTTGTTTTAATTAAAAAGGTAAAAAAAGATCATGTTTCATTATGAATTTAACGAATATTCGAATACCAGATTGCATTTGAATATTCGCAGCAAAAACGAATATTCGAATATTCGGATATTCGTTCCCATCCCTAGTTTTTATCCAATCTTGATAATGGTTAGTTTCTACAATTTTGGGTTCATTGACTTCAAAAAAGGTCCTTTTTATCATGATAAGTCATAAATTATTATAGTAAACAAGATATGTTTGTGAAACACAAATTCCCCCAAAATGGCAATGCTAAGTTTTCATGTTAAGTTTTCGTATTAAGGGTTGATAAGGGTTTACAAATGACCATGAGGAAGGTCATATTGCATGGAACAGATACCAATCATTAAAAGAAGGTAACATAAACAAAGGATGGGTTACAACGAGGGCTCAAAATTGCTAAACAATTAGATTTTCTTTAAATTCTGTGATTTGATAGGGTTACATGATATATTTAATTTGTATGTGTAAAAAATCTGATAAAGCCTTACTTTTGGAGATACTGGTTAACAAAGTGGGTGGGGTAAATTGACATGAGAAGCAAATTTTTGATTTGAAGTTAAATAACTTTTCCTGTATAGATCAGATCAAATTGAAGTTTTGCATATAATTTTAATGTACTAGGGACAGAAGATTTTTGGAATCATTAATCATGTATATTAGTTTGTTGATTTTCTGTATTCGTCTTTCTGTCAATCTCAGATTTTGGTTATTTTTGATGTTCTTACTTTATGAAACTATCTCTATGGCTTTTATTTTTGTATAGATTGACATGATATTTTTTGAACATGATCCTATATGATGTAACTAAATATGTGTAAACATTAGGTTAAATCCATTGTAAAGAATCAAAGTTATTTGACCTTGACCTTCAAAGGTTATTCTAAAATATTAAGTTTTAAGATTTTGAGCAAAATTTCATCAAAAGATTGGTATATGAAGTGAATTTTAAACAAATACAATTATTTTCATAATATCCTAGTTGTAAATACTTAGTTCAGTGGAAAGTTCACGGTTGATACTAACCTTTACGCACATCATAACAAGGATATTTGAATGGGCAAGTGGACAATTTCCTTTTCAACTGTCATGCAGTCCTTATTGTTCTGTATGTCAAGGTCAAGGTCCACTGTGAAATTAGCATAGAACTAACTTAGAACAGCAAGAATATTATTCATGTGACCTTATTTAATGAAATATACTTTATAAGCCCATTTTTATATATCAAGACATAGCTGAAAATTATAAAAAGTGAATTTTTAGAATGACCTTTGAAGGTTAAGGTCAAATAACTTTAGTTCTATGCAATAGATTTCATCCAAAGTTTACAGATATTTAGTTACATTATATAGAATCATCTCCAAAAATAAGCTCTCATCAGATTTTTTACACACACAAATTAAAGATATTGTGTAACCCTACCAAATCACAGAATTTAAAGAAAATCTATTTTTTGGACCCTTGTTGCAACCCATCCTTTGAGCTTTGTATGTCAAATACCTCTGAAGAAAAGGCCAAAGTTAAGTTTTCAGACAGACAGACAGACAGACAACAGACATACTCTTAGCTCAAATTGACTGTCTTTGCATTCTATTTTTCCAACATGATTATTTGTCTACCTCCTAAACCGTAGGAATTTGTTCAGTTCAAGTTTGAAACAATCTGCTGATGACAGCATTTTCTTGTTTTGCTTCTATGTTTTATAAAGTCTATTCTATGAGGGACATCAAAATTAGGTCTTCTTTGGGAAAGGCCAAAATGACAGCCAGTATGGAGGAAAAACTTACTTGTCCAAAGTCAAGACAAATGTCAAATTAAAGTGTCTGGGAGTGGCACTGTTTGCACTACAGCTGGCAGTAGTAAACTGGATATCTGAGCAGTCAGTCTGAGTACAGATGTCCGGCCATGAAGTGCTCCGTAGACTCTGGAAAGTGTTCAGTAGGACGGTTTGCACATTATCGAGGTTCACACTTGCACAGTCAATGACAAATCGAAATTGCATGCTGGATGTGGCCACGTATTTTGGTGATGACTTTGCTGAAAAAATAAAAACAAGATGTGTTTCTGAAACAAAAATGCCCCAGAAAAAGACCAATGTTAGGTTTTCAAGTTAAGTTTCCAAATGACAGACAGACAAAGAGACAGACAGATGGACAGCGGTAAAACTATATGCCCCAACTATTTTGATACGGGGGCATAAAAGATCTTGTACACAGCATATATCAAGGGAGAAAAGCAGCTGTAATTATATCAATGACTCTAAACTACACAATACACATAAACATATAAAGGCATAAAAAATTCATATACATACGATTACATGCAGGTAATACAAGGTCATCATATGGTTCTTGTGTGTAGAAAACACCTAATTGTGTACACGGCATATATCGAGGGAGAGCAGCTGCCACTCCTTCATTATTGTTAATGCAGAATACACTACACACACCGTCCCCTGATTGACAGCTGTTGAATGAAACATCAGTACTTTGTGTGGTTGGTGCAGGACACTGGTTGTTGTCTGCAATAGAAAACCATCAAAACTACAGATAAGAGGAAGTGAAGGCTTTTAAAAATGCTATATTTCATATATTGTTCATCAAACCCTACATTTTTTGGTTAGGTTTTTTTTTTGGTATTTCTTTGTAGAAAACATGGTGAGGAATGAAGAAATTGCTTGACACAAGCAATTTCTTTATTTTTCACCATGTTTTCCAAAGCATTTATCTCGTAGGGGGTCAAAGGTGTCACTGTGTGGTAAAGTTTTAAGTGTTTGAAAAAAATCATATTTTATATAGAGGGAGTTAAAAGGTGTTACTGTTGGGCAATGTCATGGTGGAGATTGTGCATGATGGGATAGATAACAACTATGGACAAATTTGCCCTGCTTCAGGTAAGAAATTGTGCAATAACTTTCTTATTTCTGCGTCAGTTTTCAAGTGGTTTGATGCACTAAATTACTGAGTTATTTTCTCAGATATACAACTTATTTGGAAACTCCATGTACTTTTTTCCAAAAATTGACCCTAACCAACCAGAGAAACTTCCGGTTGTTTTTCTGGTTTGTAGGGATCAATTTTTTGGGATAGATACACAAAGTTTCCAGGTAAGTAATACATCTGCCATGGGGAAAGAGCTAAATAAGGCGGGGTACATCCAACACACCACTTGAAAATTGACACAGAATTCAGAAAGTTATTGCACAAATTCTTACCAGAAGCGGGACTAATTGGGCCGCTGCTGTTACCATTTCGCTTTCCAGTCAGGCGGGACAATATTTTGGGAAAAGTACCAAGAGTTTTCTAATATTTTATGCACTCAAGAAAGAGCTGAATAAAATGGCGTACATGCAACAAACCTTTTGAAAATTGACGCAGAAATAAGAAAGAAATTGCAAAACATTTGACCAGAATTGAGGCTATTTTTTCCATAGCCGTTATCCATCTGATGGTACACCATCTCCATTGAGAATGTGTTTGAAAACTTTTATTTTACATAGACGGGGAATCTTCACTTTGTGTAATTTTCATAACCATTCGTCCCTACGACTACAGCCTCATGGTTACCCCATACTAGCTCTTGTGAGCAGTGTTTCAGCTAGGTTTTTCCAAAGGGGGCCAGTTTGCCGCCTCTATTCCTAAATAGGGGCCAGACCGCTTTGACTGGGGGGTCTTATATATATTACACAATACATAGATACACTTTGGCTGTTCTTCCTGTTGAAATTCTTCCATGGGTATTCGCGTTTCCATGCTTTTTGGAATGAGTAAGCTTAATTAAATTCTTTTTGGTCGACAAAATTTTCGGGGAGTCACCACTTCCTACTTCAACCTCTTCATAATGATCTCCGATGGAGGTTGTCTTCAATACTTTGCTGGGGCAAGGAGTTGAATGATCGCTAAGATTCTGACCTTTGTCCTGATTAGGAAGAGTAAGAAATCTGTTTTGCAAATTTAACAAGACCATTTATTTTCCTAAACACGTTGTAAAAGGCAGGTTACCGGCTTTACTCAACTCTTTTACCATAGATAAAGATAATCCGAGAACCAGATGTAGACTGGTTTAGTGAATGATATTAAAATCACGGCAAGAATATTGATTTTTACTAACGCACAATAACCAGTCCAGTGTTACTATCGCCTAAAATGTTTTGCACCTTGAGTATCCGTCCCAATATCTTTCGTACCCTGGCACGTTCATCTAAGCAAAAATTGAATTTTAGTAGCCAGGAATTTTTTTTTTGTGCCTATCTTGGCGTGCCACTGTGAGAAAAATGCGGGAATTATTATTTTTTTGTGAGAATCCCACAATGGCACATCCTGGCTGTAACACTGTGTGAGGCGTCAAAAGGCGGAACTGTGGGGTAATGTGTTTATCTTCCAGGGCGTCAAAAGGCATTGCACTGTGTTAATGTGTTAAGTGTTTGAAAACTTACATTTTATATACACTGGGAATCTACACTCAGCGTAATTATCATAATCATTCATTCCTACCACTATGGCTTCATGGTAGCCCCAAACCAGCTCTGCAAAAGAGAGAATAAACCATTACTAGACAGCAAATCTTAGACTTGTCCAAATTCATCACAGATGTTGGAATTTTACATCTTTTGATCTTTTTGAGTGGAAAAAAATTGTGGGAAATGATGAGTTTTCCTCAGAAATGATGAAATTGCTTGTCACAAGCAATTTCTTCATTTTCAACAAAGTTTTCCAAAGGCTTTATTTGTAGGGTGTCAAAAGGTGTCACAGAACAACTTTAAACTTTGGAAATGGGATAAGAGTGACAAAATTATGACTTATGGGATAAAAGAGACAAACGTCTTACTGCAATCGGCAAAAAGCGTGCTACAATACTGCTTTTTCACATACAGACAGAGATTGACAGACTGCATACAGACAATATATCATCAATTAGAGGTCAAAACCTTGTAACTACACCATTTCCAAGCTGTAGTTACAAGGTTTTGAAGCCCCACAAAAAATATATCTTTTATTGGTTAAAATTTACAAAGAGTAATATCATGGACAATCATTGGAGAGCCCAAATTTTTCTATTATGCAAATATATCAAGGGTAAAAAAAGGCTTTCCAGACGGAAGTGTATCACTAAACATTGACCCTGGATTGTTAGTTTCGATTGCATTCAGGTTGCCTGTTATATCTCTGACATTGTCCAGGGTGACAAATATGTCATCAAGAGTGTCTCAAATTTGTACAACCATAATATTTACCATTTGATAAAGGGTCAAGAAAGTCTTACCAGAAGGAAGTGTATCGCTGAACATTAATCCAGGGTTGTTGTTTTTGATTACATTCAGGTTGTTTGTAATGTCGCTGACATCGTCCATGGCAACAAATCTGTCGTTAAGAGTATAGCTCACTGGGTTCAAGATACCCATACAGTTTAGGAGTGGTACAACCTCAGTCATATCTGTAAACGACATGAAGTACAATAAAACCGATTCCCAACCATTGACACTTATAATGCCCTTCAAGATAGAGGCTTTGGAAAACATTGTGGAAAATGAAGAAATTGCTTGAGACAAGCAATTTCTTCATTTCCCACGTGGTTTTCACCCAAAAAGACCAAAACATATAAAATTATATTCACTTGAAATTGTCGTATGCATCATCTTTGAATTTGGCATACACCAAAATAGTGTTGTCTGGTAATTAATGGGTTAACGCTTTCCAAAACAGAACAAAATTAGACTATCCTCATATGAAAGATGTTGTAGCAGGCAAGCTAGCTGTTGATAAATACAGTATAAGTGCACAACATAGCACAGAAAATATTGAGGCAAAATGAGAAAATGTTGGTTATCAGCATTTTCTTCTTTTGTCTCAGTGTTTTCATAGGCTTTTACTATTAGAGATGTCAAAACCTGTTCATGCTTGGGAGGAGGTTAAATCTCACTCAAGTTTTCAGGGACATCAAGATATCCAAATATGAAATTCAAATCTAGCAGTGTGTTTTATGAGGACTACAATCGTATGATTTTTATTGAAATTCCTTCTTTAGAAACATAGTTTGTGGTATCATCATATCTCTATCGCTTTTTTGAATGATCTCTGTTTATCACTGAAATCAATTGTTTCTGAAATGATAGGCAATAGGCATTTATAGGAATCACACTATTTTGCCAAGGCTAAGCTTAAAATAGGCTGATTTTTCTAGAGCTGGCTAGATCTATTGCCCTCCTGGATTTTCCACTGTGCTGCTTACCTCAGAACCATAGTTAACCCATTACCAAACGACAAAATTTTAGGGTGACCCAAATTGAAAGATCATGCAGACGACAATTTCAAAGGAATGGAATTTTTAATTTTAAGGTCTTTTTGGATGGAAAACATTGTGGGAAATGAAGAAATTGCTTGTCACAAGCAATTTCTTCATTTTCCACGATGTTTTCCAAGGCCATTATTTTGAGGGGAGTCAAAAAGAGTCATTGTGTGGTAATGCGTTAAATAACGATAGACCATATTAGAAATTCTATTGTTTCTTATCAATTAGACAATCGTTGGTGAATTAGACTAGGACTCACTTGGTGCCGGTGATTTCTGCAAGTCGCCAACAAATCTGCTAGTAGAAGGCTGCAGCATGTAGTTCCAGGAACCTTGTATATGTGGTGTAGCACTACTAAAACTGCCAACTTTATCAAGACTAAAATCACTCTTGGACAGATAGTAATCCCATACTTGTATATCTTTGTATTCAGCAAGCAAGTGGCTACCTAGACATATCTGAACACTGAAATAATTCACAACAACATGATTAATTCTTTCATAAACAACAAAATTTGGACCTGTCCAAATTCAGAATTGTTGAAGATGAAAAATTAATATGACTGTCAATTATGAATGAAAACTGTTATTTGTAGTGTGAAAACTATTTAAGCAAAATTCAAAAATGTAGAGTAAACAAGAGGACCCTGAGGGCCCTAAATCGCTCACCTGAGTAATGTTTTAATAATGCCAAATAACTTTGCATATGTTACGCATTGTGGTCCCAGAGAAGAATTTTGCCATGTAGTTTAAGAGGAGATGTTGTTTACAGAAATTGATGAGCTTTCATGACATTTCCCATTTTCTGATGCCACAGCAACCAGAGTTTTTCATGGATTTCAATTCTTATAGCAATTTTTATATGGGACCACCCAAGGAACATTTCTGGTTGATTTCAACCCAGAAGTTAAGGAGGAGATGTCGTATAACCCTTTCCCAAACAAGACCTGGTTTTGACGTCCCTTATAGAATAGGCTTGGAAAAACATTGAGACAAAAGAAGAAAGTGCTGATAACCAGCACTTTCTCCTTTTGCCTCAATATTTTCTGAGCTCTATTGCACACAATTTCAACCTTGATTAACATCCATTTTGTTGTCTGCAGCAGCTTTCAATTTGGACTACCCTAAAAGTTTGTTGTTTGGTAAAGGGTTAAAGAAACTTTTGAGAATTAAAGAAATTCCCCATTTTCCGTTGCCACGGCAACCAGAGTTTTTCATGGATTTCAATTCTTTTAGCAATATTCATAAGGGACCACCCAAGGAACATTTCTGCAAAGTTTGATTGATTTTGACTCTGTAGTTTAGGAGTAGATGTCGTTTAAAGACATTGTTGAGGTTTAAAATAATTACCCATTTTCTGATGCCACAGCAACTAGAGTTTTTCATGGATTTCAAATTCTTTTAGCAATTTTGATAAAGGACCACCCAAGGAATATTTCTGCCAAGTTTGGTTGATTTCAACCCAGAAGTTAAGGAGATGTCGTTTAAAGAAAATGTTGAGCTTTTGTGAAATTTCCCATTTTCCGATGCCACGGCAACCAGAGTTTTTCATGGATTTCAATTCTTTTAGCAATTTTTATAAGGGACCACCCAAGGAACATTTCTGCCAAGTTTGGTTGATTTTGACCCAGAAGTTAAGGAGGAGATGTCGTTTAAAGAAATTGTTGTACTTTTGTGAAATTTCCCATTTTCCGATGCCACGGCAACCAGAGTTTTTCAAGGATTTCAATTCTTTTAGCAATTTTTATAAGGGACCACCTAAGGAACATTTCTGCCAAGTTTGGTTGATTTTGACCCAGAAGTTAAGGAGGTGATGTCGTTTAAAGAAATTGTCAAACTTTTGTGAAATTTCCCATTTTCCGATGCCACAGCAACCAGAGTTTTTCATGGATTTCAGTTCTTTTAGCAATTTTTATAAGGGACCACCCAAGGAACATTTCTGCCAAGTTTGGTTGATTTTGACCCAGTAGTTTAGGAGGAGATGTCGTTTAAAGAAATTGTTGACGCCGTGACGGACAGACGGACAGACGGACAGACAGACAGACAGACAGACGGACAGACGGACGCCGGACATTGATCGATCACAATACCTCACCTTGAGCACTTCGTGCTCAGGTGAGCTAAAAAGCCTTAAAGTGTAGGAACGGGTGTAACCCATTACCACCCATTGACACTCTTTGACTTCTTCAATTCCTACACTGTTTTCTACCCCCCAAAAATTTAAATTTAATCCACTTGAAATAGTTGTCTGCAACATCTATGAATTTGGACCAGTCTTAAGTTTTGCCGTCTTAAGATGGATTAAAATGACATACTCTGACCAACAGATAAGAGGGAGTGAAGACATTCTAAAAATTTTATCGTCTTGACATCCAAATTCTAATGAGTAGAAATCTAACCACAACATATAGGGCTTGATGAACATTTAGTGAAATATCTAATTTTGAAAAACTACCACCCCTCTTATTTGTAGCTCTGACTTACTTATCATTGAAGTCAATATTCTCTCCAATGGATACAGTATCTGCTGATGTTACAGCGTCGATTGTACTGGACATGTCCCCTTTATTGTCTACAGCGATGCCAATGTGATGCCATTCACCGTCAAACAGGTCACTCCCGAAGCCGTTCAGCTCACCAAATGTTAAGCTGGCCATCCCATGGTCTTCATGCGTTGTTTCGATACCATTTGTCTTTATCATTAGTTCAAAATTGGTCTTTCCTGCTGTTGGCATTAAGCTTTTTCCACTGAAATAAAAGTTGAATTAAAGGGACATTTCATCCCAATTTCAATTTTTTAAAGTATGTCTTGATGCCAAGATTGGTTATTCTAATGAGTATAAATACTATTGGTTTTTTTTAAGTTGTTGCAAATAAGCGAGAAACACGCATATAAAGTTGAGACATAATCGATAAATTGCATATAAATCCGAACTGTTGTCCACAACAATTTGTTCAATTTTAACACAAAAATATAAATTTCTCGTAAACGGCGCAATATTTTGGCTTGAAATTTTCGGAATTTTCATAAGGAAATATGCTCTTTCAGATAAAGATAAAAGTAAAATTTATGACAAAAAATTCTGAAATGTCACTTTAATGGCTGCAATGTAGGTAAATTGTCACAACATATGGCAACAAGAGTTGTCCGCGGACAACATAGCTCACGGTAAAGGCTGCTTTGAACTAGGAAAAGGTCAACCTCCACAATCAAGGTAAAGGTCAATGTCGCTAATGAAAATCCTTGGAAGGGGACATCAAAGTGTGAAATATCAAGGCTCTATCTTTATTAGTGCACAAAATGTGAGCCATATATAAAGTTTTTTACAAGTAGGTCAAACTCCAAGGTCAGAGGTCACTAGGAGAAAGGTCATGGTAACAAAAGAAAGGTCTTGGTGGGAGGTAGCTATGTGCGAGATATCAAGGCTGTATGTATAACAGGATATAAAAAATATAGCCAAGGTAAAAGATTTTAATAAGTATGTCAAACTCCAAGGTCAAGGTAACAAGCTCATGGTTACAAATCAAAATCCTTGGCATGTCAAACTCCAAGGTCAGGGTCACAGGGTCAAAGTCACAAATGAAAATCTTTGACAGGAGATACTATGTGTGAAGTATCAAGGCTTTATCTTTAATAATAAGCCTACATGATATATAGGCCAGGTTATAGTTTTTTTTAATTAAAATTAGGTCAAACTAAAAAAAAATCACAAAGACAAATGAAAACATGCAAGATATTGAAGGTAAGGTAGAGTTATTGAACAAATATTAAAAATGATATGTCACATGATTCTCCATCATAATTTACCTTAGCATATGTAACACCATGGCATCATTTCTATAGCTGTAAACTCGCAGTCTCAATACAATGGAAAAGGCATCTGATTCAAGACGGAATGGTGTCGTAAGGCATGAAGTTTGTTCCCCGTTCAGCGTGTTTACCAACATGTTGTACTCATACATTGGAGCTGAAAAATATTTACATTTAACCCTTTTTTAAAACAATAACATTTTACACTGATACCAAACAACAAAATGTTTGCCTGGTCAAAATTCAATGATGAAGCCGATGACAATTTTAAGTGTATGGAATTTTATATTTTTTGGCTTTTTGGATAGAAAATATTATGGGAAATGAAAGAATTGCTTTTCACAAGCATTTCTTCATTTTCCACAATGATTCCAAAGGCCTTTTTCTTCTAGGGTGTCAATGGGAGTCAATGTGTGGTAATGGCTTAACCCTTTCCAAACAATTGCATTTTAAGTTAGTCAAAATGGAAAGAAGTTGCAGGCAACAAAATTAATTCAATTTGACAGAATCTTAAAAATCTTCGCATTTTGGGTTAGAAGTCATTATGGATGATGAAGAAATTGCTTGATACCAGCACCCTACTTATACATCAAGTCTGATCAAGATCTATGTTATTCTCCAATAGCTACAATATAACCTTAACAACAGTTACTTTAAGTGAATATCACGGGTCCTGATCAGGCTGCACTTGGGCACAGACTGACCTTGAGTCTCAAATGCAAATGAGGCAGGATCTGGAAAAATGTCCCTTATAGCATTTGAGACAGCCATGTTTCAAGATCAGGCTGTGCATAGGTGCAGTCTGACCTAGATCCATATTACTCTAAAATGGTTATTACAGACCATAATGAAGCTATTGGAGAGCAGCATGGGTCCTGATCAGACTGCCTCACAGCCTGTATACACAGGCTGATCTGGATCCAAGTTTGGCCCATATGCCTTGAGGGACCTTTTCCCAGATCTTGGCTCATTAATATATGACCATTTTCCACATCAAGAGCTACAGATTAGAGGGGGAGGGGATATTGGCTTTTCAAAATGCCGTAATTCATCTATTGTTCATCAAACCCTATGATGTGGTACTCATTGGGATAATCTCATTGAGCTAATTCCACTGAATACCAATAACATAGGGGTTGGATTTGAGGTGTTTGATCTGAAATAGCCAATTTGAAAGGCATTTGCCCCTTCTTATCTGTTGCTCTCTCGACTCATTACAGTTTATAAAACAGGGTATGGCTTTTCAAAATGCAATATTTTATTCATTGTTTTTCTCATCCAGACAATTCAAATGAGTACCCACAACTTGGGGTTTGGATTTAACCCTTTCCCAAACAACAAAATTTTAGGGTGTTCCAATTTCAAAGCTAGCGCAGACGACAAAATGGTTGTGGATAAACTCAGGATTTGTGTATTTTATAGCATAGAAAATATTGAGACAAAAGGAGAAACTGCTGGTTATCAGCAGTTTCTTCTTTTGCCTAAATGTGTTCCCAAGCCTTTTCTATTAGGGACGTCAAAACCAGGTCTTGTTTGGGAAAGGGTTAAAATAACAAATTTATAACGTCTGTACCCAAAGGGTCTCATTAAGGGTAGGGACCGAGAGTTCCCCATTCTCAGCCCTTTCCCAAAGAAGACCTAGTTTTGATGCCTCAGAAGGAAAAGGCATGGGAAACCATTGAGTCAAAAGAAGGAAATGATGGTAATCAACATTTTCTCTTTTTGCCACAATATGTTTGAACTGTATTATTCACAGTTTTTACCTTAACTGACATCGATTTTATTTTCTGCAGCAGCTTTCATATTGGATTACTCCATGTTACCGTATGGAAAAGGGTTTGATGTAGCTCTAAGATTGCTGCTCATGATTAACCCTTTCCCAAACGGACAAATTTTAGGGTGATCCAATTAGAAAGCTGTTGTAGATGACAAAATTAATGCTAAAGAGGAAGGATTTGTGTACAAGATAGCACAGAAAATATTGGGACAAAAGGAGAAACTGCTGGTTATCAGCAGTTTCTTCTTTTGTCTCAATGTTTTCTCAAGCCATTTCTATTGGGGACGTTAAAACCAGGTCTTGTTTGGGAAAGGGTTAATGGCTATGGGAATCATATGTCACAACAATTGCAGATATCTTCAATAATTCTGTTAATAATCATATAACCCATTTAAGTTCGGTTTGAAGCAGCTTTTGATGTATGACCCATCCAAATTATGTTTGAGGCAAAGAAGGTGGATATTTGTCAGAGATTTGTAAGCTATGAGAGATCTTTAAAATAAAAAGCTGATAAAAAAGTTATTGTTGTCGGGTTAAATTTTACGTAGTCATCAATAGCATTTTTATCAGCCAATTTTTGAGATATCAACCACATCCTGCAAACTCCTGACTATTTTTTAAAAAAATTTTCTCTGATTCAAAACAACCTCAAATTGGTCCCATATTAGTAGAATTATCGACAATTTTCAGAAATAGATGTGTCACATGATTCCACATCATGTAATTAAAGAGCAACACATAATTGAGGGCGAAGACATTCTAACCTTGTTATTTCAATTTCAAACCCTATGTTGTGGGTACTCATTTGGATTGTCTCAATGAGACGATTCCAATGAGTACCCACAACATAGGGTTTGATAGATCATAATTGAAATATTGCACTTTGAAAAGCCATCACTGCCTCTCATCTGAAGCTCTGCATTACCAACCTCTACAAGAGGATCCTGTGAATACTTTGCCCTCTGGACACTGGCAGATGTAGTCTGTGACAGTGGATCGGCAAGTCGCGACATTTCCACAGGGATTTGTCGAGCAGGGGTCGGCTGCAATTTCACATGCTACCCCACTGTAACCTGTAAATATATACATGAAATATAAATTACCTTTTATACTTACAGGGACCTTATGGGATGTGTAAAAAGTATTGACCCTGGTTAGTCTATGCTGACTACCTAGGATAGAAACTTTTCACCCTTGGGTTATTTTATTGATATAGAATGTTTTTGTTATTTTACAATATTTTCATTTCCAAATATGACATCTGGTTGACCTCTGCTGGGTCTGGACTGGTTCTCCAAATCTTGGTTTTATGGATTTCACATAAGGTCCCTTGCAGCCTGAGGGTCACATATACATAAAGTATACAAATAGAGCTTTAGTTTGAAGTGAATTTCACATCCATCTCAACAGCATAGATCATATTTATGGAGGGCGTTTTCCAACTTGGCCTTATCCCATTTGGTCTGAAATTCAATTTTGAATAACAACACATTGTAACTACAACTGTAGCAAAGTTGACAAACACCCCCTAACTTAAAGCTCCTGCTCACTGAAAAGTGCTATAGGTCAACAGATTCTTGAGGTATTCTTAAGGTATTCTAAGCCAACTAAAATTGTCACTGAGCTAACATCCCCCAGTGCAGTGTTTGAGCAACAAAATCAAATTCAGCTTCACTTGTCACACCTTTATCTTAGTGTGACATATTTGTATATAAAGGGTTTCCTGCTGTCCATACAAAAGGTCTTCAAAAATTTCATGTGAATTAGTCACACCTTTTTGGTGTTAGCAATCAACCCACTAGGAGCAAAATCACATCTTTAACATTCTGGGTTAAGTTTGTGCAGGTAACTCTGTTCAAACATGTATTACTGTCTTTACGAAAAATCTTCAAAATTTTTTATGTAAAATAAAGTTTACTAGTCACACCTTTTGGTGTAAGTAATCAACTCACCTGGGGCACTGTGTCACACCTGTAACCTTTTGGTGCTAAATTTGTGCAAGTACCGCCGTTCAAACAGAAGTTGTTGTCATTACAAAAGATCATCAAAAATTTCATATGAATTGAAGTTCACTTGGCACACCTTTTTGGTGTGAGAAATCAACTCACCTCGCATACAGTCACACCTGTAACCTTTTGGCACTAGATTTGTGCAGGTACCTAGCTCTGTTAAAACAGAAGTTGTTGTCTTTACAAAAGATCTTCAAAAAAAAAGAATTTCATGTAAATAAAAGTTTACTTGTCACACCTTTTGGTGTAAGTAATCAACTCACCTGGGGCACAATCACACCTGTAACCTTTTGGCGCTAGATTTGTGCAGGTACCTCCATTCAAACAAGTATTGTTGTCTTTACACCAATCCTTAACAAACTCACAAGAGTCCCCAGTATAATCTGAAAACAGTTTTCAATATTTTGATAATCCCTTTTCTCAAACCACACAATTTAGGGTGATCCAATTAGAAAATTAGAAAGCTGCCAATGATAAAATTGATGACAATAAAGAAAGGACTAGTCTATTATAAAGCCCAGCTGCTGGTTATCAGCATTTTCTTTGTTTGCCTCAACATTTCCACAAGCTTTTTCTATCAAGAAAGTCAAAACCAGGTCTTATTTGGAAAATTTGTCCAACAACAATTTTTTGACTGCTTTAACCCTTTCCCAAATGGCAAAAATTTGACCTGTCCAAATTCAAAGATGCTGCAGACGACAATTTCAAGTGAATGGAATTGCACATTTTTTGGCCTTTCTTGGTAGAAAATATTGTGGGAAATGAAGAAATTGCTTGTCACAAGCAATTTCTTCATTTTCCACAATGTTTTCCAAAGCCTTTATCTCGAAGGGCGTCAAAAAGCGTCAATGTTTGGTAATGGGTTAAACTCAAAGTTGATACAGAATATAAATATACTGCAACTTCGAATTGCAACAAATTGATTAATTCAGGTTAATTGAATGGTTGCGGTTTAAAGTCTTTCTCAACTGCAAGGCTGGAGGCCTAACCACAGGACTGGTTTCCCACTCTGGAACTACCCCAACATCCTTATCGAGCCTCCAGCTGCTAGCCCAAATAGGTTAATAATTATCAAACTATTTGCTATTTTTGATATTCAAGAGCTGATAACTACATGTAGATACTTTCTGATTTAATTAAAATTTATGCCCCTGAAATGGCCAATGTTAAGTTTTTTGACAGACAGACGGATGGACAGGAGTGAAACAATATGGCTCCAATCTTTCGATATGGGGGCATAAAAATCTTGGAGAGGGTCACCCAAGAATCAATTCTGTGAAATCTGATTGAAATCCATTAAGTAGTTTTTGAGAAGATTATCATAGAAAAAAGTTTATAGACAGCCTCAATATTTTCCATGCCATAATAAAACAAGAGCTGTCACTGTAAGATGACAATGCCCCCGACACCGCTTTGATTTTAAATTATGGCCAATCTATGTTCAAGGTCAAGGTCATCCAGGGGTCAAGGTCACCAAAGTATGTGCCTACAGAAAGGTAATGTACCAAGGAATGTTGTGGTAAAGTATGAAGCGAATATGTTAAGTAATTATTAAATTAAACGAGGCTTACCTGTAAGGTGAAGTTTGATTTTAATTCCATCCGATTTAAGGTCATGAGGGAATTAAAATGAGATGTGAGCTGCGCATGCGTAGTCAGTCTTCAAAGAATTTATCAATATTGTCCATTCTGTGGTAATCAATTAGAAATTACTGTTAATTGAAACTAGCATAGAGAGGGAGGGAGGTGGGATTTTAATTCCCTCATGACCTTAAATCGGACTCATGGAATTAAAATCAAACTTCACCTTACAGGTAAGCCTCATTTAATTTAATAATTCCATTTCGCCGATTACGCTCATTTCGGTAATTAAAATGAGACTTCAAAGCAACAATATTGATAAATGCCCATGATAGGCTTTCTATAAAACAGGGTGGATAATCACGTGACCGGGAAGGATACACTGTATTAGAAAATGGCGGCTTGAACTCCCGCCTGGGATCAGTTTTCAGGTAATTATTCATGTTTTACCAATTTTCTCTTGAAGAGACATAGCCTATCATATGCGCATTTTCATTATTCGAGCTCCGCCACCAACAACTACACACAAAAACATGCATTTTTGTCAAACATCGTGGCAGTTTGCGTCCGCTAGCAACCGGCCACATGTTTTTGGGTGGGTACAACGGACGAGTTCAAGCCTATTTTGGACTAAATTACCTTTAAATGCCATATACTTCAACAAATTCCGTATGAAATCGCAGGCTTTTGTCAAACACACTCAGTGGCTAAGTAAGAACTACGGGAATGATGCGTTTTTCTTAAAATCAAGGTTTTGGCTGATGGATACCTCGCATCATTCATCTTGTTTGGGATACATCGTACTCTGGCATAATATACGTTTCATGTGGAATGCACAATTGAGCTCTAGATAGTAAATACAGCGCAAACAACTTTGTATTGTATGTCAATAATAAATAATTGAATTATCTCACTGTAATGACGTAAATCGAGCACACAAATATATTTATATTTCTGTCAATCCAGCATAGTCTTATGTTGAAATCACTTTCAAATAAAGTTCAATTTAATTTTATAGCGGAGTACCCACCCATTTTATTCGGGTGATAGTAATTTCGGAAAAATACAATTTCGGTAAAATGAATTTATATAGTATTAAAATGGATACTTCGGTATTTACAATTGAATAGATATGTTGGTATTTAGAAATTTATGCAAGAAAATGTGTTTTCCCAGTTTTTGTCTTGCTCCAAAGAAGGAAGAGGGTGGACTCGTAGCCACAAACCAATACCCGTCATCAAGTTTGTGGCTACGATATCGCAGCTTCTGTCATTTCGCCTTCAAATCAGTTTTGGTCACTCTATTTTCGATTTTAGGGCGAAAGATTAATCAATATTACACTGTTTAAACTAGATTAAAGTTAATTTATCTCAAAAGTATTTGAAAACGAAACCACTCGTTCATCGTAATTCCAACCAAGTAGACCAAGTAGATCGATAAACCATATCCTGAGGTGGGTGGGGTAAGATTTAAATATTTCGATTGACAGCTACAAGAAAAACTTGTAATGGAGGCCGTCATCGCTGGTATGAGATGTAAAAGTTACCAATGTGTAGGGATTTTATCAGTGAATAGATAAATAAACTGTCGCTTTCATGGAAAAGTACATTAGCTTTCAAACTTTGATATTCCATTTGTCCACTACAAACGGCTAAAACAAGGTATTTGTCTCACTAGGTTAACCCACCCTTCTAGCTTTCTTGGCATGAAATAAGATTCCAATATCAATAATTCATTACGTGAATCATTAAAATTTATGTGTGAATGGCTTCTGCAGCCATTAGTGAAAAGAATCTAAGCTTGCGTTAAAATACAAAATTGATCTGAATTTTTTAATCAGATATTTGGCTGCATTTTTATTTGTGTAGTGTCCGGAACACTTTACAGTGCAATAAAAAGTCCTGAGCTTATGTTAACATGAAACAGATTATTTCATTTAGGCTACCATATTGAAAGCCGTAATATTCAGACTATTGAAGCTTTGTTGTAAATGGATCCTTAGAAAAATCACCATTGTAACAATTTGTTACGGACACTAAATATTCAAGCTTTGGTCTATAAATGTCCAATTTTCTGAGACACAACTCTAAAAATTTGGGTACAATAGACTACCAAAATTTACCGTAGGAACTGTTGTATCAAATCAAAATAAAGTTGTTTGGAAATAATCAAATATAATTCATCCCATGTACCCTGAACTCTAAAATTGTTGAGACAATATAACGCCAAAAAATGACCATTATTGGGATGTGAATAGTGAAATAATTTAAAAAACAAAGCTACGTGTTGTCCCAAAATTTGGTAGTCAATGAAAATAACTATAGTTACAAATCTTGAATCAAAAAGGTTAATGCAAATGCTATAGTTTTTTGCTAAAGTGCATATAACATCATAAATTTTTAAAGTGGACAAATACCGTGTTTTAGCCGAAAGTTCATACAGGTTTTGATAACCTTGGTTATTATTTCATAGTAATTTAAACACGTCGGTGTAAATGCAAAACCTCGTATGTCGATTCTTGCAATTTTCAAAGTACAAACTTGAATGCCAAAATTAAGACGATTCACGCAGGTTTTTGGATGTTTTCATTTATCATTATTAAAGACATATTATTCGTGAACAATATGTCCGAATTTCAAGTAAAACCCTTCTGGTTCCGAAAAATTATTAAATTCTTTTTCATCCAATCTAAAATTTTCCAAAAACGAGATACGAGGTTTTGCATTTACACCGACGAAATGTAGTTTTAAAGCCTTATGGGGTAGTGCCATGTAAATCATGTTATTTCCAAATCAAACCCTTTGTTGTTGATACCCAGTAGAAACTGAATTAAATTGATTGGAAATTTCAATTGTGTACCAACAGCATAGTTTTTTTTAAAAAAGGGTTTACATTATTCATTCTAATCTAAGCCTTTGCATTTCAGTATTTCTCCCACATGACCGGAACCCCGACTGACAGAGACAACTAATCTAAACGGATCAAACATGTCAAAGCCTAGATAGATCCTACAACAAGTTACAACAGTAAACAATGGTAAATGACAAGTTTTGCACTATTTTTCAAATCTTCGCTCGGCTCTAGTGATCTGGTTCCACAACCGTACTAGAATTCCAGGGTCAATCTCTTTTCTAGCTGAGTCGGGATATTTTAGTTAGTGGGTAACTGCGTATACCATCAATTCAACGAAAGTAGGTTCAAACCCTGGTTCTGTCAATATCCTTGCTAACATTTGACAAAATTTATATCTTCATCACCAAATGGGATGAACAGGTGGTTGTTCAAATTGTATTTTCATTGTGTTCATTGTTGGCAAAGGTTCGAGAAATACTAGAAACACATGGTTAGGTGAACAAGTCACACTATATGACTGGAAAAAATGTTGAACGCAGCCGCTGTGCTTAAGTTTCATTGAATCACTGACTATTTTTGGTCCAATAGAATTATTAATTTTGTATTTGCCGAACAGTGTTTGATTCAAATTGTATGCCGTGTTTGTAATAAAGAAAGAATTGCAGAGAACACACTGTTAGGTGCTGCAAATTTTGAAATAAAATGACCATTTCCCAAACAAGACCCAGTTTTGATGTCCCTACTATTTAGGCTTGGGAAAATATTGCGACAAAAGAAGAAAATTCTAATAGCCAGCATTTTCTCTCTTTTCCTCGATACTGTTTGGCAAGACCATTGAGATTTCTTTCTTTTGGTATGAAAGGCTGTCAGATGGCTAGGATTGGTTGTTTTAATATAATTGTATTGAGTGTAAAAATTAAACCAGGGAACACATTGTAAGATGACAAGCTAATGCAGCCCTAACTCTATGAAAGCAGACTTTATCTACAAAAACAAACTTGATTTGTTGTATCTAATTTTCCAGGGAATGACCGAATTGGACCATTAACGAAACAGCTGAATAGAAAATCATGATGTTTTATTGGTGTTTTCATCTGTGGAACATAGGTTGAAGGAACTTATTTTTAAAAGTGAGTCAAAGAGAGGGAAAAAAGATGACAATGATGATGTAGGCTACTGCTGCTGAGGAAGGCTGGTTAGGATACAAAGACGTTGATTGCTATAGATTGAGCATCAGTGATTGGCAAACTTAACCCTTTCCAAAACAAGATCTTGTTTTGATGTCTGTAATAGAAGAGGATTGGGAAAAGTTTGAGGTAATAGAAGAAAATGCTGATAATCTGCATTTTCTCCTGTTGCCTCATTATTTTCTGTTGTTTTGTTTACAGATCCTGTCTTAACTTACACACATTTTGTCACCTGAAGCCCCTTTCTAATTGGAAAACCCTGAAATTTTGCTGTTTGGGAAAGGGTTTATGGAATAAGTGTTTTGAATTGGAAGATGGTTATGTTTGAAAACAAAGTAGTTTTAATCTGAGTATCTGACTCTTTCTATATAATGAAACGTTATTTATACCCGTTAATGCATGGCGGCTGGCGCAATTATTAAATCAGACTTGCATCTATAACTTGGTGGAAAAAGATGAAACTGTTAATACATCCTTTTCCAAATTGATGCTTTCAAAGGCTTTTTTCTTTAATACCCAACTGGTCAATGGTTCCTCCTTTTCCCACTGCGGTATTTCTGATGATATTTTAGACTCTATTTGACATATTTCTATGGAAAATCTGTAGTAAAATTTAACCAATTGGCACTCAATGACTCTTTTTGACTCCCTACTAAAAGATAATGGCTTTAAAAACATTGTGGGAAATGAAGAAAATGCCAGTGATAAGCAAATAAAGCATTTACCACAATGTTTTCTACCCAGAACGACCAAAATTATGTCAAATTTTATTCATTCATTAATATTGCAATATCTTTGGATTTGGATCAGTCCAACTTTTGCCGTTTGATAATGGCTAAACTCTTTCCCACACAAAACCTTGTTTTGACTCCCCAATAGAAAAGGTTTGGGAAAACATTGAGACAAAAGAAGAAAATGCTGATATTCAGCACATTCAGCATTTTCTCCTTTTTCCTCAATGTTTTCCAGGCTACATTGCATACAAATTCTATATTTATCAACATCCATTTTGTGGACTGCAGCAGCATTTGAAATAAGACCACCCCAAACGTTTGCTGTTTGATAAAGGGTAAAGTCTACAAAGAATTTATCCTGTGAGTGACTGGAGCTGCTATATATATATTCAAGTCGCCACACTGTCGTTCCGGCTGTCTGTCCATACTTCCATCCGTCCGTCAGTCATTTACCCCTTTCGCCTTTTTATTTTCTACCATATCAAATGAAGGTTTCATATTATACCCCAGGTTTGCATAATATTGTCAACAACCATTTTCAACTTTGACCAGTCTAGCTGAAAGGATTAATCCATGACCACATCATGATACTTTGAAATTGATGACCCACAAGATAAAGGATTATGAATATAAGTTATGATAGCATTGTGAAAAAATGAAGAAATTGCCTATGACAAGCAAGCAATATTTTCATCTTCCACAATGATATTTTCAATCAAGAAATTTTTGAAAGATCAAAACATAAAATATTATTCACTTGAAATTGTCGTCTGCAATATCTTTGAATTTGGACCAAACTAAAATTTTGTTGTTTTACAAAGGGTAAAATGATATATATCACATTGTACAAACGGCAATACTTTATTTTATTTAAGAATACCAAGTAGTATCAGATTCACAACGATTGAACAACTTTAAAAGCTGTAGGTCTGGTCATGGCAAGACTTGGAACCATTATCCATGAAAACAACTTGAAGCTTGACTGTAGTCTTCATCATCATGTATGACGGGGGCGTAGTCAGAAATTTTGTTATGTTGACAGAAGCCCAAGGTGTAGGTCTATAGTCTAGTCCATTTGACGCATTTTGACGCCCCAAAACAGAAAAGCTTCGGAAAATATTGTGGAAAATTCTGAAATTTCCTCATTCCCACTAATGGTTTCTACCCAGGGAGACCACAAATATAAAATTACGTTCACTTAAAATTGTCATCTGTATTAACATCATTGATTTTGGAAGAGTCAAAATTATTGTAATATGTTACATTGTGTTATGGGTTGTAGGGGTTCCGGGGCATCTAGTGTTCTGTTTCCACAAATTGTCTTGGAATTGGCACACTTTCAAAAATAATTATATTGAAGCCTAGGCTTCCACGCCTCCACCTATATACACATCAGTATGAAACATCACTAAATCAACACCATCCATGTTTACAGAGTTCAAACATGCATAAAAATGTTCAGAATGACAGATGTGACCGAAATATTTTGACGCTTCTTTTATGCCATTTTATCATGTTGATGAAGTCTTCAGTCATGCATTCATATTGATATATTTCTGGCATATGACCCTCCATGAATTCAGACATGTCCGCTCTTTCTAGGAATTCACCTGGACCAAGAATACTGATCTACCTGCTATGTTAAAGTGTCTCGTTAGAGAAGATTAACACCACCTGAAAAATACATACAAGATTTATTCAAACAAACAGTATTATAAGGTTGATATTAATAAATATAACCATTTCCTAGACAATTAATAATACAAGTAAAATGTTGACGCAACAAAACCTTAAACCTCCAGTAAATATCGAAGAAAAGGGAGAAAGAAATTAACATCATCTTCTTTTTCCTCAATATTTACAAATTTTGTTCATATTTTATACAAATCCCTTGCTTTTAGTTTTAAACACAAATTTGTAGACTACAGCATCTTTCAAACTAGATAATACTTAAACTTTGTCATTTGGGAAGGGATTAAAAAAGTTTTCTGGTGGAAAACGTTATGGGAAATGAAAACATGTTGCAAGCAATTTCTTCATTTCCCACAATGTTTTCCTAAGGCTTTATCTTCCGATAAGTCAAAAAGAGTTAACCTTTGGGAATGAAATAATATTTAACTTTTCTGGTAAAATTCTTCACAATTCAACAAGTTGTTTTTTAGCTTCTTTCAATTATCGTCCTTACCATAACCTCTGGATAAAGTGGCGATTGATTATGCATTCATGCAGACTATACCACTTCATCCACAGAGGGAACACAATCAAGCCATGCATACATGTAGCTTACTTTCACAAGATTACAAGATCGAAAATTCCCCATATCTACCTTGTTTGTCATTTTAACAAATTGTCTTTTAAATTTCAATTGGTAGCGTGTATATTATTAAACTTTCGGTTGATCTAATAGTTTTTCATTTTGGAATTGGTCAATCCAAAAAAATGTCTTCTGCTAAATTTAAGTCCGTATTTCTACAGATTTCAACCTTCATAGACATTGATTATTAAATGAGATTATGTTGTGTATGTGTGTGTCTCGATGCAGATGTCCCGTATTTATGTTGGGGGCACTCTAGGAGTTTAAAATATTCAACTTATTTATATTTGTGTGCTCGATTTACGTCATTACAGTGAGATAATTGACATACAATACAAAGTTGTTTTCGCTGTATTTACTATCTAGAGCTCAATTGTACATTCCATATGAAACGTATATTATGCCAGAGTACGATGTATCCCAAACAAGATGAATGATGCGAGGTATCCATCAGCCAAAACCTTGATTTTAAGAAAAGCGCATCATTCCCTGTAGTTCTTACTTAGCCACTGAGTGTGTTTGACTAAAGCCTATGATTTCATACGGAATTTGTTGAAGTATATGGCATTTAAAGGTAATTTTGTCCAAAATAGGCTTGAACTCGTCCGTTCTATCCACCCAAAAACATGTGGCCGGTTGCGAGTAGACGCAAACTGCCACGATGTTTGACAAAAATGCACGTTTTTGTGTGCAGTTGTTGGTGGCAGAGCTCGAATAATGAAAATGCGCATATGATAGGCTATGTCTCTTCAACAGAAACTTGGTAAAACGAGGAAAATTACCTGAAAACTGATCCCAGGTGGGAGTTCAAGCCGCCATTTTCTAATACAGTGTATCCTTCCCGGTCACGTGATTATCCACCCTGTAAAAGTGAGGTTAGTGGAAAATGCACTTACGTTAAAATTTCATTACGGCATTCTGAAAAGAGCTATCTTGTAACACTGGTTTGTTGTAGAACTTGCGGAAGGTACTTTCTCTCGACCAACCTGCTGTTTTCAGTATATCTTGGATGGGTACATTTTTTGCCTTGGCTTTAGATGTCACTGCTGCCCTAACACTATGTGGCCCGAATACACTGATATCAATGCCAGAGCGGCACATTACCGTTTTTATCCATCTTGCCACTGTGTCTTTTGTAACTGAATTGTGCGGTTTAACATAGCTGATTAGCAACGCATGTTCTTGTCCTCTAATACCTTTAGTTCTGGACAAATATTCTTTTAACACAAAGTAACAACACAATCTTCTATCTGGTGGGTATGCCTTTACCCGGAAAAAAGAACATTCAAAGCCTGGTCGGCTTTGCTTAATCAAATTTGAATATTGTAGAATAAACTCGGAACTAGTTTTCTTTAACTGTTTAACGCTCAACTTATTTACATTGTCGATGCGAGCTGCGTTCGTTAAAGCCAGTAACATTACAAGTTTCAATGTTAAATCTTTAAGAGAAATATGTTTGATAGGTGAAAGTTTACGTAAATAGTTCAGCACTCTATCAACATCCCAAACACTGGTGTATCTAGATGTAGTTGGTCTTATGTTAAAAACCCCTTTTAAAAAACGAACCACTAAAGGGTGCGAACCTACTGAAATGTTTTCAAACTTAATTCCTATTGCTGATAATGCTGATCTAGCAGTGTTTATGGAACTGTATGTCAATCCATTGTGAAATAAACTGGTGAGAAACTCTATGACTTGGTTTAGAGAAGGCGAAAGTTGATTAATTTCTCTTTCAAAACAATACTGAATCCATCTCTGTATGTAAGTTTTATATCCCTTTTTGGTTGTATCTCGCCAGGAGGCCATAATGATGTTGGTTGCTCTTGTAGAAAGGCCTCGACTTCGGTAAATGTTCCTGATATTTTGCAAGCTATCATCACTAGTTTGTTTGACAATGGATGAGTTTCTTTCGAATGAGGAAGAGAGAGAAGATGTTTCGTTTTTGGCAGGATCACAGGAGTTTCTACTAACATCTTCATCAATGGGCTGAACCACATCTGTGTCTCCCACAATGGTACTATTACAATGGCTCGTACTGGGCTGTTCTGGATTTTCTGAACGCAGCTGCTTATCAAGCTGAAAGGTGGATAAATGTAAACTAGATTAAACATTTTCCAATCAACCGTAAAGGCATCAATGAATGTAGCTGACGGATCAGGTTTCCATGCGCAATATTTCTTGATTTTATGATTCAATCTTGATGCAAAAAGATCTATGCATGGTTTTTGCCAATATTTGCAAAGTTGCGTGAAAACCTGGTCATTCAGCTCCCATTCTGTTTTATCATTAAACTGTCGAGAGAGAGCGTCTGCCAAATTTAGTTTGCCCGGAATATGAGCTACCGAAACCCATGACTGGTTTTTCATACACCAAGTCCAAATCTGCTTGGCTATTGTATTGCAATCTGAAGAGCGAACACCGCCCATGTTAGAGATATAGCACACTGCCGTAGATGAATCCGACAGAACCTTGATATGCTTACCTTTCAATTTTTCTGACAATGAGCAAAAAGCAAACCAAATAGCCAAATTCTCAAGAACATTAATATGGTAGTTACTCTCTTGTTCAGACCAGCGACCGCCAATCTCTGAGCCATTAAATGTGGCGCCCCAGCCTTTCTGACTTGCATCAGTTTGAATGGTCACGTCTGGATCGGGTCTATTGATTTGTCTTACTTGGGAGTCAACATTCTTATACCACCAAGAAAGATCAGCTCTCATGTCTTGGGTAATGTTCATACATGCATCGAAATTCCCAAAGTTTCTTTGTAATGCCTCAATTTTCTGAGATTCCAAATTTCTGTAGAAAAGTTTCCCAAATTCTACTGCAGAGAAAGATGAAACTATCAATCCAGTGACTTTTGCCACTTGGCGTATAGTGGCTTCATTACATTGAAGCAATTTGAGACATTCGTTTTTCAGATTAATCTTTTTATCATCTGGTAGAATGACTATCATTTTTTCTGAATCAATAATATTCCCAAGGTGTGTGATCTTTTTTGTTGGTATAGACACAGATTTTTCAGAATTCAACATGAAACCGAGTCTAGTCATTAGCGATGTTGTGCATTTGAATGTATTTACGCATTCATTGTAATTTTGCCCTCCAAGTAAACTATCGTCGATAAACCCGGTGCAAATGTGACCATCCTTATGTAAAGTAGCATAAACAGGCTTCATGAGTTTGGTAAATTTTAATGGTCCACAGCTAAGTCCATTTGGCATAGCTGTAAATTGATAAGTTTTGCCTCGCCATAAGAAACGTAAATATTTCTGATGTTCTCTTGCGACAGGTATGGAATAGTAAGCGTGTCTAATGTCCACTGAACAAAAATACATGTCTTTGGTAACCAATTTCAGAGCAGACTCAAATGTTTCCATTTTGAAATGGCGGTAAGGTAAAAATTCATTGAATTTCTTCAGGTTCAGAATCAATCTATGTTCTCCATTTCGCTTTTTCCGTAAAAATATTGGTGACAAAAACTGTCCCTTTTCATATGACACCTGAATAATTACACCTTGTGACGAGAGTTTTGTAATTTCCTGATCAATTATTTCAGATTCAAAAGCATTGAAATGCTGAGGAGGCAAAAAACTTGGATGTTGACCTGGTATAACGCCCTCTTTAAATTCAATGTGAAATTGGTTCACCATATCCAATATATTTTTGTCAGTGGTAATTTTTTCCCATTCTGAGGCAAAATCTTTCAATCTACCAGCTTGAAAATTAGCACTTACCTTGTTTAGTGCCTCGTAAATTTGGCTCCCCCCGACGATGGGAGTTTTTTCTCTCATCGCTACTGGTCATGGTAGCCGATGGATTGTGACTCCTGTAATACGGCTTGTGTCGATAGGAGCCTCTGAATCTACCCCGTAAAGGGAAATTGTTCTGCCTCTTCTGGGACCATAGCACTTTGCTACCCATGCGGGTAGAATCCTCAATTTCTTTCACAGTACGGGATACATCATCCCCGAACAGCCAGCCTGTGTAAGGCACATGATGATTGCACAACACACTGAATTCTTTTTTCAGTTCAGGCTTCAACAGGTCCCTACGAACCATGCAATTTTGGTAGTTTGCATGTCCTAGTAGGGCAACAGCATCGTTCAGATGATCGATGAATGAAGTTATTTCTCCAGAATGAGCGTTGCCATCAGATTTAAGAGCTTTCTCAACTTCGACAAGTTTATTCACGGTGTTAGCTAGAATCACTGAGGATTTGATCACTGATGTTGCACATTTTTGTAGCTTCGCATCATTAGATTGAACTCTGCGAGACATGATGTCCCATATAGGACGATTCATTTTTACTGTGTGGAGTCCTTCACAGTTTGCTGGCTTAGGAATATTATCGTCTTTAACCATGGCTTCATATTGGATTTCATCCATGCCTTTCCTGAACAAGTCATTTATGTTGCACGCCAATGTATCGTTGATATCGGGTCCACAGGACTCCGTAGCCCGGAATCTCTTTGAAAGGCCACTGAAGCGATCATTAGGGGCTGGCCTGCCCTCTGATAGTTCTCCATCTGATAAGTCAGGTCTCTCTGAGGACACTGAACAACTGTGGGATTCCCCTTCATACATGTCGTAATTCTCGTAGTTCTCGTAAGTGTTCATTACATTTTCAAATTCGTCGACCCGTTTGACCAAAGCGTCCATTTTTGAGTCAGATTTAGATTGGGCCGATTTAATGTCGGCGAGCGCCTTTAGAATAAGTTCGTTAGCGTCAGACGTCGGTGGCAAACTCTTCGAGGAAGACGATGTCTTTCCTTTCGGCGCCTTGGCCTTCTTAGCTTCATCCGATTTCTCGGTTCCAGCTTTCTGCGGCTCCGCCATGAATGGCCACGAGGTCCCCGATAAATAAGGGAAAACAACGAAAATTCACCCGAACAGCGTCCGGAGAAGAGCCTAAATCCTTCGTGACACACGTAAATATATAAAGCACGAACTGCGTCCGTAATTTGATCGTAATTAGATCGTAAAACGACTAAAACAGTCTAATTTCTTCTTCTAAAAGAAGCGTGGCAACTGACCACGCCGGAAACGCAAGCACACTGACTACGCATGCGCAGCTCACATCTCATTTTAATTACCGAAATGAGCCTAATCGGCGAAATGGAATAAGGAAGTTATGGCCAATGTTAAAGTTTTTGGACGGAATGACGGACAGACGGACGGACGGACGGACGGACAAGTCAAATTTATGATGCCTCCCTATCGGGGACATAAAAACTTCAATACATTAAGTAACAGAACATCCATTTGGTCTTCTGCAGCTCCTTTCCAATTGGAGCAATCTAAAATTTCACAGTTTTGGAAAGGTTTAAGTACATCAAAACATGGTCTTTTTTTTTGGTAAAAGGCCCTTTTCTGAGATCTTTGCCCATTACGATGTCTCAGTGCGAAACAGTTGTAACTGCCTATATAATTATAGGCAGTTACAACCGTTTCGTGTTGAGCCATCGAATTTAGCTCACCTGTTGGACAAATCCTGTTGAAATGTGTTGAGTCCTCATTTGCCTCTAGGGCCATATTTATGAGCTGGTAGAAAAAACAACCATTGTTCTCGAAAGATACACCATCACAATGTTCTAATTTTAGACATTCATCTTTGCAAACATCTGCAGAACTTGCACCAAAAGTAAAGTTAAAGTAATCGACACCCCCAGTAATTCCCATTAAAGGATCCTCAAAATAGCATCTGTTAACATCATACTCTGGAATGAAAGTGAAAATAAGGTTTTCCAAGAGCTATAGATAAGAGGGGGGTATAATTGGCCTATCAGAATACGATATTTCATTTATAATTTATCAATCCTATATTGTGGATACTGATTACAAAGATACAGGTTAACCCTTTCACTGCCATAGGCGACTTTTGTCGACTATAGGGGGTCCCTGCCATAGGCGACTTTTGTCGACAAATTTATGGGGACGAACAACAACAACAACAACAACATAAAAAAGAAAAAAAAATATTGTCATTTCATAAATTACCTTTAAATTTTGGTCACATATAGGTGCTTCATTTGTTTGTATGTGCTGAAAAATTTGAAAGGAATCCATCAAATGAGTCAAAAGTTATGCATGTTTTTGTGAACAGGGTATCGAAATTTCTTCGAATTAATTCAGCAGTGAGAAACACGTCCGAAAAAAATATTTGGCAGTGAAAGGGTTAAATTAAAGGGGTATAGCCTTTCAAAATACAGTATTTCATTAATTGCTTATATGATTAAAAATCGACACAAACATGAAAGTATTTACAGTTTTCTCTTAAATATTCATCAAGCATTTCGCCCTTATGGGCTACTTTCTTTTTTTTTTTTTTTTTTTTTTGAATTCATTGCTTATCATACCGTATATTGTGGGCAATGATTAAAATATTACAGAACTACAGAAAAGAGGGGGGTTAATTGATTGTCAATTAGGGATATTTTATTATATAACCCTTTCCCAAACGACAAAATTTTAGGGTGGTCCAAAAAACGTCAAATGGTTGTGGATAAACACAGGATTTGTATATATTTTAGCACAGAAAATATTGAGACAAAAGGAGAAACTGCTGGTAATCAGCAGTTTCTTCTTTTGCCTCAATGTTTTCTCAAGCCGTATCTATTAGGGACGTCAAAACCAGGTCTTGTTTGGGAAAGGGTTAAATTGTTCATTAAATCCTATATTGTAGGATTTTATTAGAATCATCTTGTAGAGACAATTCAAATAGTACCCACAACATAGGGTTTGAATTTGAAAAAAAAAAATAGAATGCTTTAACCTCCTTTTATCTGTTGCTCTGCTTTCCCAAACAAAATGGCCATGTTTTATTAACAAATTTAAAACTATTTTTTTTGTGTGAATTTAAATTTTATTATACATTAACCAGATTGATCCAAGACATATTTCTCAATCAATCCTATTTCCTTGTTATATAATCTACAAAAAATATTTCAATAATGTTTTCCAAAGCATTTATCACATCAGTCGTCAAAAAGCATCAATATGTGGGAAAGGAATATATACTACCACTCCATTGTATCGGTCTATCCACTGTATCAGTCTATTTGCAAATCTCGTGATACAGTGATCATAGAGCCACCTTCTGATTATTTACATTAACAACTAGGTCACTGAATCTTTCCAGCACCAATTTTATAAAATATCTGTTCATTAGGTAATAATTATTCAAACATTTAAAAACTGAACTGACGAATGGAAGTTTTTGGTTAAATCAAACAGGTAGCCATTGTTAAAAGTGATAAAAAGTATTAAAACTTTATTATTTTCCCAAATTGTGTACACCTATTTGTCAAAAAGAAACTGCCGATTCAATTTAAATACTTTTCGATGCTGTTTGTCAGTCATTATTTTAACTTTTTCAACATTCAATCACAATGCATTGATATAATGGAGTGACGCCATTATTTACAACATTTGACATGGCTGCCGATTTTTGAGATTTTTGTACTATAGAACTGGGATTTTGATAACGATTTTTTGATATAACAGAAGTATAAATGTTATTTTACAAGAAGACATGGTATGAGTAAGGAAAATTATTTATTTTCATAGCTGTCATTAGTTTTAGATAAGTAGACAGATACAATGGGGTTCCAGGCTATAACCTTACCTGTCTTGCAAACGCATACAGCTGTGTTGTTAGTATTCTGGCATATTCCTCCGTTCTGACACAGGTCCGCATCAGACAAAATGTTACAAATATCTGCTGAAATTTGAAAAATAACCTTACCTGTCTTGCAAACACATACAGCTGTGTTGTTACTATTCTGGCATATTCCTCTGTTCTGACACAGGTCCGCATCAGACAAAATGTTACAAATGTCTGCTAGAATTTGATAAATAACCTTACCTGTCTTGCAAACACATACAGCTGTGTTGTTAGTATTCTGGCATATTCCTCCATTCTGACACAGGTCTGCATCAGACAAAATGTTGCAAATATCTGCTGAAATTTGAAAAATAACCTTACCTGTCTTGCAAACACATACAGCTGTGTTGTTACTATTCTGGCATATTCCTCTGTTCTGACACAGGTCCGCATCAGACAAAATGTTACAAATGTCTGCTAGAATTTGATAAATAACCTTACCTGTCTTGCAAACACATACAGCTGTGTTGTTAGTATTCTGGCATATTCCTCCATTCTGACACAGGTCTGCATCAGACAAAATGTTGCAAATATCTGCAGGATCTTCACACAGGTTACCTTGAGTCCCTCGCTCACATCTATGAAGAATAAGAAACAATTTTATCCACTTAACCCTTTCCCAAACGACTAAATTTTAGGGTTGTCCAATTTAAAAGCTGCTGCAGACGACAAAATAAATGATCACAAAAGTCCAAAATGTTTATGTTATAGCCAAGAAAATATTGAGGCAAAAGGAGAAACTGCTGTACCAGTTTCCGGTCTTGTTTGGGAGAGCGTTAACCATGACATAATTTCATACAAACAAAAGCATCACTGAAGGTGTGTTTATAAAATCTAGTAACAACGGCTTGATTTGTTATTTAAAATCAAAACCCTGGCTCTGGTGTTAGTACTCGATTATTAGCGTTGTCTCTAAGAGACAATTGTAATGAGTACCCACAATATAGGATTTGATTAAAAATAAATAAAATTTTGCAATTTGAAAATCCATTACCCCTCTTGTTTAGCATCTGTGTCTCTGTTTTACAGATTTCATATGACATGACAAGGCTTTAGCTTTTAATATCATAAATTACACGCCTTGGCTTTTTTTATAATAATAATTTGGTAATACTTTCTTGCATACCTTTCATATCTAGACTCATAATCTATGTACTATGATACAAGTCTTTTTGAAGAATGTTATGCTATATGTAAAATATCAAGTCAGTGTCAGGTCAAAAGAAATCAGTTATACCTGCAGAAGAAGTCATCCGCAATAGTAAAGCAGGGATTGTTGTTGCAAGGATTTGGATTACATCTGTCTACTTCCAACTCGCAGTTGGTGCCTGTCCAACCTTCGGCACAATCACAAGAGTATGAGGCCTCTCCCTGCGTGCATACCCCGTTATGCTGACAAGGGAAGCTGTCGCATTCGTTTATGTCAGTCTGAAAATTACAAGTTAATTTTACTCCATTAACAAACAGTGCTGCATTTCGACGCCTTACAAAACCAAGGTTTTGGAAAACATTGTGAAAAATGAAGAAATTGCTTGTCACAAGCAATTTCTTCATTTCCCACATTGTTTTGAAATTGTCGTCTGCAACAACTTTGAATTTACACCAGCCTAAAATTTTGGCGTCTCTGGTAATGACTCACAGTTAGTGCCCGTCCATCCTTCGGCACAATCACACGAGTATGAGTCCTCTCCCTGCGTACATGACCCGTTATGCTGACAAGGGAAGCTGTCGCATTCATTTATGTCGATCTGAAAACAAATGCGGTCATAGACATGTTTTTTCAGGGAACATAATTACAGTTAACGATTGACTCTCTCGATACATCCGACTCGCAGTAAGTGCCTGTCCATCCTTCGGCAAAATCGACCTGCATTGTGCCCAATTATGCTGACAAAGGTAGCTGTCGCATTTGTTTATGTCAATATGAAAATTAAAATTTATCAACTTCTGAATCAAAACCTCAATCTCTCTTACAGGACCCATGCTAGGTTTTCAAACATACAAATAGGTACAAAATATATTCAAGAGATATATCGTATGTATTGGTCAACCTGTTCAGATAAAAGAATTCACCCAATCCTGGCAAGCTCCATTGGATAGGATAACACACAATTTTGTAAAATTTAAGGGCACATAACAAACAAAGTGAGATTCTGATCAAGACGAGAATTTCACTTAAGCAAGATCTTGTTTTCACCAACATTTTGCCTAAATTTCATCTTCATAGGTCAATTTTTGTAGCCTTTGAATCAAAGTCTTTGTAGAACAAGAGCTGTCAGAGACGGACAATGCTCCCCGAATAATGCATTGTCACAATAAATGTATGCCATGCATAGCAAACATAAAGCTAACAAATGTTAAGCCCCCCTTTTTGCATGACATAATTTTTATACCCAAATTTCACATAGTTTATTGTCAAGGGCATCTGATTTACTACTCAAATATGAAATTTCATCAAATTCTGACCATTACACTTGGAGAAATTAGAGAAAACTGTATTTTACCCTAAGTCCCCTTTTCCCATGACGAGGCCTCAAATCCAACAAGAGCTGTCCGAAGACAGCGCGCTTGACTTTCTAAATGCTTTGTATAAAGGGGGCATAACTCCTAATATATTGTGGAGCCAGGGTCATGGGCCCTGGTAGTAAGGTAGAGGGTGTGATGGTGAATAAGTATTCCAAGTTTGGGTTGAATCCCTTTGATAGTATGAAAGTTATTGATGTTTGAAAATCTTTAACCTTTGTTGCAACGCCGACGCCAACGCCGACGCCAATGCCGACGCACAGGTGACAGTATAAGCTCTCATTTTCTTCGAAAAGTCGAGCTAAAAACCGGGAAAAGTACATCAGCATTATGTCATAGGGAGTTCACATGGTAAGTTTCATTTGATTTGGCCCAAGGGTTATGGAGAAATCACTCCGGACGGATGGACGGACGGACACGCCAACATTTCAGGATTAAGTGTTTTTTCTTTGATCTTTATTAAGAAAAGTGCCACATAAAATGGCATGGTTTAAGTAGAATTGTTCTTATTTCATATAAATTATGGACAGATTGAACCACATAAACCCCCAGATGTTGGCCCAGACGGACGGACCGGACGGACAGACAGACAGACAAAGCGGCAACTATATGCTCTCCCTTCCGGGAGCATAAAAAGGCAATTTGGGGAATGGGTGTTTATCTCATTCCCACACAATGACACTTTTTGATGACCCTCAAGACAAACGCCTTTGAATAAATTGATGAAAATGAAGAAATTGCTTGTAACAAGCAATTTCATAATTTTCATCAATACTTTCTACCCCAAACAAGATGTGTTTGTGAAACACAAATGCCCCCAAAATGGCCATTTTTCTTAAATGTTAGGTTTTCGTGGAGTAAAGGTTTATTAAGGGTTAAGCCTAAGTGATGACCTTGAGGAAGGTCAAATTGTATGGAACAGATAGATATAATTGAAAGGAAGTTGCATACCAAATTAAAGCTTTGTATGTCAAATACTTTTGGAGCAAAGGCAAAGGTTAAGTTTTCAGACAGACGGACAGACAGACAGACGGACGGATGGACAGACAGACACGAGTAAAACAATATGCCACGATCTCTCAATACGGGGGCATAAAAATAAAAAAATGTTTTCATTCACTTGTCATCTGCATTCTTTTTGAATATGGACCAGTCTAAAATTTTGTTGTTTGGTAATGGGTAATTAGATTAAATAATTACCTCACAATTTACTCCAGTATACCCAGCATTGCAGTTGCAAGTAAATGAATCCACCCCGTCCTGGCAAGCTCCATTGGCTAACACACAAGTACCGGGGCAATCCTGTATGTTGTTCTCACATTGGGTACCTACAACATAATATTATTACAGGGTATAGCTCTAAGTAAATGACCTGGCAGAGCATAGATTGAAGCTAGGGATGATCTACCAGGTCATTCATCGCCAACTCCTACAGATATGAAATGGAGTAAATACTCGATATCATGAACAACAATAACAACAAATAAGACAATGTTAAGACTTTCTAAATTCCCTTCCTGACAAGCTCCATTGGATAACACACAAGTACAAGAAATTAACCTTTTCTAAAACAAGACCTACTTTTGATGTCCCTAGAAGAAATGGCCTGGGCAAAACATTGAGGAGAAAGTAGAAAATGCTGAAAACCAGCATTTTCTACTTTCGCCTCAATATTTTTCTATGCTTTATCACTCACAAATTCTATCTCTATCGGCATCAATTTTCCACACTGCAGCTTCTTTCAAATAGGACCTATCAAAATTTTGGCTGTTTGAGAAAAAGTTAATTCAATTGTTTTGAGAAAAAGTTTACTCACCGTTAAAACCAATAGGACAAGAGCAATTAAAGCTCTGCAGGAGGTCATTGCAAGTTCCACCGTTAAGACAAGACGACGATGTACAGTCGTCAATATTGTGTTGACATAAGGATCCCGTGTAACCCGCCACACATGAGCAGAAGGCTGTTAAACCCCCAGCGTTTTCAAAACAGGATCCTCCATTTTGACACTGAAGAGAGTCACAAGGTGAAGCTGTCTTGTTGCAAGCAAACATGCCATCTGTAATAATAAACAAGAACAATCATAAACAGGTTATGCTCTCCAAAATAAGTGTTTGTCACAAAAATAGCACTTTCTTGGAATTGTTCATATATGAAGTTTCATCAAATTTGGTCAAAGGGGTGTGGAGAACTGTTTTCCGACAGCCTGACAGACAGCTGGACCAACACACAGTAAGACGCATAATGTGGCAACTATAATCATGCTCTCCGGAAATCAAATTTGGGGAGCATGACAAAATGTGCATCAAAACCAAGCCATTTTTGCTAAATAAATGTCAGTGTTATGATAGGTTCCTATTTCCGAAAAGATCAACCTGATTGCTTACATTCCCCTATCAAACCTATGCAAATCACTTCTTCTTCTCTAGTTGATCAAATTTGATCTGTACAGTAGATTCGATCGGATGAACTGATGAAGCAGAGGTTGAGTTGATCAGGGTGACGTCAAGTATCACTTGAGCACAAGTGAAGGTGATTGAGTGCATGTTGGGTAAAAGACAGGCGCATATCTAGGCGGAGACCTGAACGCCCTGGCTTCAACCTAATATTTTTTTTCAAGTGTGCCAAGTGTATGGTCTTTCCAAGAATACCAAAGATGTAAAATTAAATTCACTTAAAATTGTCATCTGCTTATTTTCACTTTGGACAAGTCTAGAATCTTGCCATGTGGTAATAGGTTAAAAAGTTGTCATACCATTTCCAAACAATGGAGGCTCACAGTAGCATTTCCCATCCCTGTCATCTATACTGTCATAGCATACATTTCCCAGGCAGTCATTGCTCGTACAGAATGTCGGTACATTTGCACAATACTTTCCGCTAAAAACAGTAGCACAGTTGCAGTTATAGTCCCTCAAAACTGGAGAGCAGACTCCGCCGTACAAGCAAACATCAGGGTTTTCAACACATTCATCTGTGAAATAGACAAGGTTTTGCATGACACACAAATTGCGCATCGTTGTTTCAATATCAAAACAAAAGACCCCTTAAATATACCTGAGGGTTACTAATGACTCAATGTTTAGAATTTGATTTGATTTTTGTATGATTATGTTTTCTAACCCTACATGTAAAGATTTTTAAAATTACACAATCTTGAAATAGCTGTCTGCAAAACTTTTTAAATTGGAACAAGCAAAGCCTCACTGCCTGGTAATGGGTTCATGTATGGGTATGGGTTGTTAATCCGATCCCACACAGCGACCCTTTTGACTTCCTTCAAGAGAAACGTTTTAGAAAACATTGTGGAAAATGGAGAAATTGCTTGTGACAAGCAATTTCTGCATTTTCCACAATGTTTTCCACCCAGAAAGTTGTAAAAATTTCAAATTTCATCAACTTGAAAATGTTGTCTGCATCATCAATGAATTTGGATTTGAATTTAGTCTGAAAATTCGCATCTGGTAATGGATTAGTTAACTCATTCCTAACCAAGACCAGTTTTTGACGTCAAAGGGAAAGGCTTGGGAAAACATCTAGACAAAAGAAGAATATGAAGATTTTCAGCATTTCCTCCTTTTGTCTCAATATTTCTCTGCTATAGTACACAAATCATCATTCACATTTATATCCATACTGTTGTCTGCAGAAGTTTTTCAGATTGGGTCATCCTGAATTCTTGTGGTTTGGGAAAGCATTTAGCACTTCTCTTACCTATCATAGTTTCACAATTCTCTCCAGTATATCCCATATTGCAAGTGCACTGGTATCGAACCGTTCCGAAACTCACACAATTACCGTTGGGTCCACATGGATTGTTAGCACATAAATCTTGCTCTGGTTCGCAGCTGAAAATGAATATTCTTTTATTTCGTCGCTTTTCAACAAAAAGCTCGGAACTGCAGCTTAAAACAAGCCGCAGTTAAGAGGTTTTTGTTGAAAAGCAGCAATTTATTTCTTGGGGTTTAATGCCTCTTTAACCCTATCCCAAACAAGACCTGGTTTTGACGTCCCTCATAGAAAATGCTTAGGAAAACATTGAAACAAAAGAAGAAACTGCTGATAAGCAGCAGTTTCTCCTTTTGTCTCAATATTTTCTATGCCATATTTTACACAAATTCTATTCGTAATAACTTCCATTTTGTCATTTGTGGCAGCTTTTGAAGTGGATCACACTTAAATTTTGTCGTTTGGGAAAGGGTTAAACTGCTGTGGTCATATTGTGGCAGCTTGAGCACCTAACCTTGGATTCCTCGTATTTTTACCACCAGTTCTACCACAACATACAAACCGAGCCTCCAGCTGCTCTCTCACATAGATGGTTCACACCCATTGGTGAGAGAGAAATGACTTTTGTCAAATGTCAGAATGGATACTGGTAGAGGCTAGGGTTCGAACTCGCCACCCCTGGATTGACAGACTCAACATTACTTGCTGAGTTGTCGTGGCTCGCCATTTGAAAGTGAATACAAAGGCCTCAATTTACTAAAACATAACTTAAGAACATTTTTTCGTAAGTTTTAATGTAATTACTTAATTACCAATCTGTTAAGTCTTATTTGATCTCTCATGCAATCAGACGGTTTTTACATTATTCACCCAAAAATGTTTGTATGTTCTTTAGTAAAACTGGGAAAATGTATTGCAGATTTGGATAAATATATACCTTTCACAAACAAGACCTTGAACTTAAAAGTTTTGGCTACAAAAATAGAAAAGGCTTTTGAAAACATTGAGGCAAAATAAAAAAAAAATGATGAAAACGATCATTTTCTTCTAATGCCTCAATGTTTTCTTTGCTACGATATACACAAACTCTGCCTTTGTTAACTAGTATCATTTCTTTTTCATTGGCATTTGCTTTGCTTATCACAAACAATTCCTTTAATCCATTACCACACATTGACTCTTTTTGACTTCTCACAAGATAAATGCTTAAAAAACATTGTGGAAAATGAAGAAGTTGCTTGTGACAAGCAATTTCTTCCTTTCCCACAATATTTTTTACCCCAAAAGACCAAAAAATCTTAAATTTCATCCACTTGAAATTGTCGTCTGCAACATCGTTGAATTTGGATAAATGTAACATTTCTCGTTTGGTAATGGGTTAACCCTTTCCCAAACAAGACCTGGTTTTAACGTCTGTAATAGATAAGGCTTTTGAAAACTTTGAAACAAAAGAAGAAACTGCTGATAACCAGCAGTTTCTCCTTTTATCTCAATATTTTCTATGCCATATTTTCCACAATTCTTATCTTTATTAACAACCATTTTGTCATTTGCGGCAGTTATCAAAGTGGATCTCCCTAAAATTTTGACGCTTGGGAAAAGGTTAAAGCAGCCTAGGCTAGAAAGTCGAACTACTTTCTGCAGACTGCCTGTAACAGAACAGCATGGATCTTGATCAGACTGCATGTAAGTGCAGTCTGATCAAGATCCATGTTGATCTCAAATGCCATGATGGCCCTTTTTCCAAAACCTGATCCAGGTGGCCCTTTTTCCAGATCCTGATCCAGGTGGCCCTTTTTCCAGATCCTGATCCAGTGGCCCTTTTTCTAGATCCTGATCCCGAGGTTCATATTAGTTTTTTTTACTTACTAAGGTTCGCTGAATCCCCCAATCGATGGGCAGAGGCATACAGTGCTGTTGACCATGTCTTTACACATTGATCCATTGGCACATTGTCCTGGACAATTATTTATCAGGTCTATCTCACATCTGTCTCCAGCAAAAGCTGCAAAAAGATAATAAGAGCTTACAAATAAGAGGGTTTTTGGCTTTTCAAATATTTCTTTTATTGTTTATCAAACCCTATATTGTGGGTACTCATTGGAAATGTCTAATCGAGACGATTTCAAATGAGTACCCACGACATAAGGTTTGGATTTGAAATAACAAATTTAGAACGTCTTAACCCTCTTTTATCTGTTGCTCTGAATAATACGCTGCTCAAAGTATTTATCCTTTCTAAACAAATAACAGCTTTTGAAATATCTTTCCTTAACCCTTTCCCAATTGGCAAAAATTTAGCGTGGTGACATTCCAAAGCCGCTGCAGATGACAAAGTGAATGTTAATAAAAAGAAGGATAAATCTTCAGTTTAGCTCAGAAAATATTGATGCAAAAGGAGAAAATGTGACCATCAGGATAAAACACTTACCAACAGTGCAATTCTTTTCCATATAAACTGCAGTATCAGATGAGGAGTTTTGAGTAGCCAGGTTAATTTTGTCGTAGATTTCACATTCACGACAAACATACACAGCAGACGACCATTTCAAGTGAATAACATTCATAAATTTTGGTCTTTTGGGTAGAAAACACTGTGGAAAAGCAATTTACAAGCAATTTCTTCATTTTTCATGATGTTTTCCAAAGCCTTTCAACTTTTGGTGAACCAAAGGGCATTGCCGTGTGGTAATGGGTTTACATCCATTTTATCATCTTCAGAAGCTTGTGATGTAGAGCTTTCAAATAATTTGCTGTTTGAGAAAGGGTACAATACTTACCAACAGTGCAAACCTTTTCCATATATACAGCAGTATCAGATGAGGAGATTTCCGTAACCAGATTAACTTTGTCGTAGAGCACGCACACTCGAACATTTCCACTTACGACAAACACTGCACTTAGACATTGATCTTCATCTATACAAGCATTTTCACAATCATTTTGATTGTAAAAATTGGTTGTTATTTCCGATATCGCTACCTCCCCAGTGGTCGCCTCTACTCCCGTGCTTTTTGTATCCATCACACAGACATCCAAATCTGAAGAAACCGATTCAGCAAAATTTTAGACCAGTCCAAATTCAAACATTGTGGGAAATGAAGAAATTGCTTGTAACAAGCAATTTCTTCATTTCCCACAATGATTTCCCAAAGTCTTTATCTTCTTTGACATGTCAAAAGGCGTCATTGTGTGGTAATGGGGTAAATATCAAGGGCCGCTGTATTCATCAATAAATTATATTACAATTCAACTGATTGGATGAGACTTAGGTCTCTGCAAATTGGATTAACCCTTTCTGAAGCTGGCCTGGTTTGAAAGCTTCTGCACATAAAAAAGGGATAATGATACAGATAGGATTTGGATAAAATATTTCACAGAAAATATTGAGGCAAAGGAGAAAATGCTGATTTTCAGCATTTTTCTTCTTTCATCTGAATATTTTCCCAAGCCATTTTACAAGGGATGTCAAAACCAGGTCTTGGTTGGGAAAAGGTTAATAGTTAGATAATTTTACAGTCATCCAAGTTTGAAGTGAACATCAGGGGCTTTAATCACCAATAATATAATGATTGAATCAACGATACAGCCTCAAATAGATAAACAAAACAAAACCAGTTTCATGGAAAATTTCCAGGAAGTTTGTTTGTGGAGTCTCATCAAATTTGGTAAAAGTGTTGTGGAGAACCTACTTCAGACAAATGAACAGACATACAGATAAATTGACACAGAGTGCAGCAAGTCTAGTGCAAGTCTGGGATATTGCGATATTGCTCGCTTGTGAGCCAGGTAGCCTCTATGTTGTATTGAGGAGTATTTGTGGAGAAGTATACTTGCTCCCCAATCTGAGTGAATCCAGATAACATGATTTCATAACATTGCATCTGAAGATCGCGCATTAAGGGTCATCTTCTGTGACCTGGGAATTTCCATTTTTTCTATTTTTACACCAACCAATCAAAACGCTCGTTGCAAACGCAGGTCTGTTGTCCCTGGCAACAACACCAAAATGGCTGCCGTTGATAGACACGCGCTTGACACCAAGCAAAGAGCAAAGTCTGTTAGTTTTGAGAGCAAAGACGTGGCATTTATTAATGAAGTGGATAGGTTTCGGCATATTTTTGCACTGTAAGTGGCAGTTTTGTGCGATCATAGTGCTAACGCGAAGTAGAGCTGTGTGTAATTTTGAACATATATAAACTATACATAAACAATTGGTGTAAATTTTTAGCAATAGTCAGATTAGCTCAGTTGGTAGAGCTGCCGACTTGTATACCGTAGATTAGAGGATAGAACCTTGCACCTACTCTATCTTTTTGTCCCCCTATTTTTTTTATCTTTTTATTAACATTTTTCCATACCAAATTATTCTAGAAATTACAAAAACAATATAAAAATACAATTACAGTCAATCTTGTATCAAGAGACCACCCTGGGGGAATTCCAAAAATGGTCGCTTAACAAAATGGTCTCTGAATACAATGTGTAACTTTTCATGCGAGTTGTTCCTTGTACACAATGTTTATCCAACATTTCTACTCCTGGAAAAGAGGGCTATTGAACAACGACCAACGGTATGAAAGATCAATTTATTGTTAAGTTAAAGGAAATATATCTCTGATTTAGGGAAGAATCATTGATTTAGTAAACTTGTGAAAAGAAATGAAAGAATTAATGACATACAAGATGTTATTTCACCATCTCTGAGTGATTAATTTCAGTTTCATTTCCACGATTTTGGTAAACATTACAGTTATTTCCCTTTGTATATTTATTTCAAAGGTGACTTGAATTATTTTTGTTAATAAATTTAATCGAACAAAAATATTTTCACTTTAGATTTCCCTCTTCATATGGTTAAATAACGCATACTTGATCAGCCAGAGTTTATTATTACCCATAATACATGATCTCCCCGGGTTTTGCCATCCAAAATTATTCTTAAATTCTAATCAAAGTATAAACAGATTATATGGGGGACATTATTCCAAATTAATTACGGTAATCCAGATTGCATAACAAACAAAAAGCAATCTGTCATTTCATTGGTCGAAAGCCTTTTCGTTCATGAAACTCATTGGTCAGCATCGAACCATATTGTTTGTAAACAGTTTTGATTGACTTCACAGGTGACTAAATTGCTGTTAATTAGGGCAATTTCACAGCTTTCATAGCGATTACATACGTTTGACACCTTTCCCAAATGATCAGTAATGTGGGACGGTCGCTTAAAATAGCATTACATTGTTTGAGGGCCCCAAAAATGCCGGTCGCTGGTCGCGTTAGGGGAAAAAACGCTTAATGCAACAATTTAAAGACGGAATTTCATCGGGAGGACCTGAGAGTGGTCGCTTCAAACAAAAAGTCGCTTAATGCACATGGTCGCTTGAGCAAGATTGACTGTACCAATTATGTTTTTATATCCGCGGTTTCTAGAATATTTTAGTTTGAAAAATATATAGATGTAGTAGGGAAAAAAATATGAAGCCAAGGTGGGAATCGATCCCTGGTATTTAAGCTTATGGGTCGGACGCTCTACCAACTGAGCTAATCCCGAATCTAAATCCAGGTGATTCAAATTTCCAATATATAGTTTATATAGTTTATACGTTCACAAGTTAACATTGCTTTGTTTCGGGTTGGCGTGATGATCGTGTGGAACTGTTGCTGCCAGTGTTGGAGGTATGCAGAAGACTATCTGCTTCATAAATGCCATGTCTTTTCCAAATTCATAATCTGATTGGTCCAAAAAAAGGTCACAGAAGACGAACCCAACGGGCGGTCGTTAGATCCTACTGAAAGATAGGATCTAAATTTCAGTTAGATTGACTTGCTCCCTAGACTGTATAAGCTCCCCGAAAAATTTGCGGTCAGAGCATATTAAACCATATTTTGCTTGTTAAAAAGCCTTAATGTCCTCTATTTTGTAGCTCTCTTTATTTATTTCTCTAGAAATCTCACCTGTTCTGCATGTGCAATTAAAGTCTGTATTATCGGTACTAGGCACTGGATTACAGGTGGTTCGATTTGGATCTGCACATGGGTTGTAATCACAAATTTCATTCTTCTGCTCACATTTTGTACCTTTAAAGCCATCCTCTGCAAGATATGATTATGTATTAACCCTTTCCCAAACAAGACCTGGTTTTGACGTCCCTAACAGAAAAGGCTTGGGAAAACATTGAAACAAAAGAAGAAACTGCTGATAACCAGCAGTTTCTCCTTTTGTCTCAATATTTTCTATGTCAAATTTTACACAAATTCTATCTTTAATACCTTCCATTTTGTCATTTTTGGCAGTTTTTGAAGTGGATTACCCTAAAATTTTGTCGTTTGGGAAAGGGTTAAGCAGCCTATTAACAAATGGCAAAAATTTAGACTTGTCCAATTTCAAAGATATTGGTAATTGCAGATGACAATTTTCTGTGGACAAAATTTGACGTTTTTTGGTGAGTAGAAAATATTGTGGGAAATGAAGAAATTGCTTGTCACAAGCAATTTCTTCATTTTCCACAATGTTTTCAAGAATTAATATCAAATGGGGTGTCGAAAGGGGAAATCATGTGTGAATCGGTTACATAATGAAATATGAGATGTTCTTTGACTCTACCTAAATCGAGCCAAGGTTAAGATGTACATTATAGCACGGTGGGGATTGTGCATGCTGGGATGGATAACGAATACGGACAAAAATAATCTTGAATCTTGTCAAATATTTTGCAATAACTCTTTTATTTCTTTGTCGATTTTCAAAAAAGGTCTGTTGCATGTACCCCGCCTTGAAAATCCCTTTCCTCGGATACATGGATTATTTGTGGTATCCTTTTAATTTTTCAAAAAATTGATCACAACTGACCAGAAAACGAAATGATAACGACTACAGCAAAATAAGCCACACTTCAGGTAGGAAATTGTGCAATAATTTTCTTATTTCTGTGTCAATTTTCAAGCAGTTTGTTGCATGTACCCCGCCTTACTGAGCGCTTTAGTCAGGTGTATTACTTATTTTAAAACTCCCCATATTTTCCCCAAAAATTGATCCCAACTGACCTGAAAAACGGTCAGATTTTTTGTCGTTTTTCTGGTCGGTTGGGATCACTTTTCACAAAAAATACAAAAAGGTTTCATGTAAAGCATACATCGGAGGAAAGAGCTCAGTAAGGCGGGGTACATGCAACAAACCGTTTTTTAATTGACGCAGAAATAAGGAAGTTATTGCAAAATGTCTTACCTGAAGCGAGGCAAATTTGTCCGTAGATTTACCCATCCCAGCATGCACAATCCCGCGTGTTATAGAGATGGCTTCAGAAAATATTTACAGAGAGGAAGGAAATGCTGCATTTTCTATCCTCATTGTCTACTCCTTGTTAAATTCATTTTGCTGTAAGGAAATATCTGTCAATTTGTTTGAAACACAATTTAACCCTTTCCCAAACAAGACCTAGTTTTGATGCCCATATTAAAAGAAGAGACTTGATTAAACATTGAAACAAAAGAAGAAACTGCTGATAACCAGCAGTTTCTCCTTTTGCCTCAATACTTTCTGTGCAATATTTTACAAAAATCCTTTCTTTAATAATATCCATTTTGTCATATGTGGCAGTTATTGATGAGGATCATCCTAAAATGTTGCCATTTGGGAAAGGGTTAAAGTCAGCAGGACAAAGGTTTTAAAAGAACTTACTGCAAATGCATACTGGTCTGTGAAATCTGTATTCACATTCAAAAGTCCCCTCTGGATCACATCCAAAAGTAGCACAGCCTGTTTGAAAAGATGAAAACATCAACAATGATTGCAGACTTCACATCTGGAAAAAGGACCTTTAATTAGGGCATTTGAGACCAACCAAGTTCTAGATCAACATGACTATATGTTACATTATAATAACATTACACATATGATATAGTATTATGACATACATGTATACACATTATAATACACATCATACAAACATATATTGTTTTCCTAGGTATTACACAATTCTTACTGAATTTCAAATAAAAATATGAAATAATCAGGATTCAGAGGGAGGTTTGTCTGAACCTCTTAAATCTCCTCCGGATCTCCCACTATGGTAATGCATTAAGCCTTTCCCAAACGGCAAAATTTTAGGGTGATCCAATTTAAAAACTGCTACAAATGACAAAATGGAAGTTACTAAAGATAGGATTTGTGTATAATATGGCACAGAAAATATTGAGGTAAAAGGAGAAACTGCTGGTTATCAGCAGTTTCTTCTTTTGTTTCAATGTTTTCCCAAGCAGTTTCTATTAGGGACATCAAAACCAGGTCTTGTTTGGGAAAGGGTTAAAAGTGCAAGAATTGAATAAAAAATAAAACTTACTTGTAAGTGGAATACAATCATCAATGCTGGTTGAGGCTGTTTCATTTGTAGTTTGATCAGCATTACATTCCAGGCATTGCATCTGCCCAGTCAGGCCTTGGTAAAACCCCAAAGGACAATGTGTACAAAGGTTATTGCTATCTAAATACCCTGTCTCTGAATAACAACCAACTGGACATTCAGCTGAAATTTATGTACATAGCATATTGATGAATTTCAACAACAAGAGCTGTCAGACAGGCTATGCTCTCGGAATAAGTGTTTGTCACAAAAAATAGCTATCACACATTAAGCCCCCTTTCCCATAACAGATTTTTTGTACATACCTTTTTTTTTTATAAAACATGGTCTACAAAACCTCTTTATCACTTCAGTATAAAATTTCATTAAATTCTGCTCATTATAAAGACTAGAAAGAGAAATTAGAGAAAAACTAATTTCTACATAAGGGCCCCTTTTTCCATGACGCAGCCTCAAATCAAGAATCGAAGAATATGTTCCCTAGGGATTGCCCAAGGGAGTTCACATGTGAAGTTTCATTGAATTCGGTCCAAGGGTTGCTGAGATCTGACAGTGGACCAATGGATGAACGAACGGACAGACAAACGGACAGCGTGGCAACTATATTGCTCCCCGGAAAATTTTTCAGGGAGCATGAAAACCTTGAGAAACTGGAGTTTTTTTTTAAGCTGTGGTTATAAGGTTTTTGTTCAAATGTGACAATATTCAAAGATAAAATGATGACAGTAGGGATTTCCTCTGAATAATTTTAAACTGTAGTTGAAAAGTATCATTAAACCATAACTGCACTGAGAGATGCCTTTTGACTCCCTCACAAACAAGAGCCGTCAGAGACGGACAATGCTCCCCGATTAAGGCATTGTCACAATAAATGTATGCCATGCAGAGCTAAGATTAAGCTAACAAACGTTAAGCCCCCTTTTTCCATGACATACTTTTTATACGCAAATTTCAAGTAGTTTATTGTCAAGGGCATCTGATTTGCTACTCAAATATGAAATTTCATCAAATTCTGACCATTAGACTATGAGAAATTAGAGAAAAAGTGTATTAAACCTTAAGTCCCCTTTTCCCATGACGAGGCCACAAATCCAAAAACTGGGTAAAGTACATCGGCATTATGTCACAGGGAGTTCACATGGTAAGTTTCATTTGATTTGGCCCAAGGGTTATAGAGAAATCGCTTCGGACGGACGGACGGAATGACGGACGGACGGACGGACAAAGCGGCAACTATATGCTCTCCCTTCGGGGAGCATAAAAAGGCTTGGGAAAACATTGAGGAAAATGAAGAAATTGCTGGTCTGTCGGGCCTCAGATGTTATATGATCCTCAACTTTGCTTCGGTCCACATAACATCTTTGGTCTGACAGACCAGTCCTTAAACTTGCATATCACCTGTAAGGACGCGAGTTATTTATTTAGTAACAACAAATCTGATTCGCCCAATCTGCAATTAGGTGTAATGTTACACAATTCACACAAAAACGTGGTAGTAAGGTTGTTGATAACATAGGGCCCCAGGTCTTACTTGAGAAAGGATTAAGCACTGAAAGAAAACTCCCTTACCTTTACATTGATCCACATTCACCGAGCCTTTCTTACCAACTGTAGTCTTGTTATCGGGACATTGTGTACAGTTCTTTGAGTCCACCCAATAACAATCGACGGGGCATGGCTCGCATGGAAAATATCCAGTTGCCGATGAAAAACCTTCAGGACATGTTCCTGAAATATTTTTTAAATACCATTGTTATTCTAAAATTAAACCTTTCCTAAACGACAAAATTATTAAAGTAACTTTCGTAAAAAATTTGATCGAGACTTGTTATCTGGTCATTGTGAACAGATCTTCTTTGTGTCCACCCAATAATAATCAACAGGGCATGATTCGCACATGTAATATCCAATTATCGATGAAAAGCCCTCAGGATATGTTCCTGAAATATTTTTCAAACAATTGCTATACTGAATAAAACCTTTTCCAAACGGCAAAATTACAGAAGTTATTTCTGTAACAATTGATTGAGACTTGTTGTTAGGGCATTGTGTACAGTTTTTTGAGTCTACCCAATAGTGGTCAGTAGGGCATGGCTGACATGGGTAATATTATCCTTATGTAGTGGTGAAACCCTAAAGAAATGTTCTTGAATTATTTTTAAAGCCCTAATATGCTAATTTAACCCAAACAGTGACTCTTTTTGATGCCCCTCAACACAAAATCAAGAAATTGCTTTTCACAACCCCTAGACAGCTTTCAATATGTGTTGATTAGTTCACATGACATTTCTTTAAGCATTTAATTTTCCAAAACAACAAAATTTTAGGGTGAACCAAATTGAAAGCTGCAACAGAAGACAACATGGACGACATTCATAATAGGATTTGTGTACAAACAAGAAATCTAACACTGTAGGTGTTAAAAATGACCCGGCTAACACATTTGTCAAGACAAACGTTTTTGTCAAATCAGAGGCCATAACTCAGAAATTATCGATCAAATTTCGCGAAATATGTGTCTTGCACATCTACAGGCCCTAATTACACACTTGTTCCAAGTATGAATCAAATCGGACAATAACTGTTAAAGTTGTCCGGACAAGCATTATTTTGGTAAACCAAGGCTTTAACTCAGAAATTATTGATCATATTTTCTCGAACAATTGTGTGTTGCACATCTACGGGTCCATATGCAAGCTTGTTCCATGTATGTAGTAAATTGGACAGTAACTATAGGAGTGGTTCAAAAAATTATTTTTTTGTCATATCAGGCGCCATAACTCAGGATTTATGGAACAGATTTTTTTTGCAAAATTTGCGCTTTGTACATCTACAGGTCCTAATGCACACTTATACCAAGGATGAAGCAAATCTGAAGGTAACTGAACGAGGAGTCAGGGGCCATAACTTTTTCTGATTTTCGCGAAATTTGTGTCTTGGACATCTACAGGTGTTAATGAACACTTCTGCCAATATGAGGTGATTTAGACCGTGAGTGCGGAGGAGTCACGCTGACGGACCGATCAACCAAGTACCGGACCAACCACCCAAACCCTGGACTGACAGGCTGATTAACCCTTTCCCAAACAAGACCTGGTTTTGACGTCCCTGATAGAAAATACTTGGGAAAACATTGAAACAAAAGAAGAAACTGCTGATAACCAGCAGTTTATCCTTTTGTCTCAATATTTTCTATGCCTTATTTTACACAAATTATGTCTATAACTTCAGTTTTGTCATTTGTGGCAATTTTTGAAGTGGATCACCCAAAAATTTTGCTGTTTGGGAAAGGGTTAAAGTATACCTACATACCTTAAACTTTGCATGTAGGGGTATAGTAAAGCATAGAAAATTTTGAGCTAAAAGGAGAAAATGCTGATTATCATTGATTATCAACAATTAATGATATTTGTCAAAAAGCTTTTACTCACTGTCACAATCAATCTGCTGGGGGTCAGGAGCAGTGGCACTCGGGCAGTTTTTACACTCCACCTGATCAATTAGATCCTGGTATTGGGTTGACGAACATTGTTGGCAGTCACTCGTTTGAGAATCATAAAAGAAACCTGGACCACATGGTACTGTTGATAAATTAAAAACAAAAATTTAAAACTGTTGTTCCCTGTTAAGGCCTGGTCACATACAACATTCCTTGTCCACATCACAGCCAGAACGTGTCTTTACCCATTACCAAGCGACAAAATTTTGGACTTGTCCAAATTCAAAGGTGCTGCAGACGTGTCACGTCCATTTCAAGTCCATGAATTTAACATTTTGTGGTCTTTTGGGGGTAGAAAACATTGTGGGTAATGAAGAAATTGCTTGTCACAAGCAATTTCTTCATTACCCACAATGTTTTCCAAAGCAATTACCTTCTGGGGAGTCAAAAGAAGTCACTGTGTGGTAATGGGTTAAACCGGGGACCCCAGCAGTATTATTTGTGATGTGATGTGGATGCAATAAAGACACAGAATCATTTGTGACTGGGCCTTAATTCACCATAAATAGAGCACTTATTACATGTAGATTAGTTTAAAGATGATTTGTTTTTCCCTTTCCTAAACAACAAAATAATAGGGTGGTCCAATTTTGAAGCAGTTGCAAAATACAAAATGTGTGTTATCAAATATAGGACTTGTGTGTACATTAAAGCAGAAAAAACAGCAAAAGTATTGAACTAAAAGGAGAAAATGATGATCACCAGCATTTATCTCTTGCCTCAATGTTTGCCCAAGTTTTTTTTCTATTAGAGGCTTCAAAACCAAAGCTTGTAAGGGAATGGGTTGAGATTCATGCTATGTCAGAATTCTTCCGGCGACATCGAAAACATTCCATCACTGAATGTTCACGACTGCATCCAAATAGGTTCGGATACATAACGATGCTGCTCGAAGAAAGCCGATATTTTATGAATATAAAAATGGCCGCATTACGGGTATTATACCATAAACATGAACCTTGAATAACATTATGTAAACCTACAGATAACAGGGTGATGACTCATTGTTGATCAAACTCTATGTTATGGGTACGCCCAGAGACAATTCCAATGACTACCCACAACATAGTACTTAGATTTGTGATAACAAATTTAGAGTGTCTAAAAACCCCTATCATACTTTTCCCAAACAGCAATTATTTGAGTTTTTGCCTCTATTTGAATACTGCTGTAGGCAAAAAATTTGATGTTGATAAAACTTTGATTTGTGTACAATATAACACAGAAAATTTTGAGGCAAAAGTAGAAAATGCTGATTGATCATCAGCATTTTCTGCTTTTGTCTCAATGTTTTACAATGCCTTTTCTATTAATGAGGTCAAAACCAATTCTTGTTTGTGAAAGGGTTAAATGTTGCTTTTATCATTTTACTTACAGCAAAGTTTCCCACTATTGGGGATATCTCTTATATTGTATGTCGATGTTATACAGCTTTCTACTGGAGCGCTTATAGATAATTCTTCGACAGTAGCAGTTCGTAGATCATTTGTACCACAAGTATATGAGTTGGGTGGAAAGGCAAATATTCCCATAGTCATATTGCTAGCGATATCTATGCAGTCTTGTCGTTCAGCTGAGGTACTACTTAGAGTGAGAAGATTGAGCTGCAGAGTTGTTTCAAACTGAAATGAGCAAAATGAACAGTTTCCAAAACAACAATTTTTAGACAGTTCCAATTTATTGGTCTGGAATGGCAAATATTCCCATAACCACATTGCTAACTGCAATGTCTATACAGGCTTGTCGTTGGGCCAAAGTACTGCTTAAAGTTACAAGGTTGAGATGTAGAGTTGTTTCAAACTGAAATGAGCAGAATTTACCCTGAATGCCTGTCTCTGTATGTCTCTGTGCCTGTCTCTGTATGTCTCTGTGCCTGTCTCTGTAGGTCTCTGTGCCTGTCTCTGTATGTCTCTGTGTATGTCTCTGTATGTTTCTGTGCCTGTCTCTGTAGGTCTCTGTGCCTGTCTCTGTATGTCTCTGTGTATGTCTCTGTATGTCTCTGTGCCTGTCTCTGTATGTCTCTGTGTATGTCTCTGTATGTTTCTGTGCCTGTCTCTGTAGGTCTCTGTGCCTGTCTCTGTATGTCTCTGTGTATGTCTCTGTATGTCTCTGTGCCTGTCTCTGTAGGTCTCTGTGCCTGTCTCTGTAGGTCTCTGTGCCTGTCTCTGTAGGTCTCTGTGTATGTCTCTGTAGGTCTCTGTGCCTGTCTCTGTAGGTCTCTGTGTATGTCTCTGTAGGTCTCTGTGCCTGTCTCTGTAGGTCTCTGTGTATGTCTCTAGGTCTCTGTGCCTGTCTCTGTAGGTCTCTGTGTATGTCTCTGTAGGTCTCTGTGTATGTCTCTGTAGGTCTCTGTGTATGTCTCTGTAGGTCTCTGTGTATGTCTCTAGGTCTCTGTGCCTGTCTCTGTATGTTTCTGTGCCTGTCTCTGTAGGTCTCTGTGCCTGTCTCTGTATGTCTCTGTGTATGTCTCTGTATGTCTCTGTGCCTGTCTCTGTAGGTCTCTGTGTATGTCTCTGTAGGTCTCTGTGCCTGTCTCTGTAGGTCTCTGTGTATGTCTCTGTATGTCTCTGTGCCTGTCTCTGTAGGTCTCTGTGCCTGTCTCTGTATGTCTCTGTGCCTGTCTCTGTAGGTCTCTGTGCCTGTCTCTGTAGGTCTCTGTGCCTGTCTCTGTAGGTCTCTGTGCCTGTCTCTGTAGGTCTCTGTGCCTGTCTCTGTAGGTCTCTGTGTATGTCTCTGTAGGTCTCTGTGTATGTCTCTGTAGGTCTCTGTGTATGTCTCTGTGTGTCTCTGTGTATGTCTCTGTATGTCTCTGTGCCTGTCTCTGTAGGTCTCTGTGTATGTCTCTGTAGGTCTCTGTGTATGTCTCTGTAGGTCTCTGTGCCTGTCTCTGTAGGTCTCTGTGCCTGTCTCTGTATGTCTCTGTGCCTGTCTCTGTAGGTCTCTGTGTATGTCTCTGTAGGTCTCTGTGTATGTCTCTGTAGGTCTCTGTGCCTGTCTCTGTGTCTCTGTGCCTGTCTAGGTAGGTCTCTGTGCCTGTCTCTACAGGTCTCTGTGCCTGTCTCTGTAGGTCTCTGTGTATGTCTCTGTAGGTCTCTGTGTATGTCTCTGTATGTCTCTGTGCCTGTCTCTGTAGGTCTCTGTGTATGTCTCTGTAGGTCTCTGTGCCTGTCTCTGTATGTCTCTGTGCCTGTCTCTGTAGGTCTCTGTGCCTGTCTCTGTAGGTCTCTGTGTATGTCTCTGTATGTCTCTGTGCCTGTCTCTGTAGGTCTCTGTGCCTGTCTCTACAGGTCTCTGTGTATGTCTCTGTATGTCTCTGTGCCTGTCTCTGTAGGTCTCTGTGCCTGTCTCTGTAGGTCTCTGTGCCTGTCTCTGTAGGTCTCTGTACCTGTTTCTGTATGTCTCTGTGCCTGTCTCTGTATGTCTCTGTGTATGTCTCTGTAGGTCTCTGTGCCTGTCTCTGTATGTCTCTGTGCCTGTCTCTACATGTCTCTGTGCCTGTCTCTACAGGTCTCTGTGCCTGTCTCTGTAGGTCTCTGTGCCTGTCTCTGTATGTCTCTGTGTATGTCTCTGTATGTCTCTGTGCCTGTCTCTGTAGGTCTCTGTGCCTGTCTCTACAGGTCGCTGTGTATGTCTCTGTAGGTCTCTGTGTATGTCTCTGTATGTCTCTGTGCCTGTCTCTGTAGGTCTCTGTGCCTGTCTCTACAGGTCTCTGTGTATGTCTCTGTAGGTCTCTGTGCCTGTCTCTGTAGGTCTCTGTGCCTGTCTCTGTAGGTCTCTGTGTATGTCTCTGTAGGTCTCTGTGTATGTCTCTGTATGTCTCTGTGCCTGTCTCTGTAGGTCTCTGTGCCTGTCTCTGTAGGTCTCTGTGCCTGTCTCTGTAGGTCTCTGTGTATGTCTCTGTATGTCTCTGTGCCTGTCTCTGTAGGTCTCTGTGTATGTCTCTGTAGGTCTCTGTGCCTGTCTCTGTAGGTCTCTGTGCCTGTCTCTGTAGGTCTCTGTGCCTGTCTCTGTATGTCTCTGTGCCTGTCTCTGTAGGTCTCTGTGCCTGTCTCTGTATGTCTCTGTGCCTGTCTCTGTAGGTCTCTGTGTATGTCTCTGTAGGTCTCTGTGCCTGTTTCTGTATGTCTCTGTGCCTGTCTCTGTATGTCTCTGTGTATGTCTCTGTAGGTCTCTGTGCCTGTCTCTGTATGTCTCTGTGCCTGTCTCTACATGTCTCTGTGCCTGTCTCTACAGGTCTCTGTGCCTGTCTCTGTAGGTCTCTGTGCCTGTCTCTGTAGGTCTCTGTGCCTGTCTCTGTATGTCTCTGTGTATGTCTCTGTATGTTTCTGTGCCTGTCTCTGTAGGTCTCTGTGCCTGTCTCTGTATGTCTCTGTGTATGTCTCTGTATGTCTCTGTGCCTGTCTCTGTATGTCTCTGTGTATGTCTCTGTATGTTTCTGTGCCTGTCTCTGTAGGTCTCTGTGCCTGTCTCTGTATGTCTCTGTGTATGTCTCTGTATGTCTCTGTGCCTGTCTCTGTAGGTCTCTGTGCCTGTCTCTGTAGGTCTCTGTGCCTGTCTCTGTAGGTCTCTGTGTATGTCTCTGTAGGTCTCTGTGCCTGTCTCTGTAGGTCTCTGTGTATGTCTCTGTAGGTCTCTGTGCCTGTCTCTGTAGGTCTCTGTGTATGTCTCTAGGTCTCTGTGCCTGTCTCTGTAGGTCTCTGTGTATGTCTCTGTAGGTCTCTGTGTATGTCTCTGTAGGTCTCTGTGTATGTCTCTGTAGGTCTCTGTGTATGTCTCTAGGTCTCTGTGCCTGTCTCTGTATGTTTCTGTGCCTGTCTCTGTAGGTCTCTGTGCCTGTCTCTGTATGTCTCTGTGTATGTCTCTGTATGTCTCTGTGCCTGTCTCTGTAGGTCTCTGTGTATGTCTCTGTAGGTCTCTGTGCCTGTCTCTGTAGGTCTCTGTGTATGTCTCTGTATGTCTCTGTGCCTGTCTCTGTAGGTCTCTGTGCCTGTCTCTGTATGTCTCTGTGCCTGTCTCTGTAGGTCTCTGTGCCTGTCTCTGTAGGTCTCTGTGCCTGTCTCTGTAGGTCTCTGTGCCTGTCTCTGTAGGTCTCTGTGCCTGTCTCTGTAGGTCTCTGTGTATGTCTCTGTAGGTCTCTGTGTATGTCTCTGTAGGTCTCTGTGTATGTCTCTGTGTGTCTCTGTGTATGTCTCTGTATGTCTCTGTGCCTGTCTCTGTAGGTCTCTGTGTATGTCTCTTTAGGTCTCTGTGTATGTCTCTGTAGGTCTCTGTGCCTGTCTCTGTAGGTCTCTGTGCCTGTCTCTGTATGTCTCTGTGCCTGTCTCTGTAGGTCTCTGTGTATGTCTCTGTAGGTCTCTGTGTATGTCTCTGTAGGTCTCTGTGCCTGTCTCTGTGTCTCTGTGCCTGTCTAGGTAGGTCTCTGTGCCTGTCTCTACAGGTCTCTGTGCCTGTCTCTGTAGGTCTCTGTGTATGTCTCTGTAGGTCTCTGTGTATGTCTCTGTATGTCTCTGTGCCTGTCTCTGTAGGTCTCTGTGTATGTCTCTGTAGGTCTCTGTGCCTGTCTCTGTATGTCTCTGTGCCTGTCTCTGTAGGTCTCTGTGCCTGTCTCTGTAGGTCTCTGTGTATGTCTCTGTATGTCTCTGTGCCTGTCTCTGTAGGTCTCTGTGCCTGTCTCTACAGGTCTCTGTGTATGTCTCTGTATGTCTCTGTGCCTGTCTCTGTAGGTCTCTGTGCCTGTCTCTGTAGGTCTCTGTGCCTGTCTCTGTAGGTCTCTGTACCTGTTTCTGTATGTCTCTGTGCCTGTCTCTGTATGTCTCTGTGTATGTCTCTGTAGGTCTCTGTGCCTGTCTCTGTATGTCTCTGTGCCTGTCTCTACATGTCTCTGTGCCTGTCTCTACAGGTCTCTGTGCCTGTCTCTGTAGGTCTCTGTGCCTGTCTCTGTATGTCTCTGTGTATGTCTCTGTATGTCTCTGTGCCTGTCTCTGTAGGTCTCTGTGCCTGTCTCTACAGGTCGCTGTGTATGTCTCTGTAGGTCTCTGTGTATGTCTCTGTATGTCTCTGTGCCTGTCTCTGTAGGTCTCTGTGCCTGTCTCTACAGGTCTCTGTGTATGTCTCTGTAGGTCTCTGTGCCTGTCTCTGTAGGTCTCTGTGCCTGTCTCTGTAGGTCTCTGTGTATGTCTCTGTAGGTCTCTGTGTATGTCTCTGTATGTCTCTGTGCCTGTCTCTGTAGGTCTCTGTGCCTGTCTCTGTAGGTCTCTGTGCCTGTCTCTGTAGGTCTCTGTGTATGTCTCTGTATGTCTCTGTGCCTGTCTCTGTAGGTCTCTGTGTATGTCTCTGTAGGTCTCTGTGCCTGTCTCTGTAGGTCTCTGTGCCTGTCTCTGTAGGTCTCTGTGCCTGTCTCTGTATGTCTCTGTGCCTGTCTCTGTAGGTCTCTGTGTATGTCTCTGTAGGTCTCTGTGCCTGTCTCTGTAGGTCTCTGTGTATGTCTCTGTAGGTCTCTGTGCCTGTCTCTGTAGGTCTCTGTGTATGTCTCTGTAGGTCTCTGTGCCTGTCTCTGTAGGTCTCTGTGCCTGTCTCTGTAGGTCTCTGTGCCTATCTCTGTAGGTCTCTGTGTATGTCTCTGTAGGTCTCTGTGCCTGTCTCTACAGGTCTCTGTGCCTGTCTCTACAGGTCTCTGTGTATGTCTCTGTAGGTCTCTGTGTATGTCTCTGTAGGTCTCTGTGCCTGTCTCTGTATGTCTCTGTGCCTGTCTCTGTAGGTCTCTGTGCCTGTCTCTGTAGGTCTCTGTGTATGTCTCTGTAGGTCTCTGTGCCTGTCTCTGTAGGTCTCTGTGCCTGTCTCTGTAGGTCTCTGTGTATGTCTCTGTAGGTCTCTGTGCCTGTCTCTGTATGTCTCTGTGCCTGTCTCTGTAGGTCTCTGTGTATGTCTCTGTAGGTCTCTGTGTATGTCTCTGTAGGTCTCTGTGCCTGTCTCTGTAGGTCTCTGTGTATGTCTCTGTAGGTCTCTGTGCCTGTCTCTGTAGGTCTCTGTGCCTGTCTCTGTAGGTCTCTGTGCCTGTCTCTGTATGTCTCTGTGTATGTCTCTGTATGTCTCTGTGCCTGTCTCTGTAGGTCTCTGTGCCTGTCTCTGTAGGTCTCTGTGCCTGTCTCTGTATGTCTCTGTGCCTGTCTCTGTATGTCTCTGTGCCTGTCTCTGGGTGTCTCTGTGCCTGTCTCTGTAGGTCTCTGTGCCTGTCTCTGTAGGTCTCTGTGCCTGTCTCTGTAGGTCTCTGTGCCTGTCTCTGTATGTCTCTGTGCCTGTCTCTGTAGGTCTCTGTGTATGTCTCTGTAGGTCTCTGTGCCTGTCTCTGTAGGTCTCTGTGTATGTCTCTGTAGGTCTCTGTGCCTGTCTCTGTAGGTCTCTGTGTATGTCTCTGTAGGTCTCTGTGCCTGTCTCTGTAGGTCTCTGTGCCTGTCTCTGTAGGTCTCTGTGCCTGTCTCTGTAGGTCTCTGTGCCTGTCTCTGTAGGTCTCTGTGTATGTCTCTAGGTCTCTGTGCCTGTCTCTGTATGTCTCTGTGCCTGTCTCTGTAGGTCTCTGTGTATGTCTCTGTAGGTCTCTGTGTATGTCTCTGTAGGTCTCTGTGCCTGTCTCTGTAGGTCTCTGTGCCTGTCTCTGTAGGTCTCTGTGTATGTCTCTGTAGGTCTCTGTGCCTGTCTCTGTATGTCTCTGTGCCTGTCTCTGTAGGTCTCTGTGTATGTCTCTGTAGGTCTCTGTGCCTGTCTCTGTAGGTCTCTGTGTATGCCTCTGTAGGTCTCTGTGCCTGTCTCCGTATGTCTCTGTGCCTGTCTCTGTAGGTCTCTGTGCCTGTCTCTGTAGGTCTCTGTGCCTGTCTCTGTATGTCTCTGTGTATGTCTCTGTATGTCTCTGTGCCTGTCTCTGTATGTCTCTGTGCCTGTCTCTGTAGGTCTCTGTGCCTGTCTCTGTACGTCTCTGTGTATGTCTCTAGGTCTCTGTGCCTGTCTCTGTATGTCTCTGTGCCTGTCTCTGTAGGTCTCTGTGTATGTCTCTGTAGGTCTCTGTGCCTGTCTCTGTATGTCTCTGTGCCTGTCTCTGTATGTCTCTGTGCCTGTCTCTGTATGTCTCTGTGCATGTCTCTGTATGTCTCTGTGTATGTCTCTGTATGTCTCTGTGCCTGTCTCTGTAGGTCTCTGTGCCTGTCTCTGTAGGTCTCTGTGCCTGTCTCTGTAGGTCTCTGTGCCTGTCTCTGTAGGTCTCTGTGCCTGTCTCTGTATGTCTCTGTGCCTGTCTCTGTAGGTCTCTGTGCCTGTCTCTGTAGGTCTCTGTGTATGTCTCTGTATGTCTCTGTGCCTGTCTCCGTAGGTCTCTGTGTATGTCTCTGTAGGTCTCTGTGCCTGTCTCTGTAGGTCTCGTAGGTCTCTGTGCCTGTCTCTGTAGGTCTCTGTGCCTGTCTCTGTTTGTCTCTGTGCCTGTCTCTGTAGGTCTCTGTGCCTGTCTCTGTAGGTCTCTGTGCCTGTCTCTGTAGGTCTCTGTGTATGTCTCTGTATGTCTCTGTGTATGTCTCTGTAGGTCTCTGTATGTCTCTGTGCCTGTCTCTGTATGTCTCTGTGTATGTCTCTGTAGGTCTCTGTGTATGTCTCTAGGTCTCTGTGCCTGTCTCTACAGGTCTCTGGGTATGTCTCTGTAGGTCTCTGTGCCTGTCTCTGTAGGTCTCTGTGCCTGTCTCTGTAGGTCTCTGTGTATGTCTCTGTAGGTCTCTGTGTATGTCTTTGTAGGTCTCTGTGTATGTCTCTGTATGTCTCTGTGCCTGTCTCTGTATGTCTCTGTGTATGTCTCTGTAGGTCTCTGTGTATGTCTCTGTAGGTCTCTGTGCCTGTCTCTGTAGGTCTCTGTGTATGTCTCTGTAGGTCTCTGTGTATGTCTCTGTAGGTCTCTGTGCCTGTCTCTGTAGGTCTCTGTGCCTGTCTCTGTATGTCTCTGTGCCTGTCTCTGTATGTCTCTGTGCCTGTCTCTGTAGGTCTCTGTGCCTGTCTCTGTAGGTCTCTGTGTATGTCTCTGTAGGTCTCTGTGTATGTCTCTGTATGTCTCTGTGCCTGTCTCTGTAGGTCTCTGTGCCTGTCTCTGTAGGTCTCTGTGTATGTCTCTGTAGGTCTCTGTGCCTGTCTCTGTGTGTCTCTGTGTATGTCTCTAGGTCTCTGTGCCTGTCTCTACAGGTCTCTGTGCCTGTCTCTGTAGGTCTCTGTGCCTGTCTCTGTAGGTCTATGTGTATGTCTCTGTAGGTCTCTGTGTATGTCTCTGTAGGTCTCTGTGCCTGTCTCTCTATGTCTCTGTGCCTGTCTCTGTAGGTCTCTGTGCCTGTCTCTGTATGTCTCTGTGTATGTCTCTGTAGGTCTCTGTGCCTGTCTCTGTATGTCTCTGTGTATGTCTCTAGGTCTCTGTGCCTGTCTCTACAGGTCTCTGTGCCTGTCTCTGTAGGTCTCTGTGCCTGTCTCTGTAGGTCTCTGTGTATGTCTCTGTATGTCTCTGTGTATGTCTCTGTATGTCTCTGTGCCTGTCTCTGTATGTCTCTGTGCCTGTCTCTGTAGGTCTCTGTGTATGTCTCTGTAGGTCTCTGTGCCTGTCTCTGTGTCTCTGTGCCTGTCTCTGTAGGTCTCTGTGCCTGTCTCTACAGGTCTCTGTGTATGTCTCTGTAGGTCTCTGTGCCTGTCTCTGTAGGTCTCTGTGCCTGTCTCTGTATGTCTCTGTGTATGTCTCTGTATGTCTCTGTGCCTGTCTCTGTATGTCTCTGTGCCTGTCTCTGTAGGTCTCTGTGTATGTCTCTGTAGGTCTCTGTGCCTGTCTCTGTGTCTCTGTGCCTGTCTCTGTAGGTCTCTGTGCCTGTCTCTGTAGGTCTCTGTGTATGTCTCTGTAGGTCTCTGTGCCTGTCTCTGTAGGTCTCTGGGTATGTCTCTGTAGGTCTCTGTGCCTGTCTCTGTATGTCTCTGTGCCTGTCTCTGTAGGTCTCTGTGTATGTCTCTGTAGGTCTCTGTGCCTGTCTCTGTAGGTCTCTGTGCCTGTCTCTGTAGGTCTCTGTGCCTGTCTCTGTAGATCTCTGTGCCTGTCTCTGTAGGTCTCTGTGTATGTCTCTAGGTCTCTGTGCCTGTCTCTGTATGTCTCTGTGCCTGTCTCTGTAGGTCTCTGTGTATGTCTCTGTATGTCTCTGTGCCTGTCTCTGTATGTCTCTGTGCCTGTCTCTGTATGTCTTTGTGCCTGTCTCTGTATTTCTCTGTGTATGTCTCTGTAGGTCTCTGTGCCTGTCTCTGTAGGTCTCTGTGTATGTCTCTGTAGGTCTCTGTGCCTGTCTCTGTAGGTCTCTGTGTATGTCTCTGTAGGTCTCTGTGCCTGTCTCTGTAGGTCTCTGTGTATGTCTCTGTAGGTCTCTGTGCCTGTCTCTGTGCCTGTCTCTGTAGGTCTCTGTGTATGTCTCTGTAGGTCTCTGTGCCTGTCTCTGTAGGTCTCTGTGTATGTCTCTGTAGGTCTCTGTGCCTGTCTCTGTAGGTCTCTGTGTATGTCTCTGTAGGTCTCTGTGCCTGTCTCTGTATGTCTCTGTGCCTGTCTCTGTAGGTCTCTGTGTATGTCTCTGTAGGTCTCTGTGTATGTCTCTGTAGGTCTCTGTGCCTGTCTCTGTAGGTCTCTGTGCCTGTCTCTGTAGGTCTCTTTGTATGTCTCTGTAGGTCTCTGTGCCTGTCTCTGTATGTCTCTGTGCCTGTCTCTGTAGGTCTCTGTGTATGTCTCTGTAGGTCTCTGTGCCTGTCTCTGTAGGTCTCTGTGTATGTCTGTGTGCCTGTCTCTGTATGTCTCTGTGCCTGTCTCTGTAGGTCTCTGTGTATGTCTCTGTAGGTCTCTGTGTATGTCTCTGTAGGTCTCTCTGTCTGTCTCTGTAGGTCTCTGTGCCTGTCTCTGTATGTCTCTGTGCCTGTCTCTGTAGGTCTCTGTGCCTGTCTCTGTATGTCTCTGTGTATGTCTCTAGGTCTCTGTGCCTGTCTCTGTATGTCTCTGTGCCTGTCTCTGTAGGTCTCTGTGTATGTCTCTGTATGTCTCTGTGCCTGTCTCTGTATGTCTCTGTGCCTGTCTCTGTATGTCTCTGTGCCTGTCTCTGTATGTCTCTGTGCCTGTCTCTGTATGTCTCTGTGTATGTCTCTGTATGTCTCTGTGTATGTCTCTGTGCCTGTCTCTGTGCCTGTCTCTGTAGGTCTCTGTGCCTGTCTCTGTATGTCTCTGTGCCTGTCTCTGTATGTCTCTGTGCCTGTCTCTGTATGTCTCTGTGCCTGTCTCTGTATGTCTCTGTGCCTGTCTCTGTATGTCTCTGTGCCTGTCTCTGTGCCTGTCTCTGTGTATGTCTCTGTATGTCTCTCTGCCTGTCTCTGTAGGTCTCTGTGCCTGTCTCTGTAGGTCACTGTGTGGGTCTCTGTTGGTTTCTGCGCATCTCTTTTTTTGATCTATGCGCGTCCGTATGTGTGTCTCTGTCTATGTCTATGTAGGTCTCTTTGTGTTTGTATTTGTCTCTCTTCATGTCTCTGTAGGTCTCTGTGTGTCTCTCTATATGTTTCTGTGCGTGTCTCAGTAGGTCTCTGTAGATATCAGTTAATTTACTTTGTGTGGGTCTCTAAAAATCTCTGTGCATGTCTCTGTAGGTCTCTGTGTGTATCTCCGTAGGTGCCTGTTTGTGTCTCTGTAGGTCTCTCTTAGTGTCTCTGTAGGTCTCTATAGGTCTCTGTGCATGTCTCTGTAGGTCTCTGTGTGAGTCTTTGTTTGTATCTGTGTGGGTCTCTAAAGTTCTCTGTATGGATCACTGTAGTTATTTATGTGGGTCTCTGTGTGTATATCTGTAGGTCTCCCTGTGTGCATCTATAGGTCTCTGTGGGTGTCTCTGTGTGTCTCTGTAGGTGTCTGTGTTGGTCTCTCATTTGGCAAACACAAACCAAAGTTTATACCATTGGGTCAAGATAGACAAATAGATGGCCAGGGCAAATAGCCAAATATTTTAATTTTTATAATAAACACCAATGCATTGGAAAAGTTGGGGATGGGCGTTGATCAGAGGCACTCTAGTTTTGTTAGTGAACCATGCGATTCAAGTGTCAATTCAGGGAATCGAAATTAAGTCAAATTTTGTAAAACTTTGTTATAAAGACTGCAAAATATGATTTATGGATGAAAACCCATGCCTGGAAACATATTGGGGGACCGAAATCTTCTCTTTTATTGCATCTATTTATGATTAGCGTTATTAACCCTTTCCCAAACGACAAAATTTAAGGGTGATCCACTTCAAAAACTGACACAAATGACAAAATGGATGCTATTAAAGATAAACTTTGTGTAAAATATGACACAGAAAATATTGAGACAAAAGGAGAAACTGCTGGTTATCAGCAGTTTCTTCTTTTGTTTCAATGTTTTCCTAAGCCTTTTCTATTTGGGAAGTCAAAACCAGGTCTTGTTTGGAAAAGGGTTAAATCCGGAATCAGGGTGGTGTTATTATAATAACCCTTTTTTGCTAAAATTGTGCTCGAAATATGCAGATTTTCAGCTGAGATTTGGGGGGTGCATGGGCATTTATTATAATATAGGTGTTTATTAGAATAATTACAGTACATGTATTGTGTTTATAAAACTCTTACCTGGAAAACTTGTGACCTTACAGGTTCAGTTTTGACAGTCACATCCCATTGTAAGCCACATGCCGCAAAAATATTATTCTCAAATGTTGGAAGAGTGTCGTCTAAATGAGTTTTGAAATAATCCAAGCATTCACTTGCAACCCAACTGTTTTCATATTTCAAGGAAACATCCGCCAGAAAAGCTGGGTTTTCAATGGCTGAAATCAGATTAGATGCAAAATTTGTAATCATTTTAACACATAAAGCCTTTATCTGACTTAGTGTTCGCTAGCAATTCATTGGAGACAGTATAGACGTCACATAAACTAGCCGGCAGCCTCATTTATGCGAAATATAGCGGCAAAATTTTACAAAATAAGTTGCGATTTCATTGGTCCAAAAAGTATGTCAAACACTAAAGATATTTTCAAGAGCTTTATCATGGTGGGGAATAATGTTATGTGACACAGAAATTTAACCCTTTCTCAAATGGCAATTTATATGGTTCTCTCATTTGAACATGGTTGACAACAAAATGAATGTTGAATTTGTGTATAATAAAGTACGGAAAATATTGAGACAAAAGGAGAAACTGCTGGCTATCAGCAGTTTCTTCTTTTGTCTCAATGTTTTGCCATGCCATTTCTTTTTGTAAAAAGGTGGTTTATAGTCTCAATTTGGGACATCAAAACCAGGTTTTGTTTGGAAAAGGGTTTAGGAAATTTGTTAATAATCTTGTTAATACCAAGTTTTCTCGATCAAGATGGCCCTGTTTTAAATTTCTAACCTGAGAAGACATTCAGACAAACTACATACACATCTTTAACCCTGTCCTAAACGACAAAATTTCAGGATGGTCTAATTTGAGAGCTGCTTCAGACAACGAAATTGATGATACCGTATAGCACTTTATATCTGCAGGGTCCAAATTCTGCGGTTTTTCCTGAAATCAGTCGGGTTAAATTTCTGCCTAAAATATTTCTGCGGTCTCTGACTTTGCAAAGTCAAAGATTTTATTTCTGCGCTACGAAATCAGTTTCAGTCAGTATCAAACAAATTTTGAATTTTGAAAGACAAAGCTTTCAACGTCTTCGAATCACTCCATGATGGTAATGGGATAATCCCATTCACCTATCTATAAAGTTGTTTTGGGAAACAATGTCGTATACAGATAGGTGTGAAAAGAAAGTCGTGTCAAACTGTTACCAATTAGTCAAACTTGTTGAATGATCATTGTTATGGATAAACAAATATGTCCTATCTAGACCTTTATAAAAGTTTTAGTTACACCGTTTGTGAATGGGAAAGAACTCCATTGTTATGAACTTGTGCTTTGCATGAGGGGGTAACTGTTTAATTAACTTGTCCAAAATTTTGTAAAACAACTACCTAGACATCCAGGGTTAATATTCTGCTGATTTTATTTCTATGGTACCTTCCAGGACCGCAGAAATAGCAGAAATAAAGTCCCCGCAGAAATAAAGTGCTATAAGGTAATAAAGATATGATTTGAAAAAATATGGCACAGAAAATATTGAGACAAAAGGAGAAACTGCTGATTATCAGCAGTTTCTTCTTTTGTTTCAATGTTTTCCCAAGCCTGTTCTATTAGGGACCTCAAAACCAGGTCTTGTTTGGGAAAAGTTTGATATGTTAACTATATACATTGAAAAAACAAGAACAGTCACAGATCGGACTATTATACCCCTTGCCTACGCAGGCCACAAGTTCAGCGCAAGTTATCATCCTTAGTTGATCTTAACGAGCGAAGAAATTTCTTTATGTAATTGTCCATGTCATGTTGATCATTCCTGGAAGTTTTCATCAAAATCCATCCAGCCATTTGGGAAAAGTTGCACTCATGAGAAATGTGGATGGACCGGCAGACTGACAGATAGACAGGGTAATTCCTTTCACACACTCCCCAAAAAACCCTTTGTTGTCTGTGTGTGTGTGGGGGGGGGGGGGGAACGTATAAATAGAAAATACATGTATGGTTACTTACGCAAGCAGAAAATATCCAAGTCTGGGGGAAAAGTCCAACTATTAGCACCAGTGCACTCAAAAGTTTTCATCATGGAACCATCGTTGAAAATGTATCCATTGTTGCATGTGGAATTGCATGAAAGACCATTTGTGGTTCCAGCACAAGATCGTACAGCATTACTATCTGGATACAAACTTTGTTGGAAACATACGCCAGCTGAAAAACAAGCGAGAGTTGTCCCTTTCATGCTATGCTGTTTAACCCTTTCCCAAAGAAGACCTGGTTTTGATGTTCCTAACAAAAGGGACTTGAGAAAACATTGAGGCAAAAGAAGAAAATGCTGATATTTTTTTTTCACAATTTCAGTGTTTTTCAATATCTGTTAAGATTTCTGCATTAGCATTGAAATGGACCAGCCTAAAATTTTGCTGCTTAAATTGAGTTCTTCGCAAACAACAAAATTTTCTCCTTTTGACTCAATGTTTACCTTAGCATTTGCTATTAGCGATGTGAAAACCAGAAGCACATTCTTCATGGAGATCTTGAGATTTCTTAAGATATATCAAGATAAATATTTCATTAGAGCAAGAATATTAAGCTGTTCAATGGGCGGCACCATTCCTCTGTACTTCTTGCAGAACCCTCTGTCAATTCTATAGCAACTATATTAGAAAGAATTGAAGTAGTCGTTTCGAATGCTCCATAATTATTAAACCATGGTGTTTTGAATGCTCCATACTTTATACATTTTCATTTGTATGAAGTATGGAGCATTCAGAACAGTACATCGGTCATAATCTCAGTCTTAAAAATACTTTAAAAAGAAATCTTAAGAAATCTTTAAACTCTTGCTCGAAAGAATGTGCATCTGATCTTGTTTGAAAATGGATTTAAGGTAGTCTACCCTTCCCCCCCTTCCCCCGAGATTCGTGCAACATCCGAATTATTCGGGCATTGCCAAATGTTTATGACGGCACCCGAATAAGTTCGGATATGTAACAACAACGCTAAAAACCCCCAAATGTTTTATGAATCTCAAAATGGCCACATTACAGGTATTCTACCTTAATGTATAATTCTTTCACCCAGAATCTTTTTGACTGCCATGGTGTTTAGCCCATTACCAGAGGACAATTTTTTAGAATTGTCTCAATTCAAAGATATTGTAGACAACAATTTCAAGTGAAGGCAATTTTATATTGTTTGATCTTTCTTAATAGAAAACATTGTTGGAAATTAAGAAATTGCTTGTCACGAGCAACTGCTTCACTTTTCACGATGTTTTCCAAATCCCATTTATTTTGTGGGGTGTCAAAAATTGCACATCCCCCTAACCACCAAAGCTCACCTTGAGCACTAAAAAATGGGGGATGAATACTGTAAACCATATAAATGCAATACCTGTGAAGTGTATCATGAATGTACATTCAGAGCTCCGACCGTAGTTGTCTGTTAATGACACAGTAGCAATTTGGGCAGTTCCAACATTACCCAACGTTCTCTGGATAGTCGTTGGATTGATGGAGAGGGTGTTTCTGGTGTCATTGTCATAGCTAATGAGAAAATCTCTCACTTCTTGTTGCCCGTCGTCCACACTCATAATGGCTACAGTTACCTGGCTTGAGCAATTTAAGGCTGGCTTTACATTTCGGTCTGAAAAAAAAAGAGCAAGAGGTGTTTGAAAAACATATATGCCCCATCAAGGGCCTATACCTTTGAAGTAGCCTTGAAGCAGTCCAATGGTGGTATTATATCAAGTGTGAATATCAGCAAAATGCAACAACTAAATAAATATACATAAAGCTCCAGATAAGAGGGGGTGATGGCTTTTCGAATGCAAAAGTTCATTTATTGGTGATAAAAGTCTATGTTGTGGGTACTCATTGGAATTTTCTCAGAGACTATTCAAATGAGTACCCAAAACATAGGGCTTTGATTTGAAGTAACAAATTTAGAATGCCTTTACTCATCTCTTTTATCTGTTGTTATGATAACTGAATAACCCACTACCAGACAGCAAAATTTTGGACAAGTATAATTTAAAGGGAGTTGCAAACAACAAAATAATTGATAGCAAAAGAAAGGAAAGGGATATATTATTGCTTAGAAAATATTAAGACAAAAGGAAAAATGGCTGATTATCGGCATATTCCTCTTTTGCCTTAATGTTATCCAAAGCCTTTTCTATAAGAAACGTCAAAACATGTCAAAGTTTTGGAATTGGATAGTGGTTGGTTCTTAGTTAATTAACTCTTTCACCAACAAGACATGATTTTGATGAAAAAGCTTGGAAAACATTGAGGAAAAAAAGGAATTCTTATTTTCTCCAGCATTTTCTCATTTTTTCTCATTAATTTAGGGGCATTATTGTACACAAAGGAAGTGTTTACAGTTTATCAACATACATTTTGTAGTCTGCGGCAGCTTTTAACCCATTACCAGACGGCAATATTTTGGACTTGTCCAAATTCAATATTGCAGACAACAATCTGAAGTGGATGAAATTCTACCTATTTTAATCTTTTTAGGTAGAAAACTATGTCGGAAATGAAGAAAGTGAACTTGTTGGCAATTTCTTTTTTTTTTTAACAATGTGTTCCAAAACCTTCATTTATCTTGCTGGATGTCAAAAGATGTCATTGTGTGGGAACGAGTTGAATTGGGACTGCCTACCTTAAGCTACAGCAGACGACAAAGCATACACTCATCAGGAAATTGTCAATCTGATTTTCTTTATTTTTGCGTCTTACATATCTACAGGTCCTTATGCACAATTGTGCTTAGTATGAAGCAAATCGGACAGTAAGACAGTAACTGTAGAAGTAGTTGTCTGGACAAACATTTTTTCATCAAATCAGGGGCCATAACTCCAAAAGTATTTGTTCTATTTTCATGAAATTTGCGTCTTGCACATTTGCAGGTCACAATGCAAATTTGTGCCAAGTATGAAGCGAATCAGACAGAAACTGTAGTAGGAGTTGTCCAGACAAGCATTTTTCCAACAAATCAGGGGCCATAACTCCAAAAGTATCAGTTGGATTTTTGTAAAATTTGCCTCTTGCACATCTACACATCACAATGAACACTTGTGCCAATTATGAAATGGATCAGTCAATAAGTTTGGAGACAGACCAACCAACAAACCATCCAACCAACAAACAAACCATCCAACCAGTGGACCGACAGGCTGATTCCAGTATGCCCCTCCAAACTTTGTTTGCGGGGGTATAAAAAAAGCTTTTGAAAACATTAAGACAAAAGAAGAAAAATATCAACCAAAATATTCTCCCTTCACCTAAAGATTTTTCTGTGTAATTGTTCTCTCTTTTTTTAACATCTATGTTGTCAATTGCAGCAGCTTTTAATTTCAGGGACAGTCTAAGTTTTGCAATTTGTGAAAAGTTTAACCCTTTACAACACAGTGATGCCTTTTGATACCCTACAAGATAACAGCTTTAGAAAACCTTGTGGAAAATGAAGAAATTACTTGTAACAAGCAATTTCTTCATTTACCACAAGGTTTTCTACACCAAAAATTTGTAAATTCTTTGCATTTGATACCGTCGTCTGCAACAACTTTGAATTTAGAACAGACCAAAATTTTGCCGTCTGGTAATGGGTTAAATCTGAATTACCTACCTAATATACCAAATTCCAAATCACAAGTTTCAGTATTTTCCTCAAAGTCAAAGACGCTGTAAGTGTCCTGTTGAGCACTGATGATAACATCGTCCATTGCAATGTAGCTTGTTTGACTCTCCCTGCTTATTCCAAAATTGTCAGTAAACGTGGGTCTGTCGAATGCACGAATTTTGTCCATGGGAAAATAGTAGGGTACTTCAGTCTGACATAAGGATTGCATAGGGGGCTCCATGTCTGTAAAAATTGAATGAACAAGAATCCAATCTTAGTAACAATCACTACTGGGATTTGTGTGACACAAAAGATGTAAGGAACAATAACCCTTCTATAAGCTAAAGGGCCTATTTTGAATTATAAATGAGTGAAAATTTTAAAGGAATCATGTTCTTGATGTGTCACATATCCTGTGTTTTCATTAAAGGGTTGGTCACACAGGCTTCCGCGAGTTGATCACGAATGTATCATGAGGAAAAACTGTCAAACCCGGAGTAAAAGTGGACACAAGTGAATGACACATGAATGAAACGAGAAGGACTCGTGAATAACAAGTGCCCACACAAGCGAAAAATTTTACACGCCCTCAGAGCCCGATTTCTATTTTTGAGCAGTACTAAAATTAGGCACGACGGCCACAGGTGGTGTAAACGTGGTAATAACGCGGACCAAACGCGATAACACATGGTATACTCCTGGATCACAAGTGGACGACAAGTGGTCACTCGCGGGCATACCCAAAATTTCTTTGTGTGATTGTGTGTGTAGCACTTGTCATCCACTTGTGATCAGCTTGTCTACAGTGTTCCTAGCACATGTGATAGTGTGTGCTTTGCATGTAAAAGGCTAAGATCCATTTTCTGACCACAAGCGCTCACACACGGAGGACTCGTGGTGGACAAGCGATGGGCACGGGGAGCACATGCGCATGTGTTCAGTCCACTTGTCATTCGCATGTCTAGGAAGTTTGAGACAATTTTGCTAATTTTTCACCATGTGTAGAAAAAAAATTGAAAAAATTTGGCAAAATTACATGTGATCAACTCGCAGAAGGCTTTGTGGCAGGCCCTTAAGGTAATTGTGGCTGAAATAATGAAATTTAGAATGAAGCTGACCAGTTGGTCCTGCATCTAGCTATGACTGACCAGACCTGACTAAGAAACAGGCAAGTAATGTCTGTCAGGCATGGGTTTACCCTTTCCAAAACAAGACTTGGTTTTGACGTCCCTTTTAGAAAAGGCTTGGGAAAACATTGAGACAAAAGAAGAAAATGCTGATAATCAGCATTTTCTCCTTTTGTCTCAACATTTTTCATGCTGTTTTGTACACAAATCTTATCTTTGTCAGCATCCATTTAATCATCTTTAGCAACTTTTGACCTTATCTCCCTTAAATGTTGGTGATTGGGAAAGGGTAATTTAGTGTTGAAACCTGTAACTATGGACAAATGTTGGAACTGATGGACAGAAAAGAAGATACTTTAACAAGTTTGGTGCAAAACTATTGTGATACAGTACAGCTCCCATGTCTTTGCCTATTTTCACATAATCATCGTAATTCAATTTCGAGCGGATTCAGGTGGAAAAACGTGATGGCAGCGATGAGCGCGTTTTTCACCCAAACATGCGGAATCACTGCAATTTTCCACAAGACCACCATGAATCACAGCAAATTTCGGCAAATCTTGCATGGACAAGCTTAGACTATAACTAGCATTTCCATTCAGCTGGTGGAAAATCAGTGTGATCGCAGTAGAATCATATTAGATTTAAACAGACAAAATACTTTTGTCTCTTCTAAATAACGGCATTGTTTACTTGATAAAATGGAATCCTTTTCATGGACTTAGGACTAAAAGAAAGTCAAAATACCTGTACAAACTGGCAAATTGCTAGGGCCTAGGCCGTCAGACCAAAAAGCTCTGTCATTACTGGCATCATATTGGCATGTATAGTTTCTCTCTTGGCCATTCAGTAGAGGAACGAATCCAGGTCTCTTGCACTCATAGTATAATACCTGCCCTATCTCGTAGGTACTAACAATCTGGTTTGCATCCACGGGTGTACCTGGATCTGTGCATCTTTTACCTGTATAATGCACAAGCAGAGCAACACCCATTAATATGGTGCTTAATCATGTGACTCAGAATTTCAAAAAATCATCAAAAAATTCTGTTAATACTTGAGCAATTTGAAATCGGTTTGAAGCAGAGAAGGTGGGTAAATGCCAGAAATTAACTGGACTTGGTGGATTTTTAAAGAAGCTATTGATGATCAACCAAAATTTTGGTTGATCTTCAATACCTTTATTATCAGGTCATTTTTAAACAAGAGGGCCAAGATGGCCCTAGATCGCTCACCTGAATTCATAGTTGAGATACTGGCAAGACCATGAAATCAATCTTATAACATTAGCAGAATATAAAAGAATGACAATGGCAATTTTGCCAAATTCAAAGGCATAAAACTAAGGACTTTCTGTTCTGAAACAATTTGGAAAGGGCTTAAACCTTGGCTGGGAAAGGGCTTAATCTTTACCAAGACAGAAAAGAAATAGACTGCTCAATTTTGAAATAGCGCGGCAAGATGAGAAAATGCTGATCATCAGCCTTTTCTTCATTTGACTCAATAATTCCCCAAGCCTTTTTTAATAGGGACATCATAGGAAAGGGTTAAGACATTAAGATTATCTGTAGCTCTATCCTTCATCAGATAAGAGATCCATTATCAGATAAGGCAGCCCTTTATTTATTTTGGACGGTCTATTATTGACTTTAGGCAGTCTATCTATTTACTTAACCCTTTCCCAAACAAGACCTGGTTTTGACGCCCCTCATAGAAAGGGCCTGGGAAAACATTGAAACAAAAGAAGAAACTGCTGATAACCAGCAGTTTCTCCTTTTGTCTCAATATTTTCTATGTCATATTTTACACAAATCGTATCTTTAATAACATCAATTTTGTCATTTGTGTCAGTTTTTGAAGTGGATCACCCTAAAATTTTGTCGTTTGGGAAAGGGTTAAGCAATGATTGCTGATAAGCTGATACCTGGTCAAAATAATTTGTCTGAATTCCTCACTTGAAAATTCCCAAACCCACAACATAGGGCTTCTTTTCTTGTAAATTGATGGTTTGAACAAATTTCACAATGATTGAGCAAATATTGTAATAAATTCTTACAGCAAAAACAAGATTTGACATTTTTGACCTTGCATGACCCAAGTTTTCAATGACCTACAGAGTACAGACATCATCAAAATAAACGCCCTGAGCAATTTTCAAAATAATTGAGCCAAAATTGGAACTTCCACAGCAAAAAGAAGGGATTCATTACCTTTGACCTTGTGACCTAGTTTTTGACCTCACACAACAAACTTTTTAAATGGCTCTAAATATCCAAAAGAAAAACATTCTGAGCCATTTAACAAAGTTTTAGCCAAAGTTGGCACTTCTTGACTAATAAATGGAATTCTTGATATTTGACCTTGTGCCCTAGTTTTTGACCTTGCATGACAAACATTTTACATGACCTTTATATCATTAAAACAAGAGCTGTCACTGTAAGATGACAATGCCCCCGACACCGCTTTGATTTTAAATTATGGCCAATCTATGTTCAAGGTCATCCAGGGGTCAAGGTTACCAAAGTATGTGCCTACAGAAAGGTAATGTAACAAGGAATGTTGTGGTAAAGTATGAAGCGAATATGTTAAGTAATAAGGAAGTTATGGCCAATGTTAAAGTTTTTGGACGGAATGACGGACAGACGGACGGACGGACGGACAGACAGACGGACAAGTCAAATTTATGATGCCTCCCTATCGGGGACATAAAAAAAACATTCTTAGCAATTTTCATAATAATTTGGCCAAAAATGGGCACTTTTAAGGAAAAAGAAGGATTTTATCAAACAGACCTAGTGACCTCATTTTTGACCTCACATGACCCATATTTTAGCAGAACCTAGATATATCCACCAAAAATACATTCTGAGCAATTTTCACAAGATTTGAGCCAAAGGTAGTAGCCCTTTTAGAGCAAACAGAAGGATTTTAAATCATTTGACCTAGTGACCTACATTTTGACCTGGCATGACCTACTTTTTGAAATGACCTAGATATCATCAAGACAAAGATTCTGGTCAACTTTCACAATGATTGAGCCAATACTGTGACTCCTAGAGCAAAAATAAGATTTGACCTAGTGACCTACTTTTTGAGCCCATTCTGACCCCGATCCCAATTCTTTGAAGTATTTTGAAAAAGGATGACCCAAGGATCATATCTGTGAAATTTCATCAAATTCTGCCCAGCACTTTAGGAGGAGAAGATTTTTTTATGATTGTGGACGGACGTACGGACGGACAGACAGACGGACGCCGGACAACAGACCGATCACAATACCTCACCTTGAGCACTTCGTGCTCAGGTGAGCTAAAAATTCACCACTTCCATCTAATGCGTGATGTCTGTTTCAAACCAGATTCAAATCGGTTCCATATTAACCCATTACCAGACGGCAAAATGTTTGACTCTTCCAATTTGAAAGGTGATGCAGACGACAATCGAAAGTATATGAAATTTGAAAAATATTTCCATTTTGGAGCAGAAAACATTGTGGAAAATGAGGAAATTGCTTGTCACAAGCAATTTCTTTATTTTCCACAATGTTTTCCCAAGCCTGAAATTGTTGTATCACATGATCATCCACCATGATAACACACAAATAGATATAAAGGGATGAAGACATTCTAACTTATTTCATTTCAATTCCAATTCCTATGTTTTGGGTACTCATTGGAATTGGTAAACCAACCCTGATGACATTCACGCCACATCAGAATCATTCGAGTGACTTCATAAATGTTCCATCAACCGAATGTTTACGACACCAGAATAGGTTTGGATATGTAACCAATTATATTAACTATATCATACCAAAAATTCTAAAACTCTGAAAAATTGAATATCACACATTTTCTGCCATTAATGCCCGTATATGTATACCTATAATGGCCAGGAAATAAAAGTTTCATGCAATAAGGTAATTCCCCCTTATGAGATGCATACTTCAGGATTTTCATACAAAATCGTTAACATTCCCTATATATCCCAACAGATGCAGGCGACTTCTTTAAAATTCTGTGATGAATATTCCACTTCCAAATATTTACGTTACCCAAATAATTCAAATATCGTGTGAACCTCATTAGGCAGGAATGACAGGAATAACTACCTTAAGGCTAATTTTTGATCGGTAAACAACAGGATGATTGTTAAAAATCTTTGCTTTGCATTAGGTAATTATTCTCATAATATCTGTTATATATGACCCGTCACGCTAAAAGAGACCTTATCCGAGCTCCCAAAATCCAAATTTTGACGAACTTGTCAGACTCACCACAGGTCAACAAGATCCCGTATGCAAAAAATGAACATATAGTAAGACAGGGAAAACATTACGGATTTAGAAAATTACATAAAAGTGAACAAGAGCCGTCAGAGACGGACAATGCTCCCCGAATAAGGCATTGTCACAATAAATATATGCCATGCAGAGCTAATATAAAGCTAACAAATGTTAAGCCCCCTTTTTGCATGACATATTTTGTATATGCAAATTTTAAATAGTTTATTGTCAAGGGCATCTGATTTGCTACTCAAATATGAAATTTCATCAAATTCTGACCATTAGACTAGGAGAAATTAGAGAACAAGAGGACCATGATGGTCCTATATCGCTCACCTGAACCAAAATGATATGAGCAACACTTTTGTTCAATTCATTAAATATTTATGACTTTAAGACTCAAAACGAACTTATGGTCAATAACGTTGTGAAAATCGAACTCATCCAAGATCTTATGGTGCCAAACATTGTGTCCAAGTTTTGTCTTGTTTGATCAACAATTGTAGATTCTGGAGTATAAACAAGGTGGAAAACAGCCGAAAACAGCAATTTTGTCCAATTCAAGGGCACATAACTCTCGACTTTTTTATCAGATCAGACTGAAAATCAAACTCATCCCAGATCTTATGATCCCCAACAATGTGTCCAAGTTTTGTCTTTATTGATCAACAATTGTAGATTCTAGAGTATAAACAAGGTCGAAAACAGCCGAAAACAGCAATTTTATCAAATTCAAGGGCACATAACTCTCATCTTTCTTATCAGATCACACTGAAAATCAAACTCATCCAAGATCTTATGGTCTCAAACATTGTGTTCAAGTTTTGACTTAATTGATCAATAATTGTAGATTCTAGAGTGTAAACAATGTCAAAAACAGCCTAAAACGGCAATTTAATCAAATTCAAGGGCACATAACTCTCATCTTTCTGGTCAGATCAGACTGAAAATCAAACTCATTCCAGATCTTATGATCCCCAAATTTGTGTCCAAGTTTTGTCTTGATTGATCAATAATTGTAGATTCTAGAGTGTAAATAAGGTCTAAAACAGCCGAAAATGACAATTTGGTTAAATTCAAGGGGAAGTAACTCTCAACTGGCTGATCAGATCAGACTGAAAATCAAACTCATCCGAGATATCATGGTCCCCAGTATTGTGTCCCAAGTTTTGTCTGGATTGATTAATAATTGTAGATTCTACAGTGTAAACAAGGTCTAAAACAGCCGAAAATGGCAATTTTGTCAAATTCAAGAGCATATAACTCTTGTCTTTCTGGTCAAATCAGACTGAAAATCAAACTAATCCGAGATCTTGTGGTCTGCAACATTATGTCCAAGTTTTGTCTTGATTGATCAATAATTGTAAATTCTAAAGTGTAAACAATGTCAAAACTAGGTATTTTTCGCATTCAAGGGCAGATAACTCCTGACTTTCTAGTTCGATCTGACCCATAATCGAACTCATCCGAGATCTTATGGCCATACATGTTTTGACCATGTTTGGTCAAGATTGGCTTATATTTGTAGATGCTAGAGTGTAAACACGAAATTGTGGACGGACGGACAGACAGACGGACGGACAGACAGACAGACAGACAGACGGACGACGGACAAAAAGTGACCACAATAGCTCACCTTGAGCACTTTGTGCTCAGGTGAGCTAAAAACTGTATTTAACCTTAAGTCCCCTTTTCCCATGACGAGGCCTCAAATCCAAAAACCGGGAAAAGTACATCGGCATTTTGTCATAGGGAGTTCACATGGTAAGTTTCATTTGATTTGGCCCAAGGGTTATGGAGAAATCGCTTCAGATGGACGGACGGACGGACGGAATGACGGACGGACAGGACGGACGGACAGACAAAGTGGCGACTATATGCTCTCCCTTCGGGGAGCATAAAAATGTCGGTCCAAGTCTGGCTGCGCGGACTGCGCAGACTGACTAGGGGCGATATTTTTCAGACATCCGATAAGGTCTCTCTTAGCGTGACGGGCCACATATATGTACAAACAAAAACTGTCAAACAACAATGACTTCAAATAAGATTAATTTTTACAGATTTTAATTCTGTGGTGCTGCCCATGACCACAAACATAGTAGTCAGGACAAAATTCTGAAAAAGTCGCTTAGTTTTTAAGGTATAGGCATTTTTGTGAAGAAAAGGGTTTGAGATCGAATTTAGGGGTATTTGGGTATGCTGAGTCCGAAAAACAATGTTGCCAAGCTGAAAAATGGCTCCTTCATCATCTAATTTGCATATTTTCAAAATGTAGAGCTTCAGATTGTTTCAGAGACCTGTGGGTCACAGGGCCCACCACACAGGATTTTGAGGGGTCATTTTCCAAAACAATGGGCCACAGTTAAGCGTTCATATCCGAACTTGGGACTTATTTGCTGTGAATTCATCACTGTATTGTTGTTATTTGAGTGGATAAACATTGTTAAAATTAAGAATATTTCACTTCATTTATCTATAGTTATTTATTTTTGCGTGTGTTAATGATTTGAATTAACTTTTCCCCAACAATAAATTTTTCATACTAGATCTAGTCCAATTTGAAATGTATTGCAGATAATACAATCAATTGTTGTCCACGATTTTTTTAATATCAGTGCGTGGTAGTACTGGTAGAAAAGTCCCAAAACTCCACTAGAGTGACAGCGAGTTGCTAACATAAATCAGAAATAAATATCATTCTATTTGCTGGAATCGAAAACCTCTAACTTCAGTGTGAATGAATGGGGAGATGAAATGGTTTAACAAACAATGGTATAGAGAGCGAGTAGCTAGGCTGTGACGATTTGCCACAAATTCAGATTTGTCTGCTTGTCAAATTTTTAAGGTCAAATCATTCTGCCGAAAATTCGACGATTATTGACTAATTGTCGGCTCGATTTAAAAATGCAGCCGTATGTTCTTTATATGTGATTTTACCCGTATTTTCCTCAGCTTTTCGTTTGAAAAATACGTTTTAAACTTGTTTGAGACATCGTCGAAAAGATAGTTGACACAGCCGGATGTTTGCATTCGAGTTGTCTGGTTGCCGATTTGAAACACAAAGCCGGGTATCGTCACGGACTCAGATACTAAAAATAGTAACAAATCGAAGGTGAAGGTTAACAAATCGAAGATGAAGGTTACGGATATCGCCCGAGATTGGCTGACTGCTTGTTTACTGTTTGAATTTGGGATATGATTGGTTAATCAAGTAAGGTCATTATAATAATCTAAAAATAGGGTTATCGAGTAGGTCACTAGCTTGATGTACATGTATAGCAGATTACGGGTGCGATATGCGAAGCCAGCGAAGGTCAACATTGTTTGAAGTCTACTGTTTCATGATCATACTTTTACTGAAATTGATGCCCCCGGCTGGCGCACCACTACATAATTTCATGCGTCATATTTTGAAAATATGCGGGATTGGCGCGGGCGCACCGTCAATCTGAAGCTCTGAAAATGGCCGCCAACACCTCAAATATGCAATACTAATGTTGTTATTTATCATTTTTTCGACATCTTTTTTTCTGATTATCACATTTTTTTGTTAACAGACTAAAACTAAACTAGAATATCACTGAAAGTGATCATACCCCCCAAAAGCGCTGTGTTTGTGCATTTTGAGATGTACATTTCCTATGAACTGTGAAATGATCAAATGAGAAAAAGGGCAAACAAAAAAACAGACTGACCAACACATGGTAATGTTGTAAACATTGCTTATTTTCAAAATAGGACCATAATTCAGTCAAAAATCAATGAACCATGACCAAAATTTAATATGCACATATATGAGAGCCAGTAAGCATAACTATAAATTCTTTTTGAAATCTGTCCATTAGCTTCCGAGAAATTGAGCGGACAAGAAAATTCACTCAAGGGCCGTAACTCCGTCAAAAATCAATGGACCGTAACAAAAATTTAGTATGCACATCTCAACTTAGTAATGAGTTCACATGTGATGTTTGAACAAAATTGGTCCAGTAGTTTATGAGAAATAGAGTGGACAAAAAATTGAAAAAACGATCAACACACCTTGATTTTGCGTTAAATGGCAATTTTCAGCAAAGGGCCATAACTCATTAAAAAATCAATGAAACATCACCAAAATTTGATATGTACATATTTGAGAGCTACTAAGCATAACTGTACAGTTTTTTTTTGAATCCGTTCATTGATTTTCAAGAAATTGAGTGGACAAGAAAATTCACTCAAGGGCCATAACTCAGTCAAAAATCAATGGACCATGATGAAAATATATCATGCACATTTCCACTTAGTAATGAGTTCGCATGTGAAGTTTGAACAAAATTGGTCCTGCAGTTTATGAGCAATAGAGCGGACAAAAAATTGAAAAACCGATTAACACACGTTGATTTCGCGTAAATTGGCAATTTTCAGCAAAGGGCCATAACTCATTCAAAAATCAACGAAACATCACCAGAATTTAATATGCACATATTTGAGAGCCAGTTAGCATAACTGTAAATTCTTTTTGAAATCTGTCCATTGGTTTCTGAGAAATTGAGCGGACAAGAAAATTCACTCAAGGGCCGTAACTCCGTCAAAAATCAATGGACCGTGACCAAAATTTAATATGCACATCTCCACTTAGTAATGAGTTCACATGTGAAGTTTGAATTAAATTGGACCAGCAATTTAGGAGAAATAGAGCGGACAAAAAACCAACAGACGGACCAACAGACCAACAGACAGACAGACAGACAGACAGACGGACAAGCTGACTCCTATATACCCCCCAAATTGAATTTGGGGGGTATAAAAATGCAATAGGTAATTGAGAAAAAAAATTATATTCGTTTTTGAAGATTACCGTATAAATGGCAATAAGCCCTATTGAAACAATAACATTAATCTACATTTTATATTCCTGTGTGAAATGCAGTAAAATTGTTCAAAGTACTATTTTGAAAATGTTATGCATTTAATGTAAAGTTTCGAATGCAGATATGATAAAGAACACACATTTGAGCACAGCTGCCCTTTGACCATATATTAATGCTTGTAACGTAGATCTACCTCAAACACACCAATTCAAAAACCATGTCAATAATTGTTCGCATAATTTTGCCAAAATAATGATACATCCTAGCCACTATATTGAAATCATGATTTGGTTAAACTTGTTGCCAAAATATCCACAATAAATTCTTAGAAATATTAATCAATGTCCAAAACTTTTGGAAAAATGTTTACCGTATTCATTCTAATAAAGGATAGTGTACTGTGGGAAATTCCATTTTGTGGGAAATTCCATTTTTTGCACTTTCATATACACTCATGATTCCAAACTGTTGAAGATATGGGTACTTAAAATTGTTTTAATTTACATTTTGATATCCTTAGAAATTAAATTGTGTATGATTATTTGAAATTGAGCACATATTAAACAGGTAACCAACTTAGGCACCGGACGATATTAAAAAGTACAATTATCTTAGATCTCCAAATTTTGTTAGATTGCAAAATTGGTTGAGTGTGGCAAACCTAATTCACTGTAGTATGCTGAACTTAAATTTTTTAGAAGAAAAATATTTGTTCATTTTGACACTATTTCAAAGAGGCAACTTATTGATCTACCTACGATAAAGATGATAACCCGGTACTAGAAACTGGATATAGTGACTAATATACTATATAATACAGATTTTCTAGTCAAACTAGAATATCACTGAAAGTGATCATACCCCCCAAAAGCGCTGTATTTGTGCATTTTGAGATGTACATTTCCTATGAACTGTGAAATGATCAAGTGAGAAAAAGAGCAAACAAAAAAACAGACTGACCAACACATGGTAATGTTGCAAACATTACTTATTTTCAACAAAGGACCATAATTCAGTCAAAAATCAATGAACCATAACCAGAATTTGATATGCATATATTAATTTGAGAGCCAGTAAGCATACCTGTAAAGTTTTTATGAAATCCATCCATTAGTTACCGAGAAATTGAGCAGACAAGAAAATTCACTCAAGGGCCACACATCCGTGAAAAATCATTGGACAGTAACCAAAGTATTATATGCATATTTCCACTTTGTAATAAGTTCACATGTGAAGTTGAATATAATTGGACCACTATATTTGGAGAAATAGAGCTGACAAAAAATCAACAAACCGATCAAAACATGATAATGTAGCAAAAAAAGCAAACTTTCAACAAAGGGCCATAACTCAGTCAAAAATCAATAAACCATGACCAAAATTTAATATGCACATATTTGAGAGCTACTAAGCATTCCTGTAAAGTTTTTATGAATTCCATTTATTAGTTACCGAAAAATTGAGCGGACAAGAAAATTCACTCAAGGGCCATAACTCAGTGACAAATCATTGGACCATGACTGATATATCATATGCATATCTCCACTTTGTAATAAGTTCACATGTGAAGTTTGAACAAAATCCATCCTGTAGTTAAGGAGAAACAGACTGGACAAAAAAATCAACAAACCAATCAACACATGGTAATGTTGCGCAAAATGCCAATTTTCAACAAAGCGCCATAACTCAAACAAAAATCACTGAACCATGAGCATAATTTGATATGCACATATTTGAGAGTTATCAAGCATACCTGTAAAGTTTTTATGAAATACATCCATTAGTTACCGAGATATTGAGCAGACAAGAAATTTCACTCAAGGGCAATAACTCCATGAAAAATCATTGGACCGTAACCAAAATATAGTATGCACATCTCCACTTGGTATTGATCTCATATGTGAAGTTTGAATAAAATTGGACCTGTGGTTTAGGAGAAATAGAGCGGACAAAAAATCAACAAACCAATCAACACATGGTAATGTTGCGCAAAATGCCAATTTTCAACAAAGGACCATAACTCAGACAAAAATCACTGAACTATAATGAAAATTTGATATGCACATATTTGAGAGCTAGTAAGCATACCTGTAAAGTTTTTATGAGATCCATCCATAAGTTACTGAGAAATTGAGCGGACAAGAAATTTCACTCAAGGGCCATAACTCCATGAACTAGATGCCGAAGGGCAACATGTCGAGCCCGCTCATTTTGAAGAAAGAAGACCATACCTATGTCTACAGCTGTCATTACAATGGCGTTGTAAAAGTGGGGACAAAATAAGTTGGAATGATGGGGATCATGGTGAGACAGTTTATTGTTCACAAAATATTACATGTCTATGTATTTATAACGAGATACCAGAATGGATTAATTTGAGTATACATATGTGACCCGTCACGCTAAAAGGGACCTTATGTCTTTTAATTCCCTTTAATTAGAAACATAATAAAAAATAACACCTTATTCTATTTGGAAGTGTCCTTTTAGTGCCCATATAATCACACAACACAAGCAAAAGGTGAAAAATAAACTTACTTTACAGAATATGGTGCTTTCCAAAGCTCACTTCCATCTTCTTAAATGTGTCAAAATTTCCGCATTTGGCCTAAAAGTGGGACCCTGCCTTTTGACCTAACATGTTTCTAGCGCGCGACAGATTGTTTCATGATGGTGAAAATTTATGCTGTTTTGGGCAACCAATGTCAGAGTTATGATTCCAGCAAGCTGTTTCAGGACAAGCTGATTTATACCACTTTTTATCCACACGGTTCTTGCGCGCGACACTCCACCTCATGATGGTTAATATTCATGCCAAATTATTTTAATTCCCCCCAAGTAATGACCAAATTTTGGTCCAGACAAGCATAATCCGGACAGACGCACACACGCACATACACCAAACTGCCACTGTGACAACTTTGTCAAGCTCATCGCAAGCGGGCTCAACAAAAATCAACTCATTTTTGATATTTGACCTAAAATTCTGACCTTTACTTTTGAGCTAGCAATCTGGTTCTACAAAAATCAACTCATTTTTTACATTTGACCTCAAAGTTTGACCTTGACCTTTGAGCTTGGAATCTGGTTCTTGCACGCGACACTCCGCCTTACTGAGCTTGACATTTGTGCCAAGTTAAGGAATGGCCCGGACAAGCAAAAATCAACTCATTTTTTACATTTGACCTCAAAGTTTGACCTTGACCTTTCATCTTGGAATCTGGTTCTTGCACGCGACACTCCATCTTACTGAGCTTGACATTTGTGCCAAGTTATTTCTGAATCCCTCCATCCATGGTGAAGTTATGGCCCGGACAAGCAAAAATCATCTCATTTTTGACATTTGACCTCCAAGTTTGACCTTGACCTTTGAGCTTGGAATCTGGTTTTTGCACGCGACACTCCGCCTTACTGAGCTTGACATTTGTGCCAAGTTATTTCTGAATCCCTCCATCCATGGTGAAGTTATGGCCCGGACAAGCAAAAATCATCTTATTTTTGACATTTGACCTCCAAGTTTGACCTTGACCTTTGAGCTTGGAATCTGGTTCTTGCACGCGACACTCTGCCTTACTGAGCTTGACATTTGTGCCAAGTTATTTCTGAATCCCTCCATCCATGGTGAAGTTATGGCCCGGACAAGCAAAAATCATCTCATTTTTGACATTTGACCTCCAAGTTTGACCTTGACCTTTGAGCTTGGAATCTGGTTCTTGCACGCGACACTCTGCCTTACTGAGCTTGACATTTGTGCCAAGTTATTTCTGAATCCCTCCATCCATGGTGAAGTTATGGCCCGGACAAGCAAAAATCTTCTCATTTTTGACATTTGACCTCCAAGTTTGACCTTGACCTTTGAGCTTGGAATCTGGTTCTTGCACGCGACACTCCGCCTTACTGAGCTTGACATTTGTGCCAAGTTATTTCTGAATCCCTCCATCCATGGTGAAGTTATGGCCCGGACAAGCTCCATCCGGACGGACGCACGCACTAACGCACGCACGCACTAACGCACGCACGCACTAACGCACGCACGCACTAACGCACTAACGCACATACACCGAACCGCCATTGTGACAACTATGTCGAGCTCACCGCAAGCGGGCTCGACAAAAATCAATGAACTGTGACCAATATATCATATGCATATCTCCAATTTGTAATAAGTTCACATGTGAAGTTTGAACAAAATCCATCTTGTAGTTTAGGAGAAATAGAGTGGACAAAAAAATCAACAAACCAATCAACACATGGTAATGTCACGCAAAATGCCAATTTTCAACAAAGGGCCATAACTCAGTCAAAAATCACTGAACCATGACCAAAATTTGATATGCACATATTTGAGAGCTATTAAGCATAACATACCTGTAAAGTTTTTTTTCAAATCCATCCATTAGTTACCGAGATATTGAGCGGACAAGAAATTTCACTCAAGGGCCATAACTCCGTAAAAAATCATTGGACCGTAACCAAATTATGATATGCACATCTCCACTTGATAATGAGCTCACATGTGAAGTTTGAATAAAATTAAACCAGTAGTTTAGGAGAAATAGAGTGGACAAAAAACCAACAGACGGACCAACAGACCAACAGACAGACAGACAGACAGACAGACCAACGGACAAGCTGACTCCTATATACCCCCCAAATTGAATTTGGGGGGTATAATAAAATCTATTCATTATTTACCATGAGTTGAAGCGGACAAGAAAATTCACTCAAAGGCCATAACTCTGTGAAAAATCAATAGACCATGACCAAAATAGAAGATGCAAATCTTCACTTTGTAATAAGTTCACATGTGAACTTTGAACAAAATTCGTCCAGTAGTTAAGGAGAAATAGAGCAGACAAAAAATCAACAAACTGATCAACACATGTTAATTAATGTTGCGAAAAATGCCAATTTTCAACAAAGGGTCATAACTCAGTCAAAAATCAATGAACCATTACAAATATTTGGTATGCACATACTTGAGAGCTACTAAGCATTACTATAAAATATCTTTGAAATCCATCTATCACTTTTCTAGGAATTGAACGGACAAGAAAATTCACTCAGTGGCCATAATTCGGTCAAAAATCAATGGACCATAACCAAAATAAACTAGAATATCACTGAAAGTGATCATACCCCCCAAAAGTGCTGTGTTTGCGCATTTTGAGATGTACATTTCCTATGAACTGTGCAATGATCAATTGAGAAAAAGAGCAAACAAAAAAACAGACTGACCAACACATGTTAATGTTGCAAACATTGCTTATTTTCAACAAAGGACCATAATTCTGTCATAAATCAATGAACCATAACCAAAATTTGATATGCACATATTTGACAGCTACTGAGCATAACTGTAAAGTTTTTTTGAAATCCATCCATTAATTGCCGAGAAATTGAGCGGACAAGAAAATTCACTCAAGGGCCATAACCCTGTGAAAAACAAGAAAATTCACTCAAAGGCCATAACTCTGTGAAAAATCAATAGACCATGACCAAAATAGAAGATGCAAATCTTCACTTTGTAATAAGTTCACATGTGAACTTTGAACAAAATTCGTCCAGTAGTTAAGGAGAAATAGAGCAGACAAAAAATCAACAAACTGATCAACACATGTTAATGTTGCGAAAAATGCCAATTTTCAACAAAGGGCCATAACTCAGTCAAAAATCAATGAACCATTATCAATATTTGGTATGCACATACTTGAGAGCTACTAAGAATTACTGTAAAATATCTTTGAAATCCATCTATCACTTTTCTAGAAATTGAACGGACAAGAAAATTCACTCAAGGGCCATAATTCGGTCAAAAATCAATGGACCATAACCAAAAAAAAATATGCACATCTACACTTAGTAATGAGTTTACATGTGAAGTTTGAATAAAATTGGTCCAGCAGTTTATGAGAAATAGAGTGGACAAATAATTGAAAAAACAATCAACACACATTAATTTTGCGTAAAATGGCAATTTTCAGCAAAAGGCCATAACTCATTAAAAAATCAATGAATCATCACCAAAATTTTATATGCACATATTTGAGAGCTACTAAGCATAACTGTAAATTTTTTTTTTAATCCATCCATTAGTTTTCGAGAAATTGAGCGGACAAGAAAATTCACTCAAGGACCGTGGGCCCGTTTTACTAACGAACTTACGCAAGAATTTTTCGTAGATTTGAACGTAAGTTCAAATTATTTGCGTAAGTGCGTTTTACTAAAATGTTCGCAGCTAAGATTTGCGTAAGTTTTTGCGTAACTTTACGATCAAAAAAAGTTTGCGTAAGTTTTTTCGTAACTAATGCCAGTGCATCAATTTACCTTTAAAACGCCCCGTAATGCACGTTAAATGATTCAGAAACCTGAAAATAAAGCCTAATTATTGTAATTTCTTTTTCTCGATCAAATCTCTTTAATGAGCCCCTGTGCACCCCAAAAAATTATCGTGTGTTATGGTGACGTAATTTATCAGCATATGCTGACCTCATTTATAACGTGTAAAACAACCGATGTAAACAGCATAGAAAACAGTGGATTTTGTTGACAAGCAAGGATAGAGATGAATGGGTAGTCAACTTATTTCAAGGAAATGATAGGCTTGTATTATGAATCGAGGCCATTGTTATCTTTGGAATTTGCCACCTTACCAAACACAACATTTGACGATTTCTCGTGTAAAAATAATGGAAACTTCACTTGTACAAACACTATTCAAGGACACTTTGGACTGAGGAAACTTAGGAAAGTGATTGTAGAATTCTTTTTATCCGACAACCAAATGGATTATCGATGGTAGGTGTTATGTAGTTGTTAGAGTTTGATCCGTTTTCCTGTTCAAGTTTTGAACAAAATTAATGTTAAATTTGTTCTCTGTTTCTAATCCTAGTCCACACTGACAACACACGCCCGTGACACGGGCCCAGCCCAGAGATAAATCGCTCAATTCCACGCTCATTTTTAGTTAACATTATTTCGTCAGTACTTGCAAATCGAAATTATGCTTTGAGATTTGAAATGAACATTCTTGAGATTGACTTTCAAGAATGAATGTATTGAGTCATTCACAGCGGCAGCCTCGGTGCTTTTCAAATGTTCACGGCCGTGTGCTGCACTCAATGCTGTGCAGGCCTGTTTCAGTATTTTGCAAGCTTTTTCCATTATTTATCAACTTCTTAACGCTAGTTATGAATAAAAAACACTATACTGCAAAGATAACTTTACAGGATTTGTTATTTTTGTCGGAAAACTAAACCGAGGTGAGAGCTAAAATGTCCGCCATTGTTGTTTTATTTTTAGAGTTACGACAATTTTTTTCTTACGTTCAAAATTTTCTTACGATCGTTTAGTAAAACGCACTTAGGAATTTGCGTAAGTTATTTTTGAACGTAAAGTTACGCAAAAACTTACGCAAATCTTAGTAAAACGGTACCCGTAACTCCGTCAAAAATCAATGGACCATGACCAAAATATAATATGCACATCTCAACGTGGTAATGAGTTTACATGTGAAGTTTGAACAAAATTGATTCAGAAGTTTATGAGAAATAGAGTGGACAAAAAATTGAAAAACCGATAAACACACGTTGATTTCGCGTAAAATGGCAATTTTCAGCAAAAGGCCATAACTCAGTCAAAAATCAATGAAACATCACAAGAATTTAATATGCACATATTTGAGAGCTACTAAGCATAACTCTAAAGTCTTTTTGAAATTCGTCCATTAGTTTCCGAGAAATTGAGCGGACAAGAAAACTCACTCAAGTGCCGTAACTCTGTCAAAAATCTATAGACCGTGAAAAAAATTAAGTATGCACATCTTAACTTAGTAATGAGTTCACATGTGATGTTTGAACAAAATTGGTCCAATAGTTTATGAGAAATAGAGTGGACAAAAAATTGAGAAACCGATCAACACACATTGATTTTGCGTTAAATGGCAATTTTCAGCAAAGGGCCATAACTCATTAAAAAATCTATGAATCATCACTAAAATTTGATATGCACATATTTGACAGCTACTAAGCATAACTGTAAAGTTTTTTTGAAATCCCTCCATTAGTTTCCGAGAAATTGAGCAGACAAGAAAATTCACTCAAGGGCCGTAACTCCGTCAAAAATCAATGGACCGTGAAGAAAATTTAGTATGCACATCTCAACTTAGTAATAAGTTCACATGTGAAGTTTGAACAAAATTGGTCCGATAGTTTATGAGAAATAGAGTGGACAAAAAATTGAACAAGAGGCCCAAGAGGGCCTGAATCGCTCCACTGGCTAATTAATTAAAAGAATTATCTAATGATTTCTTGTAAACCTCCAGCTGCCATACCCTGTTTTCTGACAAAGTTTGGTCTGAATTGACCCAATAAACCCCGCCCTACCACATCCACACTTATAGAGCAATCCAAATGTCATGAACAATTTAAGTAAAGGGCCACCTAAGGAACAGTTCTATTAATTTTGGTCTTAACTAGCCAAATGGTTGATATTTTAAAGAATTATTTTATGATTTCTCAAAGTCTGATAAGCCCCACCCTGGCCAACCCACATAAATTTTTCTTGCGCCATTTAAGTAAAGCGGCCACCAAAAATATTTTTGTAAAGTTTGGACTAATTGACCCATTGGTTGATTTTTAAAAAAATTAGTTCGTGATTTCTCCAAGTCAGATAAGCCCCGCCCTGCCAAAACAACATTTATTGACCAATCAAAGTTTCATTCGCAATTCAAGTGAAGCACAACCGAAAGAGCATCTCTGCCAAGTTTGATCAAAATGGCACTATGGTTTGAGAGGAAAAGATTTTTAAAGAATTATTTTGTGATTTCCCAAGTCTGATAAGCCCTCGCCCTGCCACGCCCACATTTACTGACCAAACATGATTTTGCAATAAATTTAGATAAAAGTCCACCCAAGGAACATTTAAGCCAAATTATATCTAAATTGGCCAAATGGTTGATTTTTAAAGAATTATTTCGTGATTTCTTTAAGTCTGATAAGCCGCGCCCTGCCACGCCCACGTCATGGACCAATCATATAGACAACTTAGATAAAAGGTCAATCCAAGTTACATTTCAGCCAAGTTTGGTCAAGATTTGCCCCTTGGTTGATTTTTAAAGAATTATTTTGCGATTTCTATAAGTCTGAAAAGCCTAACCCTGCCACGCCCACATTTATGGACCAATCAAAATTTTACAGACAATTTAGATAAAGATCCACCCAAGGTACATTTCTGCCAAGTTCGGTCAAGATTAGCCCTATGGTTGATTTTTAAAGAATTATTTTGTGATTTCCCAAGTCTGATAAGCCCTCGCCCTGCCACGCCCACATTTACTGACCAAACATGATTTTGCAATAAATTTAGATAAAAGTCCACCCAAGGAACATTTAAGCCAAATTATATCTAAATTGGCCAAATGGTTGATTTTTAAAGAATTATTTCGTGATTTTTCTAAGTCTGATAAGCCCCGCCCTGCCACGCCCACATTTATGGACCAATCAAATTTCTTTTCGCAATTTAAGTGAAGCACCACCCAAGGAACATTTCTGCCAAGTATGAACAAAATTGACCCACTGGTTTGAGAGAAGAAGATTTTTAAAGAAAAATTTACGCACACACTCTAAGTCTGATAAACCGCGCCCTGCCACGCCCACATTTATGGACCAATCAAAATTTTACAGATAAAATAGATAAAGGTCCACCCAAGGTACATTTCTGCCAAGTTTGGCCAAGATTGGCCCCCTGGTTGATTTTTAAAGAATTATTTTGTGATTTCTCTAAGTCCGATAAGCCCCGCCCTGCCACGCCCACATTTATGGACCAATCAAAATTCTTTTCGCAATTTAAGTGAAGCATCACCCAAGGAACATTTCTGCCTAGTTTGAACAAAATTGGCCCACTGGTTTGAGAGAAGAAGATTTTTAAAGAAAAGTTTACGCACGCACGCACGGACGCACGGACGCACGCACGCACGACGGACACAACGCCATGACAATAGCTCGCTGGCCTTCGGCCAGTGGAGCTAAAAAATCCTTGCCCATAAAGGCCATGCTTTTCATCCGATCGTTAAGGAATTTGGAAGAGGTTCATGCAAGGAAGATTCCTGTGAAGTTCGGTTGAAATTGGTCCTATAGTTTTGGAGAAGAAGATTGTTTAACATTTTTTTGAAAATTCAATTTAATTAAATTTATTAAAATCTAAGTTCTTCACAGAAATTATTTTTTAAAGAATTTAGAGGAGATAAATACAAGGAAGATTCGTGTGAAGTTTGGTTAAAATTGGTCCAGTAGTTTTGGAAAAGAGATTTTTCAAAAATTTAATCTAATTTAATTAATCAAAATTTAAGTTCATAGAATTTATTTTTTTTAAGGAACTAAGAAGAGATTAATGCAAGGAACAGTTCTGTAAAATTTGGTTGAAATTGATCCAGTAGTTTTGGAGAAGAAGAATTTTTAAAGATTTTTCGAAAAATTTGATTTAATTGAATTAATTAAAATTTAAGTTCTACATAGAATTTATTTTTTTGAAGGAATTAAGAAGAGATTAATGCAAGGAAGATTTCTGTAAAGTTTGGTTGAAATTGGTTCAGTTGTTTTGGAGAAGAAATTTTTTTAAAGATTTTTCGAAAATTTAAATCAATTAAATTATTTAAAATTCAAGTTCTGCGTGGACTTTATTCTTTTGAAGGAATCTGGTAGAGATTCATGCAAGGAAGATTTCTGTGAAGTTTGGTTGAAATTGGTCCAGTAGTTTTGGAGAAGAAGAAATTTTAAAGAATTTTCGAAAATTTAATTCAATTAAATTAATCAAAATTCAAGTTCACCATAGATTTTATTGTTTTGAAAGAATTTGATAGAGATTCATGCAAGGATAATTCGTGTGAAATTTGGTTGAAATTGGTCCAGTAGTTTTGGAGAAGAAGAATTTTTAAAGATTTTTCAAAAATTTAAATCAATTAAATTAATTAAAATTCAAGTTCTGCGCGGATTTTATTCTTTTGCAGGAATTTGGTAGAGATTCCTGCAAGGAAGATTTCTGTGAAGTTTGGTTGAAATTGGTCCAGTAGTTTTGGAGAAGAAGAAATTTTAAAGATTTTTCGAAAATTTAATTAAATTAAATTAATTAAAATTCAAGTTCTCCATAGATTTTATTGTTTTGAAGGAATTTGGTAGAGATTCATGCAAGGATAATTTGTGTAAAGTTTGGTTGAAATTGGTCCAGTAGTTTTGGAGAAGAAGAATTTTTAAAGATTTTTCAAAAATTTAAATCAATTAAATTAATTAAAATTCAAGTTCTGTGCGGATCTTATTCTTTTGAAGGAATTTGGTAGAGATTCATGCAAGGAAGATTTCTGTGAAGTTTTGTCGAAATTGGTCCAGTAGTTTTGGAGAAGAAGAATTTTTAAAGATATTTTGAAAATTTAATTAAATTAAATTAATTAAAATTCAAGTTCTGCATAGATTTTATTCTTTTGAAGGAATTTGGTAGAGATTCATGCAAGGATGATTTGTGTGAAGTTTGGTTGAAATTGGTCCAGTAGTTTTGGAGAAGAAGATGTTTAAAGAAAAAGTTAACGGACGGACGGACGGACGCACGGACGGACGGACGCACGCACGCACGACGGACACAACGCCATGACAATAGCTCGCTGGCCTTCGGCCAGTGGAGCTAAAAACCGATCAACACACATTGATTTTGCGTTAAATGGCAATTTTCAGCAAAGGGCCATAACTCAGCCAAAAGTCAATTAATCATCACCAAAATTTAATATGCATATATTTGAGAGCTACTAAGCATAACTGTAAAGTTTTTTTTGAAATCCGTAAATTAGTTTCCAAGAAATTTAGTGGACAAGAAAATTCACTCAAGGGCCGTAACTCTGTCAAAAATCAATGGTCCGTGAAAAAAATTTAGTATGCACATCTCAACTTAGTAATGAGTTCAAATGTGATGTTTGAACAAAATTGGTCTAATACTTTATGAGAAATAGAGTGGACAAAAAATTGAAAAACCGATCAACACACATTGATTTTGCGTAAAATGGCAATTTTCAGCAAAGGGCCATAACTCAGTCAAAAATCAATGAATCATCACCAAAATTTGATATGCACATATTTGACAGCTATTTAGCATAACTGTAAAGTTTTTTTGAAATCTGTCCTTTAGTTCCCCAGAAATTGAGCGGACAAGAAAATTCACTCAAGGGCCGTAACTCCGTCAAAAATCAATGGACCGTGAAAAAAATTTGGTATGCACATCTCAACTTAGTAATGAGTTCACAAGTGATGTTTGAACAAAACTGGTTCAATAGTTTATGAGAAATAGAGTGGACAAAAAATTGAAAAACCGATCAACACACATTGATTTTGCGTAAAATGGCAATTTTCAGCAAAGGGCCATAACTCAGTCAAAAATCAATGAATCATCACCAAAATTTGATATGCACATATTTGAGAGCTATTTAGCATAACTGTAAAGTTTTTTTGAAATCTGTCCTTTAGTTCCCCAGAAATTGAGCGGACAAGAAAATTCACTCAAGGGCCGTAACTCCGTCAAAAATCAATGGACCGTGAAAAAAATTTGGTATGCACATCTCAACTTAGTAATGAGTTCACATGTGATGTTTGAACAAAATTGGTCTAATACTTTATGAGAAATAGAGTGGACAAAAAATTGAAAAACCGATCAACACACATTGATTTTGCGTAAAACGGCAATTTTCAGCAATGGGCCATAACTCAGTCAAAAATCAATGAATCATCACCAAAATTTGATATGCACGTATTTGACAGCTACTAAGCATAACTGTAAAGTTTTTTTGAAATCCGTCCTTTAGTTTCAGAGAAATTGAGCGGACAAGAAAATTCACTCAAGGGTCGTAACTCCATCAAAAATCAATGGACCGTGAAAAATTTTTTAGTATGCACATTTCAACTTAGTAATGAGTTCACATGTGAAGTTTGAACAAAATTGGTCCAATAGTTTATGAGAAATAGAGTGGACAAAAAATTGAAAAAACGATAGTGTTATGATTTTGCGTTAAATGGCAATTTTCAGCAAAGGGCCATAACTCAGTCAAAAATCAATGAATCATCACCAGAATTTGATATGCACATATTTGAGAGCTACTAAGCATAACTGTAAAGTTTTTTTGAAATCCGTCCATTAGTTTCCAAGAAATTGAGTGGACAAGAAAATAAACTCAAGGGCCGTAACTCCGTCAAAAATCAATGGACTGTGAAAATTTTTTAGTATGCACATCTCAACTTAGTAATGAGTTCACATGTGAAGTTTGAACAAAATTAGTTCAATAGTTTATGAGAAATAGAGTGGACAAAAAATTGAAAAACCGATCAACACACATTGATTTTGCGTAAAATGGCAATTTTCAGCAAAGGGCCATAACTCAGTCAAAAATCAATGAATCATCATCAAAATTTAATATGCACATATTTGACAGCTACTAAGCATAACTGTAAAGTTTTTTTGAAATCCGTCCATTAGTTTCCAAGAAATTTAGTGGACAAGAAAATTCACTCAAGGGCCGTAACTCCGTCAAAAAACAATGGTCCGTGAAAATAATTTAGTATGCACATCTCAACTTAGTAATGAGTTCACATGTGATGTTTGAACAAAATTGGTCTAATAGTTTATGAGAAATAGAGTGGACAAAAAATTGAAAAACCGATCAACACACATTGATTTTGCGTAAAATGGCAATTTTCAGCAAAGGGCCATAACTCAGTCAAAAATCAATGAATCATCACCAAAATTTGATATGCACATATTTGACAGCTACTAAGCATAACTGTAAAGTTTTTTTGAAATCCGTCCTTTAGTTTCCGAGAAATTGAGCGGACAAGAAAATTCACTCAAGGGCCGTAACTCCGTCAAAAATCAATGGACCATGAAAAAAATTTAGTATGCACATCTCAACTTAGTAATGAGTTCAAATGTGATGTTTGAACAAAATTGGTCTAATACTTTATGAGAAATAGAGTGGACAAAAAATTGAAAAACCGATCAACACACATTGATTTTGCGTAAAATGGCAATTTTCAGCAAAGGGCCATAACTCAGTGAAAAATCAATGAATCATCACAAGAATTTGATATGCACATATTTGAGAGCTATTTAGCATAACTGTAAAGTTTTTTTGAAATCCGTCCTTTAGTTTCCGAGAAATTGAGCGGACAAGAAAATTCACTCAAGGGCCGTAACTCCGTCAAAAATCAATGAACCGTGACAAAAATTTAATATGCACATCTCAACGTGGTAATGAGTTACCATATGAAGTTTGAATTTAATTGGACCAGTAGTTTAGGAGAAATAGAGCGGACAAAAAAGCTACGGACCAACCAACAGACAGACAGACAGACAGACAGACAGACCAATGGACAAGCTGACTCCTATATACCCCCCAAATTGAATTTGGGGGGTATAAATATGCACATCTACACTTAGTAATGAGTTCACATGTGAAGTTTGAATAAAATTGGTCCAGCAGTTTATGAGAAATAGAGTGGACAAAAAATTGAAAAAACAATCAACACACATTAATTTTGCGTAAAATGGCAATTTTCAGCAAAAGGCCATAACTCATTCAACTAGATGCCGAAGGGCAACATGTCGAGCCCGCTCATTTTGAAGAAAGAAGACCATACCTATGTCTACAGCTGTCATTACAATGGCGTTTGGTTTGACCTTGACCTTTGAGCTTGGAATCTGGTTCTTGCACGCGACACTCCGCCTTACTGAGCTTGACATTTGTGCCAAGTTAAGGAATGGCCCGGTGTAACAGTTTATCTTGGCCCCCCTGGGCAGCTTGGCCCCCGGGGGCTAAGCTGCCCAGGGGCCAAGATAAACTGATACACCGGACAAGCAAAAATCAACTCATTTTTTACATTTGACCTCAAAGTTTGACCTTGACCTTTCATCTTGGAATCTGGTTCTTGCACGCGACACTCCATCTTACTGAGCTTGACATTTGTGCCAAGTTATTTCTGAATCCCTCCATCCATGGTGAAGTTATGGCCCGGACAAGCAAAAATCATCTCATTTTTGACATTTGACCTCCAAGTTTGACCTTGACCTTTGAGCTTGGAATCTGGTTTTTGCACGCGACACTCCGCCTTACTGAGCTTGACATTTGTGCCAAGTTATTTCTGAATCCCTCCATCCATGGTGAAGTTATGGCCCGGACAAGCAAAAATCATCTCATTTTTGACATTTGACCTCCAAGTTTGACCTTGACCTTTGAGCTTGGAATCTGGTTCTTGCACGCGACACTCTGCCTTACTGAGCTTGACATTTGTGCCAAGTTATTTCTGAATCCCTCCATCCATGGTGAAGTTATGGCCCGGACAAGCAAAAATCATCTCATTTTTGACATTTGACCTCCAAGTTTGACCTTGACCTTTGAGCTTGGAATCTGGTTCTTGCACGCGACACTCTGCCTTACTGAGCTTGACATTTGTGCCAAGTTATTTCTGAATCCCTCCATCCATGGTGAAGTTATGGCCCGGACAAGCAAAAATCTTCTCATTTTTGACATTTGACCTCCAAGTTTGACCTTGACCTTTGAGCTTGGAATCTGGTTCTTGCACGCGACACTCCGCCTTACTGAGCTTGACATTTGTGCCAAGTTATTTCTGAATCCCTCCATCCATGGTGAAGTTATGGCCCGGACAAGCTCCATCCGGACGGACGCACGCACTAACGCACTAACGCACGCACTAACGCACGCACTAACGCACTAACGCACATACACCGAACCGCCATTGTGACAACTATGTCGAGCTCACCGCAAGCGGGCTCGACAAAAATCAATGAATCATCACCAAAATTTTATATGCACATATTTGAGAGCTACTAAGCATAACTGTAAAGTGTTTTTTTTCAATCCATCTATTAGTTTTCGAGAAATTGAGCGGACAAGAAAATTCACTCAAGGACCGTAACTCCGTCAAAAATCAATGGACCATGACCAAAATATAATATGCACATCTCAACGTGGTAATGAGTTCACATGTGAAGTTTGAACAAAATTGATTCAGAAGTTTATGAGAAATAGAGTGGACAAAAAATTGAAAAACCGATAAACACACGTTGATTTCGCGTAAAAAGGCAATTTTCAGCAAAAGGCCATAACTCAGTCAAAAATCAATGAAACATCACAAGAATTTAATATGCACATATTTGAGAGCTACTAAGCATAACTGTAAAATCTTTTTGAAATTCGTCCATTAATTACCAAGAAATTGAGCGGACAAGAAAATTCATTCAAGGGCCGTAACTCCGTCAAAAATCTATGGACCCTAAAAAAAAATTAGTATGCACATCTCAACTTAGTAATGAGTTCACAAGTGATGTTTGAACAAAACTGGTTCAATAGTTTATGAGAAATAGAGTGGACAAAAAATTGAGAAACCGATCAACACATATTGATTTTGCGTTAAATGGCAATTTTCAGCAAAGGGCCATAACTCAGTCAAAAATCAATGAATCATCACCAAAATTTAATTTGCACATATTTGAGAGCTACTAAGCATAACTGTAAAGTTTTTTTGAAATCCGTCTAATAATTTCCAAGAAATTAAGCGGACAAGAAAATTCACTCAAGGGCCGTAACTCCGTCAAAAATCAATGGACCGTGAAAAAAATTTAGTATGCACATCTAACCTTAGTAATGAGTTCACATGTGATGTTTGAACAAAATTGATCTAATAGTTTATGAGAAATAGAGTGGACAAAAAATTGAAAAACCGATCAACACACATTGATTTTGCGTAAAATGGCAATTTTCAGCAAAGGGCCATAACTCAGTCAAAAATCAATGAATCATCACCAAATTTTGATTTGCACATATTTGAGAGCTACTAAGCATAACTGTAAAGTTTTCTTTGGAATCCGTCCTTTAGTTTCTGAGAAATTGAGCGGACAAGAAAATTCACTCAAGGGCCGTAACTGCGTCAAAAATCAATGGACTGTGAAATTGTTTTTAGTATGCACATCTCAACTTAATAATGAGTTCACATGTGAAGTTTGAACAAAATTGGTCCAATAGTTTATGAGAAATAGAGTGGACAAAAAATTGAAAAACCGATCAACACGCATTGATTTTGCGTTAAATGGCAATTTTCAGCAAAGGGCCATAACTCAGTCAAAAATCAATGAATCATCACCAAAATTTGATATGCACATATTTGAGAGCTACTGAGCATAACTGTAAAGTTTTTTTGAAATCCGTCCATTTGTATCTGAGAAATTGAGCGGACAAGAAAATTCACTCAAGGGCTGTAACTCAGTCAAAAATCAATGAACCGTGACAAAAATTTCATATGCACATCTGCACTTGGTAATGAGTTCACATGTGAAGTTTGAACAAAATTGGACCAGCAGTTTAGGAGAAATAGAGCGGACAAAAAAGCTACAGACCGACAGACAGACCAACAGACAGACAGACCAACGGACAAGCTGACTCCTATATACCCCCCAAATTGAATTTGGGGGGTATAAAAATACATGTTACATAAACTTTAATGATTGAATGAGTTAAGGGGGAATGCTCCAGTTTTTCGGAACACTCGGTCATTACTGTAGTAAATTAAATGTTTCGTACCAATATGTTTCGCTACCATATTTTCAATAATATAACACATCATTACAATTTACCATTTTCGACGGTAAAAGTGTATTTATTATTCAAAACTGATTTCCTCAAGATGAAAATCGATTATTTAGAGCAAGACAGTCGTAAGTGTGTATGCAGTTACCACCGTTTTGTGTCATTTTATTCATGTGTAGCTGATAAAAATTGCTGTAATTCATTACTAAGTGCGCTAACCTATACATTTTCTTTTTGAATTATTACCAGGGCATGTTGCTTAATACAATGAGGGAGTTTTATCAAATTCTATTATGTAGAACTTGAAATATTTCCAAAAATATGCATATTTTGACATAAAACACTCCAGCTTCGTTGATCTAACCGAACACGTAAGCAAGGTGTTTTATACAATTATACGTTTTTAATACCACATATTTTGAGTTTTCTGTTCTTATTGAATATAAGACGTTACTTTAAATCCGTTTTCGGGACTAAACGATGAATATACAGCATTTTATCAGCATTTTAGTGACCTTGGACAGGTGCAAGAAATTGTGCATTTTTCAATGTAGGGGTATGTGATACGAATGCCTATAAAATTCAAACAAGATCGCTGACCATCCATTTTTATTTTAATTTTCAATAGGTAATAACATGTAATTTCAACATACAAAATATAAATAAATTCTATTATTGGGAAAAAATTTAGGAAACTGGAGCATTCCCCCTTAAATTGTTAGTAACATCACAGTGACTGATGCATATATTCATCATGTTCCTGACATGTTTCGAACAGGTACAACATCCAAAGTCAATAGCTGCTTATCACACGTACATGCAGATTATATGTAGGCGATTCATCCTTTGGTTACATACTTTCTGTAACTAATACCTCAAAAAGCATTTTGACACCCATGGGTTCGAACCCACAAGTCCTGGATAGAAAGTCTCTGTTGTCATTTATTGAACTATTGCAGCTTTATCCGAAACTGTTAGAACCATTTCATCTATTTAATGATAATACGTAAAATATTGACAGTTTCATCTAGAGCCCCTATCATTGGTTGTGCACTTACATTTTTATAAAAATCCCTTTTAGCTGTGCTCATGACAAGGGCCATATCATTTGTCATAAATTGTCATAAATGTAAAATATGGATTTCTTGGTGTATACCTCCATGTGTTCAAAGTTCACACAAGTTTAAAATGAAGGTTCAAATATGGACGTCACACCAGGACATTGATAAGAATAGTCTAGACAGAGGCATTGGCGTCTTCAATGCTCAACATTTCCTCACACAAGGCAACCATACTTGAGAGGCAAGTAAGAAGGAAATGATTATGATAAAAGAAGTGGTTTTTCGCCTATTACTGCACAGACACATTAATAGCTTCATTATTATTGACATGAAGGGATCAAATTCTGATATTTCAAATTCGCTTTGTCATATAATTATGTTTGAAGAATACAATCTGAAGCTGAAGCTTATGTTCAAGTATTAACCCATGCTCTGCAGATGTTAACATTAATTCCATCGGTTCTCATGTATGAAAAATCTCAAAAAGGAACACTAAGTCTCAATATCCAGATCCATCTGTTACAAAAGTTCATTGTCTTTGTATGTATACTTATTAAAAATTGAATAGCTGAAATATCAGGTATGTTACATGGAAATAATCATTGTAATAACCCTTTTTTTGGAAACGAGTGCTACGCATGTTTCATATGATAAATTATGTTATTGTATCGAATACAAATATTTTGTTTAATGTCTTTCATAATGCTGCACTTCGTTGCTGACCCAAGATTTGCAAATTATCATTTAAATGTAGTTGGTTGTAAGATGCGCTTTTTGCATTCTAAAAAATACAGTTTCCAACCTATCTACATGTATCAAAAACGTTGTGTTTGTTCACAACGCCTACGTTAATTCTGATAAAGACAGCTGACTTACATATTCTATTCAAATATTTCATTTTAATACTTCTTTAGATCATTTTTCATGCATGTTTGTCGACAACTTTTCGATGTTCTAAGAGGGGACCATGCTAGTATGTCAAACATAAAAGCAGGTAAGAAATATCATATGGATTGGTCAACCTGTATGGGTAGATATTTACTGTATCATGAAAAATTGCATCAATTCATTTAGTCCTTCTATATGAAGTTTGTATCTAACTTTACCTACCACATTGTTAGTTTCTCATTAAATTTTTAGGAAACTAATCATTGATGAAAACCTTGGTACTAACGACATAATCCTTTTTCTGCCCAGAAAATATGATGTGTATACCACTTAGTAAACTCTAATTGTCCCCATGTTGTTCTGATGCCTGAAATATCTAACATGGCCCTTTTGAGTAGTCAGGAATATGTCTAATCATCAGCGAGAACATACATTTTGTACATTTTGTGACGTAATGCGCTTGCACTAAACGTGTGATTATACGAAGATAGCAATTTTATATTTGAAAATTAGATACATCATGTTCTTTGGCCACTCTCTTGCACACGGTTCATTCATTACATTCACCTCTGTGGTTGCCTCAGAGAGTATTGCGTCATCATCAGCTGGATTACGTCACTTTCTATCACATCAAAATGGCAATAACAAATAATTTTTCTTTTCCGAAGTCCAAAATATATCATACTTCACGTTGCTTAAAATTTAATATCATTTTCCAACGATAATAATTTGATTTTTTTTAAGATTGATGTCATTCATTCAAATTTTCTTTACGTTTCATTCTGATAGGGAACGATTTTATCCAGCTAACCGTGGCGTATTTCGGACAAACAATTGTATTTCGTAAGTGTTGTTATAAAATCTCGCAACTACGACTTGATTCCAGCCATAGATTCGATTTTATATAACAACAACGACGATTTATCAAAACAAAACAGTAAACCTAGTCTATTTTTAGCACAAAATTCCTGCCATTGGCAAGGAGGCTTGAGAAAATAGTTCCATTTTATATGGGTAAATTCATCAGTTATAATAACTTTCAAATGTACCCAGAGTCATCAATTCTTTGTCCACTTTATTATGTTACACATGAAACAGTTAAACAGTAATAATACACGTTTTCCTCGGTTTGACAAGATTCTTGTCATTCAGCCGCCCAGCCCGTTGCAGAGATGTATGGTGAGTGTAACGAACGACAACTCTGCTCGGAGATTGGTTCTTTGGCATGTAACTCAATTTAAAAACCGTATATAGGGTGTGTTATCGGTTTTATTGGAATAAATACGGTGCTTAGCTCTTATGACATTTTCTGTTATCAAATCAAATTCTGGTATAAATGAATTCAGATGATATTTTTTCCGGAGCTCATTTCGATCTAGCCATAAGTACCAAAGACATGTGAAAATATTTTAGCTAAGCATTATTTGGAAAATGAACCAAATTATTTTATGAAGGCTAAATCTAAAATGTCCAAGTTTTTTAAAATCAAAGTGTATATGTAAACGTCTAAATTTGTATTGTTGATAAAAGTTGTGTGTTTTAACGGCGCTTTTTTTTTTTAAAAACAAAAAATAATAATAAAATGATAAATAAATTCAATGTGAAAGTGATATTCTGTATGTTTAAACATATTTTATTGTCAGTAATACGGTACAAAATTATTAATAATAGTGTCAACGTGGTTCTATTTACTTTTGAAATTATTTTCTCATTAGTTTTAAACAATTTATGGCAAAACATCTCAACAATATGGTTAAAATTATGCCAAAAACTTTAAACTTGAAAGTGATATTCTGTATAGTTAAAAAGGGTTTATTGCCAGTAATATGGTAAAAGATTATTAAAATTAGTGTCAACGTGATTCTATTTACTTTTGAAATTAATTACTCATTAGTTTTAAACAATTAATAGCAAAATATCTCAACAATTTGGTTAAGGTGACGCCCAAAACGTTGATACTATATAGCAGATTTTATGTTTTTGGTGGCCATTTTGAAAATATGCAAATTAGATGGTGAAAGCCATTTTTTCCCTCATTCACGTGGTAACCCATTTAATTTTAGTCTGTTAACATGAAATTTGCGATATTAAGAACAAAACCTGGCGAAAAAGTGATACATAACAACATAATTATTGCATAGTTGAGGTTTTTTGCGGCCATTTTGAAAATATGCAAATTAGATGATGAGGAAGCCATTTTTCAGCTTGGCAACATTGTTTTTCCCATTCAGCATACCAAAATACCCTTAGAACCGATCTCAAACCCTTTTCTTCACAAAATGCCTTTAGGTGATAACTTTTCTAAATTCGTGCCCTGACTATAGCAGAAATATAGCAGTTATCTCAGGGTAATATCATCCATTACAAGACAAAAAATGTTCTTTAACCCTTTCCCAAACGAGGACATTTTAGGGTGATCCATTTCAAAAACTGCTGCAAATATTGAGGCAAAAGGAGAAAATGCTGTTCTTCTTTTGGCTCACTGTTTTCCCATGCCTTTTCTACTAGGGACAACAAAACCAGATCTTGTTTGGGAAATGGTTAGATGTTCTGCCACTGTTAAGTCAGCAAATCCCTGCCTTTAAATTTTACCATCTTCTCTCAAGCTTCAATTAAATCCTTTTAAAAATAGGTCATAAATTAACAGTATCAGTGAAAAATATCCAAAATGTTATATCATATGTGACCCATCACACTAGAAGGGAGCTTATAGGAAATGTGAAAATATCGACCCTAGTCAGTCTGCGCAGTCCACGCAGCCAGACTAGGGCCGAAACTTTTCATTTGTTTGTTATTTTTTGAATCTGGAAAGTTTTTCCTATCTTGCTATATGTTCATTTTTTACATACAGTATCTGGTTGACCTGTGCTGAGTCTGACTAGATTGTCAAAATGTGGAATTTTTTACTTCTGATAAGGTCCAATTTAGTCTGACTGGTCACATATGATTACACCCTTGGCATACCTTCGCAGCGTAGTGTCCCAAAATTCCATCGCCCATTCTCTTGGCAAACAACATCATCAAAGTTCAGCGAGTTTCCTGAGTCACCTTTCAAATCATAACCTTGGGTACAAGTAAACTGGAAAGTTGGATTGTCTAAGAAATTGTTTGATGCAGGGCCGACACCTCCTGCATATGCACCTCCTACCGGTAATACCGGGGTTCCACACGAGATAACTGAAAATGTAAACAAGATGTGTTTGTGAAACACAAATGCCCCTGAAATGGCCAATATTAAGTTTTCTGACAAACAGATGGACAGACAGACGGACAGATGACTAAAACAATATGCCCCAGATCTTTCCATAGGGGGCATAAAAACACTGAGAGCAAAGGTCAGAGATTGAGATATTTAAACCGTTTCCCAAACAAGAATTGAGGTGCATTCTTTAGAGGGAGATTTTTAAAAATTTCTTAAGATGTTTTAGTTAACATGCTTTTCAGACCTAGATTCTAACTATGGTGTTCGGAATGCTCTAAACGTTATACAGATGACATCATGCTAAGGTTGTTTGTATAAAGTATGGAGCGTTCAAAACAGCATGGTTTAAGAATTATTTAATTTTAAACAATTTGATAGCACCCCCAAAACTCCGCAAAAGAAGATTGCTGCTTAAACAAGAGGCCCAGAGGGCCTTATCGGTCACCTGAATCAAATGAGCAGAAACATTAAAGGAAAATGTTAAGTTAACAAAAAGCGCAACCCCCCAGCTTACCATTTCTTTGACAGTCTTTTTTTCTCTTGTACAAACTTATTTAAAGACTCAAATACCAAATGTGAATTCAATCCAACAATAGAACATTTCTTAATATGTACCCTATTTACCCCCTTTTGGCACCTTTTGGGGCCCCAAAGGGAGATAACTCCATGATTTGTAAAAATCTGAAGCGGCTTCCCATTGGAATGCTTCCTGCCAAGTCTGGTAGAAATCTGTCCAATGGTTCTCAAAAAGAAGTAGAAAATGTTCAAAGTAATAACGCGAACCCCTCCCATCCCCCATCTGCAGCACGGCCATTTATTGACGAGCTTTTTTTTTCTCTTGCACAAACTTTGTAGTCCTTGCCCTAAAGACTTTAACTTTCACATGTGTATCCAATGCAACAGCAAGTTCATGAGTAGAAGATTTTTTAAGATGTACCCAATTTACCCCCTTTTTGGCCCTTTATGGGACCCCAAAGGGAGATAACTCCATGATTTGTACAAAATCTGAAGCGGCTTCCTATTAGGATGCTTCCTGCCAAGTTTGGTTGAAATCCGTCCAATGGTTCTTAATAAGAAGTCGAAAATGTTAAGTTAACTAATACCACGACCCCCCCTCCCATCCCCCATCCCCAGCACGGCCATTTCAGGACGGATTTTTTTCTCTTGTACAAACTTTGTTGTCCTTGCCCTGAAGACTCTAAATACCAAATGTGAATCAAATCCAACAGCCAGTTCATGAGTAGAAGATTTTTTAAGATGTACCCTATTTACCCCCTTTTTGGCCCCTTATGAGGCCCCAAAGGGAGATAACTCCATGATTTGTACAAATCTGAAGCGGCTTCCCATGGGAATGCTCCCTGCTAAGTTTGGTTGTAATCCATCCAATGGTTCTCAAGAAGAAGTCGAAAATGTTAAGTTAACTAATAACGCGACCCCCCCCTCCCATCCCCCATCCCCAGCACGGCCATTTATGGGCGGATTTTTTTCTCTTGTACAAACTTTGTTGTCCTTGCCCTAAAGACTCTAAATACCAAATGTAAATCAAATCCAACAGCCGGTTCATGAGAAGAAGATTTTTTAAGATGTACCCTATTTAACCCCTTTTTGGCCCTTTATGGGGCCCAAAAGGGAGATAACTCCATGATTCGTACAAATCTGAAGCGGCTTCCCATGGGGATGCTCCCTGCCAAGTTTGGTTGTAATCCGTCCAATGGTTCTCAAGAAGAAGTCGAAAATGTTAAAAGTTAACGCACGACGCACGACGACGGACGAAACACGGTCGCAATAGGTCACCATGACCTTCGGTCAGGTGACCTAATTACCAGTCATACAGTATCTTGTACACATGCTATATTTTTATCTTCATCAACGTCCATCATGTCTTCTGCAGCAGCTGTAAACTTGAACAATCCTAAAATTTTGTCATGTGAGAAAGGGTAATGGTGTTCTTCAGACCAACAAATAAAGGGTGGAGAAGACATTCTAACTTTGTTATTTCAATTCAAAACCCTATGTTGTGTGTACTCATTGGAATCGTCTCGATGAAAGGATTCCAATGAGTACCCACAACATAAGTTTTGATGAATAATAACAGAAATATTGCATTTTGAAAAGCAGTCATTCCCTCTTATCTGTAGCTCTGATTCCTTATAGTCTGTAAATATTGACCTGAACCCGATGAATATGCAATGAATAATTTTGACACGGAATAATCAATACTCGCCAGTAATCATAACTGTCAAGTAGAGTCAAAAGTTTCCATAAGCATTGCGACTCTGCACATGCTTAATCTCAATGTATGTCGGAGAGTGATTATTTTGCACTATGATTACTCATTGCATATTCCACAGGTTCAGGTCAATATTTATGGACTATACCTGGGCATTGGTTGATATTCTCTCCTCCGAGTTTCATAATCCCTTGGTCATATATACAAGTGGCTGTTCTGTTCACAGTATCTGACAAAGTGTAGTTACATGTCAGTGTGACCATCTCTTGGTATGAAATGCTGGTGGTCTTGTCAAAAACACCATAGTCAGGTGCATTGGGAATGGGACAGGTACGAGCTGAAAAACAAGGTAGAAAATAGCACAAAAATTGTAATTTTGTTAAATTCACAGGCACATAACTCATATATGTATGTATATTGTGTTTCAAATTTCTTTTTTGGGGGTATTTCCCACTCACTGTATATAGATAATAGTTTGTAAGATAACAGTAATTGTTTATTTTTTGTTACTCTCATTTGTATTTTGTAAACATGATTATTTTGTATAATGGGTTAAGGGCCATAAATACTATGATTAAAGAATTTGAAATATTGCAATCCCTTTCCAAACAGTGAAACTTTGAGGTTGTTGGATTAAAAAGCTTCTGCATATGGTAATTTGGATGCAGATAAAGCGAGGATTTGTGTACATAAAATAGTGCAGAAACTATTGAGGCAAAAGGAGAAAATGCTGATCATCAGCATTTTCTTCTTTTGTCACAATAATTTCCCTAACCTTTTCATTTAGAGATGCAAAAACCAGGTTTTGTTTGGGAAAGGAAAAATATTACCACACATTGACTCTTTTTAATTTCATTAACAGATAAAGTCTTTGGAAAACAGTGTAAAATGAAGGAATTTCTTGTGACAAGCAATTTCATTATTTCCCACTATCTTTTCCAATCTAAAATACAGATAAATGTAAAATTCCATTCAATTAATACTGTCGTCTGCAACATCTTTGAATTGGAACAAATCTTTGCAGTCTGGAAATATGTTAAATTACCTGTGCATGTTGGAGAACCGTCCCAGCTCCAATCTGATAGACAATTTATGTCAAAATTGGTCACTGTTTGTAAAGTTCCAGTTATGTAATAACCATCTTCACACTGTAACATCACTCGATCCTCATGTGAATTGAATTTTACCTTTTTTGTCTTTTTAGCCGAAAACATTGTGGGAAATGAAGAAATTGCTTGTCACAAGCAATTTCTTCATTTTCCACAATGTTTTTCAAAGTCTATATATTGTGGGTCATCAAAAAGTATCCATGTTTCGTAGAGGGTTAAAATGCAGTGAAGTCGCATATTTTTAGCCTAAAACACTTGTCCACCGCAAGTAAACATAAATTTTGAGTAGAAAATCGTAGTGATCATCCATGTGACCCCCACGATATTCCGTGCATAACACCACAACAGTGATCCCCACAATTCACTGTGGTACCAGGGTGTCCAAAAACCCCCAAATGGGTTTTTTTTACCCCCTAAATCAATTTTGTACCCCCAGTCTTTGCAAAAAGCCTTCTTTGTCTCTTATAGTGGGGGTACAAGCATGCTGTAAAAGTATGGTATGTACCCCCAGATTTGAAAGTCGGTGGACACCCTGGGTACAGAAAGGGCAATGAAGATGAGTAATAAATAGCTATTTAAAATAGCTGTGGAAAATCATGGTAATTCCACGGGTTCAGTACGTGGAAAAACATGCATCAACGCAAGCATCGCGATTTTCTACCTTAAACCCACTTGAAATCAAATCATGTTGATGTATGGAAACAGGCAAAAAAATGCTAAATTTGTACTGTACCTGTGCAATTTGGGGAACCGTCCCAGCTCCCGTCTGATTGACAATTTATGTCAAAATTGGTCACTGTTTGTACAGTTCCAGTTATGTAATAACCGTCCGCGCACTGTAACGTCACTCGATCCTGATAGTTGAAAGACGTCAAATCTCGTGCCAGATATTTCCCGTTGGGAGGATTACTGAGGGCTGGACATGATAATCCTGTGAAACAAAATAAGGACTATGCTGTTTTCTCCTTTCTCCATTCACCTAAGCCTAAAACTGTTCAATGCATGTTTAATTTAATTTTTGGTCGCCAGTTTGTGTTATTTCTTATTAAATTAACATCTGGCAGACATGATCATCACAAAATATTAAACAAGACAAACAGTAAAAGTAATTTTTGAGCAATGTTTACCGACCTACCCCAAGATGTGGGTGTCATGGCCGGTTTCTCGTTCATCCGTTCATTTGAATTTAAGATTCAAAATCTTCGATTTCACCTTGAAACTTCCTTTGAAATTGTCTTGATAGCTTATTCCAACCATTTTTGTAGTTAACAAAAAAAATTCAACAATTGGAGTATCATGATTATTGTTCTATCTTGTTTTTAAAATGACCCCTCATTGAAAAGTCAGATTTTACCCAAAATAAAGGAATCCAACAACAAAACATATAGATTACAAATTCATTTCATAAATATTTGGGCCTTTTTTCGTCTTGTTTGACTTAAAATAATCAAGTCTTCAAAATAGAATACAATCCATATTTGAAAAAGTCTCATATGCAAAAAAACGGAGATGAACGGATTAATGAGAAAGAACGGATAAGTGAGAAAGGGGGATATAAGTCAGAGCAACAAATATGAGGGGGTAATGGCTTTTCAGAATGTTATTATTATCATTTATGGGGGTTTAACACCTCTTTAAACTACTATGGTCTTATAGCAGCGGCTTGAGCGCCTAACCATGGATTCCTGTTTATTATCATAGCACAGCATCCTTACTCAGGTTCTAGCTGCTTTCTCACATAGGTTTTCAATATCAAACCATAGGTGGGTGTCCAAGGAAATGCTTTTGATGTTGGATGTAAATGACAAATTCTATTTTCATGTGAACTGCAGTTAACCACTATTAATTTGAGCCAGTGTCCCAGGGTAACATGTCCCCTGGGTAACGTGTCCCCAGGGACACATTACCCAGGTGGACATGTTACCGTGTTACACTGGAATTTGGAAAAAGGGTCCTTATAGCATTTTTGGTAATTGTGTTTCGAGGTGAGACTGTAGTCCAAAGTGGATCTAATCTGTTGACTAACAATTGCTTCTGGAGAACAGCATGGATCCTGATCTGACTGTGTATGCAGAGGCTGATCTGGGTTCAGTTTTTTCTCAAATGCCATACAGGATGTTTTTTTTTTTTTCAGATCATGGCTCATTTTATTTTAAGAACAAAATTTATACCTAGTAAACAGCACAATACTTTGGCTTTAAATTTTCATAAGAAAATATGCTCTCTCAGATAAAGATTAAAGTAAAATTTGGTTTGGTTTATTGGGGTTTTACACCGTTTTCAACTACTAAGGTCATATAACGGCGGCTGGAGCACCTAAACATGGATTCCTGGTATTTCTCTCACCAGTACTACCACAACACCCTAACCGAGCCTCCAGCTGTTCCCCCACATAGGTTCACAATATCAAACCATTGATGAGTGACATTTTTGTCAGATAGGGTATTTGCCGCGGATAAGAAATTTGTGCGTACTTACTGACACAAGTATGGTTGTATCTAAATACATCACCAGCCAAGAGGCCAGTCTCGGACGCTGCTATAGAAAAGCCGTGGAGAGGACTTTGTGTAAACAATTCATAACCAGTAGGACATGAACAGGAATAAGAGCCGTCTGCTTCAGTACATGCCCCTCCAACGTCTGTATCACAACCACCATTGTCCGTATCACATTCACGGATATCTGGAAAAAGATACCATCAAAATCAGCGATCGACAGAAGAATGAATACAGAAAATCAACAAACTGATATGATCGAGAAATGATTCCTACAAAGTTTTGTCCTTGGTCCATTAAAATTACATGAAAACTTCTATTTTGATCTGATCTATATAGAAAAATTATTTAATTTCTAACTAAAAAATATGCATCTCGTGTCAATTATCTGATCCACATTGTAAACCATTATCTCTGACAAGATCTTCGTTGAGTTGCGCATATACGGCCAAGAGGGGATTGTCAGTAAAATTGGCTAATTTTTTTTTTCAATTCAAGGGCAGATAACTCAAGAATGCTTAGAAGTAAATGAATTTAAATAGAGGCATGTAAGAGTAGGAGATTCACTGTGACAACTTTAATCAAATTCCAGTTGAAACACTCAAAAGAAAATTGCCATTTTCTTTCAAGTCAAGGGCAGATACTGTAAGAACAATTAGAGTTATCTGATTATTTTGTCAAGTAAAAAAAGTAAAAAGTGAAGTAAAGTAAGGCTTTAAAATGTTTCTATGTTCAGGAATGGGTAAATTAATGAAGAGGAATGTATTTTATATATATAAAAATAATTTACCTGCGCAACTAGTGTCATCAACCTTTCTGAAGCCCGGAAGACAGTCGCAAACAAAGCTCCCATCTGTGTCGTCACAAGTAGCACTCACACAAAGATTCAATAAGCACTCATCCACATCTAATGAAAGGAGAAAACAAAAATGTGACCCGTCACGCTAAAAGGGACCTTATCCGAACTCAACAAATCCAAAATTTGACAAACTTGTCAGACTCACCACAGGGCAACCAGATACTACATGCAAAATATGAACACATAGTTAGATAGGGAAAATATTCCTGATTTAGAAAACTACATAAAAGTGAAAAGTGTCGGCCCTAGTCTGGCTGCGCGAACTGCGCAGACAGGCTAGGGTAGATATTTTTCACACACCCGATAAGGTCCCTTTTAGCGTGACGGGTCACAAATATCCAAACTTTACAATTGGGTTTGATTTTTTTAGCAAACAAATTTTGTTAACTGTGACATAACTTAAGACGAAAAATAGTATTTCGTCTGTGTTATTCTAAAACCTCAAAACTATAGCTTGTTTTATGATGTACTTACAAGATTTTATAACAACACCAACTGTTTCTCAAATCGTAGTGGTAAACCCAGTAATATTGTTAGCACAAAATTCATAGCTACTTTATACTTTACATTTAAATTTACAATACATGTATATTCAACAGACCCATTTCATTGAGGAGTGACACCATTTTTTTTTTTTTTTTTTTTTTTTTTTTTTGATTTAATGAGTTCCCAAGTGTATTCTATTCCAAAGTCAAATTCAAGTCTTGTCTTCAGTGGTTTGGAGGTCGATAACACATTGCATACAAATTACAATATGTTTGGTTTGCTTGTTTTTATTACAGATTTCATTTCACGTGGCACAGCTGTAGCTTTTATTATCATAAATTACACACCTGTGTTTTTTTTAAATAATTCATTAATATCTTCTTGTTTACCTGTTATATCTGTATACTATGATACAAGTTTTTTTTGATGAATATTATGCTGGAAGTGAAATATGAACACATTTTCAATTAAGGTCAGTGTCAGGTCAAATGACATCTGTAATACATATTATAAATTTATATTGACCCCGGAATGACCTAGCTCATTTAAATAATTGCTCATTTGAAAACAGGTAAATCAGGTTGAACACGCAATTATCAAAGAACATAACGTTGAAATTTTGTAATGTATCATTTAGTGACACCAGTCAGGTTAGCTCAATGGGGTGCACGGTGGCTTTGTAACATACGGGACCCAAGTTCGAGTCCCAAGCAAGTTTCTTTCTTTTACCTATCCGAAGGACTTCTATTTTACGTTTCCTATGCATATTATCATATTGGAACCATAAGGGTCACGATATTTTAATGCTTTTGTCTAATAAAGTAAGCATAATTTATAAATATTGACTTGAAATGTTGTCAGCGGTAGATAGACGTGTAAAGAATCTCCAAGGACGACAAATGTCACAAAATAAGCCACAGGCCTTTAAACCAAGAGCAAAAGAAATAGTTTCGCATGTACCAAGTTAAATTGTGAAGTAGCAGTAGAACTACAACAGAAAGTCAACTTCAACCTATGTAGACCAGAAGCCACTGGGGTCAGTAAAATCATGACTTATCATGAAATAAGGAAGGAGCTCGAAGGCCAATGGCGTCTTCATGTAACCAGCGAGGGAGTTGGAGATGAACTGAATTGCAAAATTAAGAAAAAAGATAAAAATAAAATATCGGTGTAATGGTTCAGTGGGGATTCGAACGCCGGTCATCTAGCTATCTAATCTAATTACTCTACAGATTGAGTTATCGAGCAGTCGACATTCAAGTACACTTTGACAGTAAAGAATTAAGTGCAAGTTTACTGAATAATCCTGTCATACCTTTTATAGACGGATTTCAAAATTACTATTTTTAGAACAGTGTTTACTTCATTTGCATAATTTCCCCCACGGGAGGCAAAATGTTCCACTGATAAGCCATAATCAAGTACATTGTATAGTTGAATTGATCAGTATTAACCACTTTTTTGCAATGTAAACATGACAACTGGTTTTAACCTTTCCCAGTTACAAATGTCAGATTATGCTGCTAATCTAATATCACCTGACCTTGTAGTTTACTTGGATAAATTAACCATTTCTTCTCGTAAAACATTACCGAACTCAAACAACACTGACAGGAAACAATCCTAAAGAGTGGCCCGACATAGGCTATCCGTACATATATCACTTTTTTGTTCAAGGGACCAGTTTTTATACATAACATACAGGAAAATAGAAAATCACTAACAAAAATTAGCAATATACACAACAAAACAAAGTTACAAACATAATAAAAATGGAATAAAGGCGTTGAGATTTTCTTAGGATATCATGTTTTCTTGATAGCGCATTAATTAATGTGTGAAGAGGTCAACTTAATTGTGTATCTGAGAACCAATTAAATAATGTTTATTATTTCTTACCTTTTCCCCAAAGTTATAGGACAAACATGAAACAAATAAATTCAGTTCCAGAATGCTTTGTACATTTAGGATATAGATTTCTTCATAATCATTTATTTGATACAAAAACGAAATAGTCTTTTACAAAATAACTCTTTGTAAAACGACAGCATGGCTCATATAATTTGACTGAATATTAATTCAATTATCCATTAGTTCAAGCATATAGTTCTGAACTTCTCATGTTTTAATCCTTTCTCAAAACGAAAATACTTAAGGCTACTCAAAATGGAAGCTGTTGCACACAACAAGTTTGAAGTCAATATAGACCGGATTTATGTACAATACAGCACAGGAGATATTGAGACAAAAGAAGAAAATACAGGTTAACAGTATTTTCTTCTTTTGCCTCAATGTTTACCCAAGCCCTTTTCTGCTAGAGACATCAAACCAGGTCTTGTTTGGGTCAGGGTTTAAGCCTTTGCTGTATTGTTTTTAGCTTAACATTAAGAATGAATATTTCATGGAAATGTATGTTGTAGGTACTCAGAGTCCTTCCAAGTACTAACAATATAGGGCGCTAAAATTATAAACGGTAATTGGCTTTGTCACATCACCTGGTCTTGAGATAACAGCGTGTTGATTTATGCATTTTTACTATTGCAGGCATGATAGTAGGGCTCCTTTTGCCTCCTCATGAATAATTCATTAGGGACCTGATATTATGAAACTAGTCTATCAGATAAACTCGTCCAAATAAGTATGCAAATGAAGCAGGTGACCATTCTGCGGGCAATTTAAAAAGTCAATACTTGAATTTTGTTAACATTGTGCCATATCATCATAACCAGACTGTATTGTATATCAATTATCATAAGCAGAGCTAAAGATTAGAGGGGCAATGACTTTTCAAAATACAGTATTTCAGTCACTAATCATGAAACCCTATGATGTGGGTACTCATTGGAATCGTCTCATCGAAACAATTCAAATGAGTACCCAAAAAAAAGGGTTTAGAGTTGAAATGACAAATTAAGAATATCTTCACTCCCACTAATCTGTAGCTCAGAATAGCGCTGCTTTTCAACGAAAACCTCATACCTGCAGCTTAAAACAAGCTGCAATTACAAATATTTTGGAAAAAAGCGACGATAAGGCTATACATACTTGAACATTCGGGAATTTCATCAAATGTCTGATTAGATAAACACAAAGGGTTGTGATTCGGGGTCAATGCGTAGCCTTCTTTACAAGAGAGTGTGTAAGTTTCCCCAACTTCTACTGTGGAGATCATAAGCGGCACTGAATTTGCAACTTCAGGAATGGTGCATTTTAGTTCTGAAAAATAAAATGAAATAAGTATTTCTGCTAAAATCTGATGCTTATAAATAAACTTTTAACCTATAAAAACATGTTATTATTGAGGCTTACATGCAAATCATCTGTAAATATTACATAACAATCCTGATTATCATTGATATGATTATGCTTTGACCAGTATAACCTATAATATTAGTAAATGGGTATGGTCTTTATTATTTGGCAGGAATCAGTAAACTGCGGGACCAGTACACATCTCCATCGCAGTGATTTCCCCTTAAGCCATAACCCATCACAGAAAATATTGATCGCTTTCAGCAAAGAAACAACCACTGAGTCAGAAGTAGACAAGGGGGATTTGGTTGTGGCTGTCTCGGTTGCACCTTTACTATCTTTCAACGAGGATTGTTTCGGTTTTTTCTCAGCAGGATTATCTTTTTCACTCGACATCTTCCATCCAGTGTAAAGGAATAAACCCAATGGAAAAACTACCAAAGCCAGCATAATAAGTTCTGCTATGCCTAACAATAGCTTAGAATTGGTTAAAGATACTACATGCATCAAACAACCACAATTTTAAAAGTAGAAAATTTCAATTATTCCAAATCCAAGCTAACTGATGGGCATGCATAGGGCAGGAGTTGATCTCATTTTTGACAAATTCAAATTTTACTGAACCAAACAGAATATTGAGGCAACAGGAGAGAATGCTAATTATTGACATTTTCTTCCTTTGTCTCAATGTTTTTCCCAACGTTTTCTATTAGAAACAATGTATGGGGGTCCAGTCCAAGCCCAAACTAGAACTGTCGCAAAGCGGACGAATACCCCCCACTAGGGCCTTGTCACTGAAAAAGTGCTATCGGTCAAAATGTTCTTGACTTAGAGCATGGAAACGGATTTTAAACAAAGTCCAACTGTGACCTTGACCTTTGACCTTGGTGACCCCAAAACAATAGGGCACCTCCATTGGTCATGGGCAACAACTGTGTAAAGTTTCATGATCCTAGGTCAAACTGTTCTCAAGTTAGAACACAGAAACGAAATTGTAAATTTTGACTCCTCCCCCCCCCCCTCATTAAAAACTTCAAAGTGGCATAACTCTGAAACTAATGACTGGATCAAGATGAAAATTGCAGGTGCACAACTTCATATGATATGAAACATCCTGATAAAATTTCAGAAAAATTGGTCAAAAACTGTGGGAGAAAAAGAGGACACAAGATTATGTCCACCACCCCCACCCATAAAAACTTCAAAGTGGCATAACTCTAAAACTAATGACTGGATCAAGATGAAAATTGCAGGTGCACAACTTCATATGATAGGGAACATCCTGATAAAATTTCAGAAAAATTGGTCAAAAACTGTGGGAGGAGAAGAGGACACAAGATTATGTCCACGGACGGACGGACAGACAGACGGACAACCTGATTCCAGTATACACCCCCATAACTTTGTTGTGGGGGGTATAATTAGGACATTAAATGCTTTATATGGCTAACATTATAAGTGAATGGGTAAAACTTGGTAGGCAAAACTCATTGAAACGCACAAATTTAAATTTGGTATAGTTTTAATGAGTCAAAGTTTAATTTCACCATATTTTTCAGAGAGGGTTCAGCAAATTCCAGGGGTGTGTGTGTTGGGGGGGGGGGGGTATGTATCCCATGACCCCCTCTAGATCCGCCCATGAATGGGTTTTATACATACTTTGACACGTCGGAGGTGAAGAATGACTCCATCCGTTGTTGTCACAATAGGATCGTAACTGACCGACAATTTCGTATCCGGGATCGCAGAAGAACTCAACCACCATGTTGAATTCAGCCGACGTTTGACCTGGAGCTATGGGATTTCCCGCCTCTACTACATACCCTCCGTTAACCACTGCAAGCTCATTATTGTCAATGGAACAGACAGATGCTGAAATGATAGACAGGGATCCTTCAAACCCATTACAACATAATGGCATTTTTTGACCCATCACAAGATAAAAGCTTTAAAAAACATAGTTAGAAATGAAGAAATTGCTTATTAAGACAAAAATATTCACCTAGAATTCTTTTAAATGCAATATCTTTGAACTTGGACCAGTCTAATTTTTTGCTGTCTGGTAATGGAGATTTTATCATTTTTCTGCCAAAAAATCTTATTCAAAGTAACTTTTAAAATCAGATGCATTGGATCATTGTTAGAAGTTTGCTGTTTTGAAAATGGTTAAGACAAGCCTAAAATGTAGCTGTTTGGGAAAGGTTAACCCTCTCCCAAACAAGACCTGGTTTTGATGTCATTTATAGAAATGGCTTGGGAAAACGTTGAAACAAAAGAAGAAACTGCTGATAGCCAGCAGTTTCTCCTTTTGTCTCAATATTTTCTGGGCTATATTTTACACAAATTATAGCTATATATCAGCATCCATTTGATCGCCTGAAGCCACTTTCATACTGGACCACCACAAAATGTTGCTGTTTGGGAAAAGGGTACACTTACATGTACATGCAGGCGGAGCTGACCATTCCCCATCATCATTGCAAGTTACCATGTTTGTCGAACTGTTGAAACCTTGGCTACAATTGTACCATGCCACCCCGCCTACACTCGTGCTCACGACCTGCGAAATGAAGCCATTGTTGATCTTTGGCGGTGTTCCACATCTTCGAACTATAACAAATTATAAAAGATAGGTAAACATTCGCATTATGGATAAGAGGCGTTTTTGGGCTCTTCAAAATGCAATATTTCCTTTATTGTTTATCAAACCCTAAGTTATGGGTACCATACTTTTGTACAAAATTTAATGATGTCATTTGTATCAAGTATAGAGCATTCAAATCACTCAAGTAAGAATCTCAGTCTTCAATATGCTTTGTCTTAAACATCTTAAGATATCTTAAAAATCATGCTCTAAAGAACACACCTCCAGTCTCGTTTTGAAAAGAGTTGGATAAAGGCTTTGGATAACAAAATGAAGAAATTTATTGTGACAAGCAATTTCTTCACTTTCAACAATGATTTCTAAATTTTTGCCATCTAGTAATGGGTTAGAGTAAAGAAATTGGTCCTCACTTTGACATTCCGCAATGACCCAAATGCATCCATCAAACATTCAAGTGTGATCATGCTGTCATCCATATTCTTCTCTAGGTTAGAATAAGCCTCAGAAAACATTGATGCAAAAGAAGAAAATGCTGAAAACCAGCATTTTCTCCTTTTACCTCAATATTTTCCAAGCTATATCTTAATCAAATTCCTTCTTAATAATTTTCCATTGCCGTCTAGGGCAGTGTTTGCATTGCACTAGTCTAAAATTTTAGTACTTATGATAGGGTTAAGTAAACCAGGTTTATGTAGAGAAATCGGTCCTCACTTTGACATTCCGGAATGACATTGTCATCCATGCCGATAACAAATGCATCCATCATACATTCAAGCGTGACCATGCTGTCATCCATATTCTTCTCCAAGTTAAACTGGTATCCAGTGGGACACGACAAGTCCACTTTCTCCTCGTAGAAAGTGTCCATCGTGGATATGTCCGTCCAATTTGACAATGAGAGCATGTCGCAGTCTGAAATAAAAGTTCAAATACAATTGAACCATAACCAGACAGCAACATTTTAGAGCAGTCCAATATGACAATTTCCATTTGTGACCTTGCCCTTTGACCTATGTGTCCCAAAAACAAAAGGACGCATCTGTTGGTCTATGGCAACAACTGCGTAAAGTTTCATAGTCCTAGGTCATTTTCTATCACAGGTGTAAAAACAACATCTTTTTTGGAAAAGGATTAGAATAATAAAAAGGCTTCAATGTAATTTCTTATAAAGGTTGGACTTATTTGGGAAAGGATACAATAGATATACAATTATTGTCTTACACAAATCTCATGTAACAATTTCAATGAAGAAAAAAAATTTACCTATTCCAAAAATAGCCTCGAACTTTCGTGAATTAAGCGTAACATCTGACTGGAACTCCAACTTAATTTTTCCGCCAGGTGCATGAATAATATTTGTCACAGCATCATTAAATTGTACTGGAACACTTGGGTTAGCACTATCATCCAAATACACCTTAAACGGAATCATATCATTTAGACGTAATTGTAAAAAAATAAACACTTGGGTTAGCACTATCATCCAAATACACCTTAAACGGAATCATATCATTTAGACGTAATTGTAAAAAATTAAACACTTGGGTTAGCACTATCATCCAAATACACCTTAAAGGGAACCATATCATTTAGACAAAATTGCAAAAGTTAAACAATATACACAAGAAATGAAATGGGAATTTTTTAAAACTACTAAACTTCAAAAAATTAGACTACTCTTTGCAAAAAGAATGAAAGTAGAAAAAATGCTGGTTATTGCAAATATTTGAATATCTCTTCATTGAAATATTCAAATCAAATATGATGACATTGTACAATATTTTTGTTTGCATGCATGTTTTTGTAAATTGTTTTCATGTTTTTTTTGTTTTTTTTTTGTTTTTGTTTTTTTGTGTTTTTTTTTTCAAAGAGGCCCGCATTTAAAATTGGGCAGCCTCTGTAAATAAATTATTATTATTAGAAGAAGATTACCTTTAAAGTGTCCTCTGCAACATTTGTGAAGGTCCCTGGCCTAGGATCCATGGCTAGGTCTATAACCGGGAACTTTATAGTCATCCCTTTTGAAGGATTCAATGTTTGGCCAGCATTCAATGCCCATTCACAGCTAAGCTCGTGAGGAATGTAGTTCAGTGTGTCTCCGGGTGAATAGATTTTACCATATGCACTGGTTATAGCAACATCACAACCTATGTAAATGTATGTAAATGTTGAGATTTTACCATGATTGAATGTTTGTTATAGCAACATCACAACCTAAGTAAATGTATGTAAACAGAGATTTTACCATGTGCACTGGTAATAGCAACATCACAACCTATGTAAATGTATGTAAACAGAGAGTTTACCATGTGCATTGGTTATAGCAACATCACAACCTATGTAAATGTATGTAAACAGAGATTTTACCATGTGCACTGGTAATAGCAACATCACAACCTAAGTAAATGTATGTAAACAGAGATTTTACCATGTGCATTGGTTATAGCAACATCACAACCTATGTAAATGTATGTAAATGTTGAGATTCTAATAAGTGTACTGATTAAAGCAACATCACACAACCTATGTAAATGTATGTAAATAGAGATATTACCATGTGCGCTGGTTATAGCAACATCACAACTTATGTAAATGTATGTAAGTGTTGAGATTCTAAAAAGTGTACTGATTAAAGCAACATCACACAATCTATGAAAATGTATGATTTCACCATGATTGAATGCTGGTAAAACCAACTTAAACAAGCTATGTAAATGTATGTGAATATAGAGATTCTAATAAGTGTATACTGATTAAAGCAGCCTCACACAACCTATGAAAATGTATGTCTTTATTGAGATTTCACCATAATTGAATGCTGGTAAAACCAACTTTTAAAACAAGCTATGTAAATGTATGTAAATATAGAGATTTTACCAATTGCGCTTGTCACAGCAACATCAAAACCTATGTTAATGTATGTAAAATTAATGTTGGAAAAATCTTAGGGTGGTCCAATTCAAAAGCTGCTGCAGATGACAAATTAGATTACCGTAATTATTCTAATAAACGCCCATATTCTAATAAACGCCCACCCCCCCCCCAAATCTAGGCTGAAAATCTGCTTATTTTAAGCACAATTTTAGCGAAAAAGGGTGATTCTAATAAACGCCCATCCCCCAATTCCGGATTAAAATAATGTAAGTCATAAACAAAGATCATTTCCAAAAGTAATAAAAAAGAGAGTGTTCAGCCTTTAATCTGTTTGGAATGAAGGAATTTCTTTGAAAAATCATATTTTGCAGCGCTTATAACAAAACTTAAATTTGCCAAATTCAATTTGCAGAACTTCGAGTCTATGAATTGACACTTGATTTGCATATTTTGACCAGCAAAAGTAGAATGCCTCTAATAAACGACCACCCCCTACTTTTCCATTGACCATGTTTCTAATAAACGCCCGGGCGTTTATTAGAATAATTACGGTATAATTAAGATTGGAATTGGAAAAAAAAAAAAAAAAAAAAAAAAAAAAGATTGGAATTGCATATAACATAGGCAAGAAACTATTGAGGCAAAAGGGGAAAATGCTGATTATCAGCATTTTCTTCTTTTGCCTCAATGTTTTCTCAAGCCTTTTCTGTTATGGACGTCAAAACCAGATCTTGTCTAGGAAAGGGTTAAAAAGTATCTTTCTTTCACCTGTTTTGTAGTATAGGGTGAATTCACTGACAACATTGGAGTACATCATCCCAACAATAAGGTGGTTGGTTGCTGTCGTATAGTACGAGTTTGTGTCCCGTGTGTTATACATGCCCATATCACCGTCCTTGATATAAGTGTCTGGCACGGTCCCTGACCTTGTACTTGACATGAACTGAAAAAAGAGTAAATTATCATCACTTCAAAAAAAAACAACAACAAGAGCTTCGCAGAGCGGCGCATATACGCCCGAGAGGGGCTTGTCAGAAAAATGGGATTTTTTTAAAATTCAAGGGCAGATAATTGAAGAACGAAAAGAGTTATCTGAATTCCGTAAGCGGTGTGCACAACTAGACACCATGGAAATTCATTGTGGCAAGTTTGATCAAATTCCGAACAAAACTGTAGGAGGAGTTGCGCACACAAGAAGTTGCTAACGGATGGACAGACGGACGGGGCCATAACATAATACGACCCTTCTGGCATATAAAAAAAATGTAACTGCCGCTTAAAACAAGCTAAAACACAGTTACGAGGTTCTTGTTGAAAATTTAGCAGCATTAAATTGTTTTAACTGAAAATGCAGTAAATTATCGTTGCTTTTCAGCACAACCCTTGTAACTAAAGCTTAGAACAAGCTTCAGTTACAAGGTTTTTGTTGAATAGCTGTCATTTCTATAGTACATGATAAGAAATGACCTGTCCTTCAGCTGCACTTATTCTCCAATGTAGGAAGAGTTCGTAGGGTCCAGGCCCTGAACTTGGATATGGGTACACAAGGGGGTTGTAGGAAGTTGTGCTGCTCAACTGTGTCATCGGAAACATTTCATTTTCAATGTTTTCTTTTTGCCTCAATGTTTTCCAAGTGTTTTTTTTTCTTTTGTCAAATGCAGTCACTGTTTTTTGAAGATTTTAACCCATTACCAAACAAAATTTTGGACTGCTCAAAATTCAAAGATGTTGCAGATGACAATATGAAGTGCATGGAATTTTACATTTGTTGGTGTTTTTGTGTAGAAAGCATTGTGGGAAATGAAGAAATTGCTTGTTACAAGCAATTTCTTCATTGTCTATGATGTTTTCGCAAGCATATTTCTTGAGGAGTATCAAAAAGCCATACTGTTTTGGAAACGGTTAACCACCTATACGTACATGATAAGAAATGACCTGTCCTTCAGCTGCACTTATTCTCCAATGTAGGAAGAGTTCGTAGGGTCCAGGCCCTGAACTTGGATATGGGTACACAAGGGTGTTGTAGGAAGATGCGCTGCTCAACTGTGTCATCGGGGTCATTTCGTTTTCAATATCTGAAAGACACATATTCATTTATATATATACATATATACACATTCATTTCTTGAACATGACACTTCTCCTCAAAGAGATCTATAAGTGCACAAAGTTTGAAGTTGCTAGCACATTATTGTTGATTATTGCCTAAAATGTGTGTTTTGAGTCTGTTATTGGCATTGGATAACGAGCAAAAATCAGTCCGATATCATCAAAAACTGGTCGTTATTCAGTAAATTCGCTTGCATTATCGGACCGGTTTTGCATTCACATATCCTCGATCGGGGCTTTGTTGCGAGTGCTTCAGAAAATTGAAAATAAAGCCGAAATTTTGTCATTTCCCTTTTCCGCGATGTAAATTCTTATAAGACCCCATTTCCAGTTTACACCCCAATAAATAGTAAACTAGGTCTCCCAGTGTAACCATATCTGATGACGTAATATAGTGACGTAGGTTTAATTCTTGGAATCAAAAAGTAAACAAACGGGCAGCTGACAGATTTTAAACTAAAAGTGGATTTCATGGACATGGAAGGATAGAAATTAGAATTTAGTGGTTGTGATCTAGGTCAAATGTGGTGGTAAGCCTATGTATTTCTTGTTCTTCTTTTAGTTACTGCAATTTTTTCTTTACAACTTTGATTTTTATTGAAATGAACGAATGTCTTCAGGAAACGAACCAAAGATCTACCTCGGAAGTTCCGACCTTTTGTTTTATTAGTACTCGCACTGAAATGAACGTTAGAATATCCAAAGTATGTTTCCAAAAGAAAACTTAGTCGAATATTGTTCCGATTTCGCCAACCCAAATGAAGATTATGTCAGTAAAAATGCGATGAAACTTGACCCGTGTAGTGGATATCAAACTTACTCGATATATGTCGAGTCGAATGCCGGAAAACTCTGGTATCTGTCGGTGTAAATATGGCTAAATTTTCACAATTTTTTTAGTTATTCCTCTTATCTGATTACATTTCTTTGCAAATTCTTCATATTTTATGCAATAATAGCGTCAATTCACGTTTTTTGGTCGTTAACAGTCTCAGAGGCCCACAAAATGGGTTATCGCCTTCGACCTTCAGTCTCAGGCAATAACGCATTTTTTTGGCCTCTGAGAATGTTAACGACCTCAAAAACGTGAATTAACCCTATATAAGATATGGCCTGGAAAAAAGTGTGACAGACGGACGGAATCGAGCAAATCTAGTCCCCCAACCGGTAACCTGTGGGGGACTAATAATTAGCGGTTTACCCATAATTTAGAGCTATACCGTTATAATTTAGCGGTACACCATTAATTGAACCCTTATTTTATAGGTATACCTACATTTTTTATCCATGCACCGCTAAAAAATTGATGCTATACCTTTTTAGCAGTATACCTCAATTTTAAATGTAAGTATATTGCTATCTATCATGACTTTAGGCCCTTTTCGCGCGCCATATAATTATGTACTGTGGCAAGTGCAAAAGAACACAGGTCAATAGATTTCCATATATCTACCAATCCTCTTTGCCAGCTCCTAGACAAATTAGTTCTAAATTTTAAACAAATGGTTTACCATGATATTATTGATTGTTATTTTCAGCAACCATCTTGAGGGTACCTACTTTAATTGTCTCTTAGGACAATTTGAATGAGAAACCATATCAAAAGGCTTGGATTGAAATTACAAAATAAGAATGCATTTACCCCTCATCCCATTACCAGACGGCAACTGTTCTAAGTTGCTCTAAATTCAAAGATGGTCATACAACAATTTCAAATTATGACTGAAATTCTTCATTTTTCACTCTTTCTTCCTAGAAAACTTTGTTGGAAATGAAGAAATTGCTTTCACAAGCAATTTCTTCATTTTCCACAATGTTTTCCTGATTCTACTTGTATATCTTTTGAAGCATAAAAAAGCATCATTGGGTTATCTGTTGCTCGGAATTCTTACCGGTCGTCCAGGTCAGTGTTCTTGCACCAATCGGGGCTGCCAGATCTCCGGCATAAATTCTCACATGGATGAAATTATTATCGGAGAAAACGTAGGTACTATCAAAAGTTCCTGTTAGCCATAAATTCTCTCTTGAATCCTCCACGTTTGGAGAGCCGCTCGAAACACGTAAAAATGCAACATTCTCTTCTAATGTCATTGCCGGAATCTATAACAGAAAATAGAAAAATTAACCCTTTCCCAAACGACAAAATTTTAGGGTGATCCAATTCAAAAACTGTGACAAATGACAAAATGGATGCTATTAAAGATATAATTTGTGTAAAATATGGCATATATAATATTGAGACAAAAGGAGAAACTGCTGGTTATCAGCAGTTTCTTCTTTTGTTTCAATGTTTTCCCAAGCCTTTTCTATTACAGACGTCAAAATCAGGTCTTGTTTGGAAAAAATTAAACACCAGTTGGTCTACTCCCATTTTGTCTACTGTTTGTTTAGGGCATGGAGTCCCAATTTGTCTATTCGTCTACTCCCATTTTGTCTACTGCCATATTATACAAGTAGTATATTAGTACAATTTATTTCATTAAGTATATTTTATAACTATGATTTTACCCTTTTATGATATATTTATATGATCTTCTATTCATTATATATAAATTTGCTTTCGAGTTAAGAGAAGGGTAAAGACATTCTAAATTTGTTTCAATTCCAAACTATAATTATGTTGCGAGCACTCATTTGAATAGTCACAGTAAGCACTGTGTATAACCGTACAGTGAGCCAAACCGGAAGTGCCATCGACTGTACGCACAAATATCACTAGTTCACGTCGATAAACAAATAGGGTCACGTTTTCATATTGAGATTGATGAAAGCCCAGGAATCGAATCTAAACGCGGTTTTCGATTTTGATGAGCGGAATTAAACCTTGTTCAGCCTGGGTGATGATTTTTATGATAGTATGTATACTTTACCCATCAAACAGTAATTTCGGTTGCAAATCACTGACTTTTCATTTTCCCGGCCCATCAAATTTGTGTTTCCAATGCCATTTTTCGTTACTGAGTGCATGGATTTTGATGAAACACGCACAGAAAGACAGGCCAATCTTTATTCTTGAAGCCCTATGTCCCTGTTTTTGCCTAGGTATTATACACTCCTGAGTATTTAGCGAAGAATTACACCCCTGTCTTCCGACTGACTGTACGACTAGCGACAAGTGTACAGAATCACTAGTCAACAACCTGTCGCCAAACAACTGTACGACTAGTGTCACTATAACAATGTATTGATGGGCTGGATTCCGTTACTCTAGTTAATTGCTTTGTAGTTTTGTGTTTATTTTTTTCTTAGGAAATGTAAGCAAAGGGTATTAGGCATTTAATTAACAGCTTTATACTTCATTTCAAGATGTGTTCTTTCTCCCTAAACCAGCAACCCTTTTGTTAATTGAGGCTTTTTAAATATACATGTACTCAATATATACCTCACGAGAAATGACCTGGCAGAGCAGCCCATGCTAATCGAATGGAAAGCTCTGCCAGGTCAATTCTCGTCCGCTATACATGTATCAAGCAGGCATTCTGAGTATGAGTGATGGCCAGACACTATGTCTCTAGGTCAAATAATCTGAGTGATCTACTTTCAAATGATCAAGTCAGTATTTTTCGGTAAAAAACGAAAGTAGATAGCGTTCACGTGCACAGTGTATTTTCGCTAGATTGTTAGAAGAAACCACTGGATTCGGGGCAAAGTCCAGTTACAACCTGAAATGGACGCACGTACGGCGAACTTTATCTCGTCTAAATCCATAGAGTATAAGCTGCGGAATTAAACAATGTAAACTCTTCCCAAAAGTCATGTGTGTTATCTAAGTTGTTATTTAACATTAAGAGAATTAAGCAGTATTTTCCTCTCCTATAAAATTTGGGAAATGGGGGTACAATAGTTTCGCTACTGGCATAGCGACATGTTTACAATTTTATGTCCGTGAAGGAGAGGTGGCGCGAGTACTGGTGCAGTTACCAGGAAGCAGAACCGAGAAGGACCAATCTTAAGCTTTAAGACCTTGATTCCGAATCGATGTAAAATAAATACAAAATTATGTAATTACATTTTGTAAACATAGTTATGATAATCCTAACTGTCTAAATTTATCCTGTTTCGTTTCAGCACAGATGAAGAATGACGTTTGAACACGGCTTTAAGGACAGATCCTCCAGTTGTTACTGCGCAACTTACTGCGCATATCCTAAAAAACGAAATAAAGCTGTTTCAGTAATTGGCCTTTTTCAGCAAATGTATTTCTTACATTTAGTTAATGTTTGGTTGATAAATGACAGGAACCTTTTTTGTGTTATTTCAATTTTCTCTGTTTGGTCAATTAAAGTGTAATAGTACTCGGATGGTACATTTCGCTTTCTGTTACGCGTTCAAAATGTGGCGTTAGCGATAGGAAATGGAGCAACAAAAGCAAAGTGGTGTCTTTATGAGATAGTCCGCTTCAGATGGACACAAAAGATGACACGTTTTATTATCTAAAGCTGGTAATAAGGAAGAAAATGGATAAAAGAAGTGAAACAATTTCGGACAGAGCTGTAAAAAGTGAACCAAGTTTTACTTATAACTTAGAAAAACGCTTGGTTTGATATATTTTTCTTTTTTTGTTTTTGTAGGTATGACCAAGCACTATGTCTATACCAAAAAGGAAAAAATTCTTACCGCTGGAATATTTTTTATTATCAGAAACGTTGCGAAAAAAGAGCAATTTCAGCTACTTTTGAAAGAATGTTTTACTAAAAATTTCAAAATCATCACTAAATTTTCCCAAATTGATACTCATTTAGACAGAATAAAACATATTGAACACAATAAAGACTTATTTATGTAATCCTAGTCATTTCGAACACATTTTTTGTGGGTATTTAAGTGACACCTCATTTTTGCAATTTTAGACAAGAGTGGTCTCCCTTGAAATTCAATAACTTTTTAATTCGCTTGGTGACCTATAGTTTTTAAGCCTTTTTTTTACTTCTCATATATTTAAGTATCGGTACAGAAAAAATTTAAAAAATCTTACCGTGGGAAATAAATGGAGGATCTGTCCTTAAGTGTTATTTCTGCCCACTTACATTTATACAATTTATCAAGAAATTGCTGATAATTGAATTAAGGTAGTCCAAGCCTAATGAGATTCATGCAACTTCAAAATTTTTCGAGCAACATCATCACCACTTATCACGTTATCGGAATTTATATGTTCGACGTTGTAAACATTCCCTGGTGAAACGTTCCACAGCCACATGTTAACAACAATACCCAAATAATACCAACGTCCCGTGAATCGCATTAGGGATGGACTACCTTAATGATATGTTGGTAATGTCGGCTGTACTTTGTTAGATGAATGGCTGTAATCGGAAATTCTGCTTTGATGACTTATGGCTTTGCTGAGGTATGGTAGAATGATACATATCCGCTTCGCCAACTTATCAAGAAATTGCTGATAATTGAATTAAGGTAGTCCAACCCTAATGAGATTCAAGCGACATCGTTAACATATGTTACATAATCCGAACTTATACATGTGACATCGTTAACACTCGGTGGTGGAACGTTGCACCCCTGCATGTAAACGACATTGCCGGAATAATTCTGATGTCACATGAATCTCATAAGGAATGGACTACCTTCAGAACATGTTTGAAATGTCGACTGTACTTGGTCAGATAATTGGCTGTATTTTGGGATTCTGCTTTGATGGCTTATGGCTTTGCCGACATATGGTAGAACAATAAAAGTGTATGTCGGCTTTGCCAACTTATCAAAAAATTGTTCATAATTGCATTAAGGTAATCCACCCCTAATGAGATTCAAGCGCCTTCAAAAATTTTCGAGCAACGTCGTTAACTTTTGTAACGTAATCCGAATTTATATGTGCGACATTGTAATTATCCCGCTGTGAAACGTTCCACAGATGCATGTTAACCACATTGCAGGAATAATTCCTATGTTGCGTGAATCTCATTAGGGATGGACTACCTTCAGAATATATTGGAAATATCGACTGTACTTAGTCAGATGAATGGATGTATTCTGATATTCTGCTTTGATGACTTATGGCTTTGCCGACGTATGGTAGAATGATACATGTCCGCTTTGCCAACTTATCAAGAAATTGCTGATAACTGAATCAAGGTAGATGGGAATCATGCTACATTGGAATTTTTCGAGGGACATCGTTCAAATTTGTTACCTAATCCGAACTTATGCCTGCAACATTGTAAACATTCGGTGATGGAACGTTCCACTGCCACATGTTAACGACATTGCCTGAATAATTCCGACGTCGTGTGAGTCTCATTAGGAATTGACTACCTTAAGAACATGTTGGAATTGTTGGTTGTTCATTGTCAGATGAATGGCTGTATGCTGGCCAATTGTCAGTTAAAAGTATTTGACCCTTTACTAAATTCTTTATACATCTAACATGCCGTTACCGGCCGCGAGTTGGCCAGTTTCCATTCTGACATTTGACAAAAGTCATTTGTCACTCACAAAATGGGTATCATCTATATGAGGGAGCAGCTGGAGGCTAGGTTTGGATATTGTGATGGTACTGCTGAGAGAAATACCAGGAAACCATGGTTAGGTGCCCCAGCCGCTGTGATACGATCATAGCAGTTGAAAACGGCGTAAAACCCAATAAAATCAAAATCTAACATGTCCCCAGTTGATCAGTTAGTTTTAATCTGGTCGTTTTTTTCTTTTATCGGCGATTTTTAAAGAACGACACGACAAAAGAGATCAAACATGTTTGTGATGTGCATAATTGAAGTATTCAGTCCAATCGCCGGTGAGATGTCGCCAACGCTTTACCTGAAATGCCGCGGATTAGTTGTTTGATTTTGCTTGATCGGTTGCTGCTGTCATATGAACGCTCTGACGCGCCTGCAATGGGGTTTTGGTAATATCGGGGAAATTCTCGGCGAATAATCGAAGATGCATAGTCGATTGATCGTCGCATTGGCCGACAGAAATAGCAGTTTTTGTATGATCGGCGACTTGTCGGCCAATTTGCACCTGAAGTTAAAATCAACCGATCAATCAGTGGCATTTTGAATGTCGGAAGAAGTCGATGAAGCGTCGATGACTACACGTCGACTATTTGACGGGATAATGTCGACCTTCTGACGGTGTACAGCTGACTTTTTACACATTGCTGAAGTGTCTGACTCATTTTTGCAATCATAAGCGACCTATCGTTGACATCTCGCTGGGTCCCACTATGATGCATTGCATATTCCCAACCAGTTTTATCCGATGACCTGCATACCAGCCTAATTGCAACATAAAGGTAATAGCCACTGCCAAGGCGCGGCTTTAATGTGACTGATTGGAAAACCAATCACTTTAAAACAAATCGGCGTCAGTCGTAAGTCAATATTTTCTACTGGTCTGACAGCAATACAACGAGCGAAATCGCTGATAAAACGGCGCAACCAAATTTTATGTGATTTTTGCCTGGTAGAGTCACATAGGCATTGGCGGTATGGGCATGTGTGCGGTTCTAGGTTGTTTCTATGCTCAAATTACAATGTAGAAGTATACCAAGGCAGTCATTTGATGGAGGAATGGTTTGGTCGAGTAGTCACATAAAAGCGACGCCCCAGCGTTGGCGGCTAATTTCTACCGGTCGATTTAAGAAAGTCGGTGTTACATGAAATTGCCTGGATGTTGGAACGTCGGAGATGTTTTAAATATTTAGTTAGAGTCCGTTAGATGTTCGGCAGAATCCCGACAGATTTTCAGCAACTAGTCAATGAGACTTCACCGACTTTTTCGAAACAGAGAAAATTCAGCCGATTGTGCGATTGATCGGTTGGTTTAAACTAGCAGAATATACTGGAAGACGCGCTGCCGATCATGAAAATATTCTGCTTTTGTTGACTGAAGCCTCTATCAATCAATGACATACCGCCAACTAATTTTCAATAATATCTCCGATTCTACTAAAATATGCCAGTACCACATCTCCGGATCGTCCGAACTTTTATGTGAAACCCCCTGAAGACGCAAAGCAACACCTGCGCAGACACAAGGGCTGTGACATTAACTCCCCGGACATGAAGTCCCGGCTCACTTGACCAGGCATCTCGGATTAATTGCTGTAAATTTCCATTTCCATAATATGACAAAAACAACGACAAAAACATCACCTGCGTCAAATGACGTCATCAATAATGTCACTAAACCTTCAATGCGTTTCCTACGCCGAAAACTAGATCATGGCAGAATTTCCACAAAACAACACATTTGTGCGTTTTTTTTTTTATTATTTAGAGTGTTATAATGGAGATAATAATAAGTTTAGATGTCTTTATTTGCCGAATAAAAACCTCTGTGCCCTGAACTACATGTTAAGGCAAATACCTCGGCGCTGAGCGCCTCGGTTTTTACCTACACTGATGATGTAGTCTGTCGCACACAGGTTTTTATTTGGCGAATAAAGACCTCTAATTCGATGTCGACAAATGAGTGTCACTTCTGTATTTTTGTAAGAATTTGATAAACCCAAAATCCAACTTTGTTTAGTGTCAACATATTTATTTTATTCGTATGATAAACATATAATACAACAGGGATATAATTCTGACTCTGAAACTGCTTGAGAGAAAATGTCTCATTCAGCCAAAACTAATGAGAGAAAATGAATTTTCAGTGAGAGATTTGACCAAATTTGTTACTATTTTACATTTTTCTGTGAGCTTTTTCTCCCATTGAGCAAGTTTGAGTGAGATTTCTGGCAAAAAATTAGAGAATTTGCCCAAACCTCGCCCCAAAATGATCCCTTATACAAATATCAATTTTCAAAATGAAGAGGATTGGTATGGAAGCAAAAGTGCAAGTAGGCCTCGACCAAAGCGCTGTTGGTAGCGCATCTGACTCTTACTCGAAAGGTCCCGGGTTCGATACCCGGCCGCGGCAAATGTCCTTTCTGACAAAAATGTCCGTCTCCAATGGTTTGATATCGTTAACGTATGTGGGCGAGCAGCTAGAGGCTCGGTTACGGTGTTGTGTCAGTACTAATATGAGAAACAACAGGTGCCTATGGTTAGGTGCTCCAGTCCCCGCGATATGACCATAGCAATTGAAAACGGCGTAAAACCCCAATAAATCAAACCTAAACATATATACATTACATGCTGGACACTAGTCATACAGTAACGAAGAACTAGTCGTACGGTAAAGAAAAACATTTTGGAAACTAGTCGTACAGTTGTTGGCAACAGGGTGGTTGTTTTCAGTAGGCTTTTTTTCAAATATCCGAACTCCCGTTGCAAAACAGAGAATTGGGTATTCAAAATAGTAGATTAAACGACTTTTCCATCAGTAAAACACTATGTATTGTGTGTCGAAACATACCTTTCGGGATAAAAATCTGTCACAACCACGGCCAAAATTGAACGAAACTCGGTGATTGCGAGTGCTAAATCCTGATTTGTAGACAAAAGCGCCGTTTCATGGTGTAACGAGGAACAAAAATGACAGGTATGTTCAGTTCGCTTTTTATAATCGCAAACCGCGTTCAAAAGCGATGAATAAATAAAAAGTTACCTCGATACGAAAAAAATGACTGTTGAATTATTTGAGGTGAACTAGTGATATTTGTGCGTACAGTCGGTGGCACTTCCGGTTTGGCTCACTGTACGGTTATACACAGTGGTAAGACAATCCAAATGAGTACCAACAACAAAGCCTTTTCTAAAAGATAAATCATATAGTTTTCTTTTAAAAACATTTTATCTCCCCCTATTATCTGTAGCTCTAAACTTAAGTGTACTTACAAATATCCGAATTCTCTTTCCAATGGGAGCTTCCAGCGTCCACAGGCAGTCTGTATTGTCACTTATGGTGTTTGTTGAAAATCCAGAGTTAACTTGATCGTCTCCAATCAAAGTGTAGATCCTGCATTCTGCTTCTGAAAGGCATGAGAAGTTAAACAATTACCAGACGACAAAATTGGACTGTTCCAATTTGAAAGAAGTTACAGACCGCATTTTCAAGTTGATAAAATTTTTAAACAAGAGCTTCGCAGAGCGGCGCATATACGCCCGAGAGGGGCTTGTCAGTTAAATGGGCTTTTTTTAAATTCAAGGGCAGATAATTCAAGAACAAAAAGAGTTATCTGAATTCCGTAAGCGGTGTGCACAACTAGACACCATGGAGATTCATTGTGGCAAGTTTGATCGAATTCCAATCAAAACTGTAGGAGGAGTTGCGCACACAAGAAATTGCTGACGGACGGACAGACAGACGGACGACCAAGGCCATAACATAATTCAACTCTTCGGGGGTATAAAAATTTTGCTACTCTCTGGATAGAAAAACAATGTTGGTTTGAAATGGAGAAATTGCTTGTATCAATTTCCCTCACTGTTTTAAAAAGTCTTATCTTGTGGGAAGTGAAAGCTTTATTATGATCTTCAAATGTATGTTTTCTCTTTAGATTTTAATTAACGCAAATGCACAAAAATCAATTTAAAGAGAGACTGAAAATCCATTAAAAAGACCTTTGTTAACATCTTGTAAATGTTTTTTTAACATATTTTTAGAAACTGTAATTTGAGATGTAAATCCATTTATCGAGCAACAAAATTTTGCACTGTTCCAATTTGAAAGGTGTAGTAGATTCTCAATTGATGAAATTTTAAAAATCTTTCCATTTTTGGTAGAAAACATTGTGGAAAATGAGGTAATTGCTTGTTACCAGACGGTCATGGGTTTAACCTCCCCAATAAAAGGTCCTGATTTTGATACAACTGATATTTGCATATTCAAGCATAGAATGTATTGAGACACAAGGAGAAAATGCTAGTTTTCAGCATTTTCCTCTTTTCTAATTGCATTTTTAAGTGCCTTTGGTATAAGCATATAGTTTGCACTGGGAGGGGGGTACAGGGGCCCTGGGCCACAACCTTAGATCCACACATGCATAACTCAAAGCAACAGAAAACAGGGGATAAAGACATTCTAACTTTTTTAATTCAAATCCAATTCATATGTTTTGGGTACTCATTTGTATCATATCTCGACAAGATTTCTAATGAGTACCAAAACAGAGGGTTTGATGAACATTTAATGAAATATTTCATTTTGAAAAGATGTCAACCCCTCTTTTCTGGGGCTCGGATAACTTACGGCAATTTCTCTCGTCTGATTTATCTACACAATTGTAAACCGAGTCGCAGAGTGCCGACTCCTTGATGCATTTACTGTCTAGTGCACATGGAACATATCCTGAAAATATACCAGATAAAATATAACTTGTCTGATTTATCTGCACAATCGTAAACTGAGTCGCAGATTGCTGACTCCTTGATGCATTTACTGTCTAGCGCATATGGAACATATCCTGAAAATATACCAGATAAAATATGACTTGTCTGATTTATCTGCACAATTGTAAACTGAGTCGCAGTGCTGACTCCTTGATGCATTTACTGTCTAGCGCATATGGAACATAGCCTGAAAATATACCAGATAAAATATGACTTGTCTGATTTATCTGCACAATTGTAAACTGAGTCGCAGTGCTGACTCCTTGATGCATTTACTGTCTAGCGCATATGGAACATAGCCTGAAAATATACCAGATAAAATATGACTTGTCTGATTTATCTACACAATCATAAACCAAGTCACAGAGTGCTGACTCCTTGATGCATTTACTGTCTAGTACACATGGAATGTATCCTGAAAATATGCCAGATAAAATATGACTTGTCCGATTTATCTGCACAATTGTAAACCAAGTCGCAGATGGTGACTCTTTGATGCATTTACTGTCTGGTGCACATGGAATGTATCCTGAAAAAATGCCAGATAAAATATGACTTATCTTTAGGGTAGTCCAATTTGAAAGCAGCAGCAGTGGACAAAAAGAATGTAGATAAAAGTAGAATTTCTATACAATATGTGTATGGAAAATATTGAGGCAAAATGAGAAAATGCTGGTAATCAGCATTTTCTTCTTTTGTCTCAATCTTTTCTTAAACCTTTACGTCAAAATCCAGTTTTGTTTGGGAAAGGATTAAAGTGACATGAAGCTGTAGTGGCAAACTATATAAGCTTGTATTGTAAGGCATAATGTTTATGCAAATAATTGTGAATAAAAACATTACGAGAAAATTGAAAATGCTCATTTTGAACAATATCATCTTATCCCATTATGTTTTGTACATAATTACAGCATGACTGGTAGCTTCTGTCACATCTGTGGCAATATATTTTTGTGGAATTTTGCAAATACTATCAAATTCGCAAAAAAATTGGCTTTAAAATATGTCTTCTAAATGCTACCTTTGATTTGAAAAAAACCTGTCTAACTTAACAATACTGTGAGAGAGCTATATAGATAAGAGGGGGGATGAAGACATTCTAACTTTGTTGTTTCAATTCCAAACTCTATGTTGTGGATTTTCATCTGAATCCTCTGGATGAGACTATTCCAATGAGTAACCACAACATAGGGTTTATTGAATAATAAATGAAATATTGCATTTCAAAAAATCTTAGCTCCCTCATATCAGTAGCTCTACCTCTGATTACAATATTTAATAAATCTTCAAGCCTTACCTTGTAAGCAAGCGTCATACTGACAGACGAAATTGTCCAAATTGTCACAATCTTTTACAGAGCCCCCTTTTTGTGTATCCATGTTTACACAGGAACCCATGGCTTCATTCGGCTCATAGTTTGCCCATAGACCGATGACTTCAAGAGATATTACACTCTCCCCATTTCTCCACTGACCTTGGTCATCCTTACTAATGGCTGAAAATAAATGATTCAGGATCTATTTATACGATCAAAATTAAGGTAAGAAGGGCCTAATTAGCACCAAAAAGCCAGCGGCGAAATTTGAAAAGTGCCAGTAATTCCTAAACTGTGTTACATTTCTATTCCAAATACAAACATAAGCATTTTGTACGGTTTAGAATTTTGAATTAATGCATATTTATGGAAATATTTGACAAAAATGTTCAAAATTACCTCCCTTGCATATGAATATAGAGTAAAATGATATTTGTAAATTATTTTCTTCTTGAAGCAAAATCTTGAAATCTGGCACGGTGAATCAACTTATGTGAAGTGTATTTACAAGTGTGTGTAATTTGATACATTTCGTATGGCTAGAAAGTGGTGTTTTTCATTAGGCACTTTATACCTTAAACAAGAATCTCACAGCTGTTTAAATTTATGAAAACAACATGTAACAAATCTCCTTTAATTATAAACATATAATAGAAAAAGTTGTTTGTCAACAGCATGGCTTGCCTATGCAGTAACTTGTTACAAAAAAAATCCAAAGTCAAATTGAGGTCAAAGGTATTTGTAATATGGCTAGGAATCTAACCCAGGACCTAATGAGTGAGAGTCTGATAATTTTCCAACTGAACTGTGGCCCAAAAAGTTATAGTCATGGCAGGAAGTAGGGGAGATTCGGTATAACTCGGACACAAAACGTAGTCTCTGTCAGGACACCATGGATATCTCACTCTCTCGGACAGACAAGCTTCTGAATCAACGACGAAAACAATAAAGTATTCCAATTCTACACTAATTTCATTGGCTAAAACAGTTAAAATAAAGCCAAGGTAGATAATTTTACGAAATAAAGTATACTATCAGAGTCGGGTAAACTCGGACATGCCCCGGGGAATCTCGGACGCACCTGTGCTTTAACACATTCCAAAAGGGTAAAGTTTTGCACACTGCTCCAATTTGAAAGCTGTTGCAGTCGACATCATTTATGTTGCAAATTCGCGCATGAAAATCGGAGAAAACATGGAGAAAACTTAAGTGTCCGAGTTTAAAATAGCTAAATACGATTTTACGCCGGGTAAAGTCGGACACTACGTCACAGAAATGAGTAAACTCCCCCACATGTCACGATACATGTCACGTGGTGTCATCTATTCAGGCGCATTCGATTGATGACGCGTTATACCTATAAATACAGCTGAATTTGGGAAATATTTAATAAAGACTCCTTATTTATAAAGACAAACGTCTGGCTGTCCGAGATTACCCACATGTCCGAGAAATCCCGAATCTCCCCTATTGGTCCTAGTGTGAAATATCAAGGCTCTTTCTGTAGTGTAGGATATATTGGCCAGGTATTTCCCTTTCTCCCCCCTTCCCTTTTAAAACCCTTTAACAAATGGCAAAATAAAAGGTGGACCACATTTACAGCATCTGAAGATGACAAAAAAGATGCCACTTAACCCATTACCAGACAGCAAAATTTCGGACTGTTCCAATTTGAAAGATGTTGCAGACGACAATTTTAAGTTCATAAAATTTTAAAAATCTTTCTATTTTGGGTTAGAAAACATTGTGGGAAATGAAGAAATTGCTTGTGACAAGCAATTTCTTCATTTTCCACAATGTTTTCCTAAGCCCTTTCTTATGAAAGAGTCAAAAGGCGTCATTGTACAGTAATGGGTTAAGATGGGGTTTGTGTTAGATAAAGCACAGAAAATATTGAGGCAAAAGGAGAAAATGCTGGTCACCAGCATTTTCTTTTTTGCCTCAATGTTTTCCAAAAGCTTTTTATTTAAGGGCATCAAAACCCGGCCCCAGTTTCTCGAAAAAAACTTAAGTATGTTCTCAGACTCAAATCTGAGCAACATGCTCAAATCGCATGATATCCACATGAACTTCGAATTGAATACCCTTCAATGTTGGAGAGTATCCCTTTGAAGTTGAGCATGTTCTCATGAGAATATACTTAAGTTTTTTCGAGAAACAAGGGCCAGGCCCCGGTTTCTCGAAAAAACTTAAGTATGTTCTCATGCTCAAATCTGAGCATCGTGCTCAAGTCGCACGAAATCCACGTGAACTTCAATTGAATACCAATCAACGTTGATTGGTATTGAATAGAAGTTGAGCATGAACTCATGAGAATATACTTAAGTTTTTTCGAGAAACCGGGGCCAGGTCTAGTTTGGGAAAGGCCAGTTGATCTGTAGCTGTGGCCCTCGTCTCAGAACTTACCTGTCCAAAAGGTGTTGGGAAACAATGACATGGCTTCAAGGTCATAATATTGCACTGTACTTGTAGGTTTTATCAGTTCTCCACCTTGTCTGAAATGATCCATTGAAGTTTAACCCATTACAAGACAGCAAATATCTAGGCTCCTCCAAATTCAAAGATGATGCAGATCTATGCTACAATTTCAAGGGAATGGAATTATTGATCTCTATTACATGCTTCAATGTTTCTCTAAATATATATTTGAGACTTCCATGGTATAACAACTATAGTCTATCGGTTATAACTGTAGACTTGTATACGAACACTAAAAAACAAATGCATAGTTTTAACATTTACCAAACCATTTATCGTGAAGTATACGAGAGAATTAATGTCCTACTCGTTTATTCTCAAAAGAGAAAGTGTTTGTGTTGGGCCATTTATCAACAAAAACAAGTAAAGTGTTTGTATACAAGTGTACAGTTATAGCCGATGAGTTATATATACCCCACATGACTTGTGGGACGCTTTCACATCGAAAAACCATCAGCTTCAAGACAATGTTGCTTAAATTTTCAGCTTATAATCTAAAGATTTTGACAGATAAAGTGCACTGTATGCACCTTTCAGAGGGCAATTTCCCCTCCTATGTTTTATCCTAGAATAGACCCTGGAGTTAACAGTAATATAGCAGCAAGGGTCCTGATCAGACTGAACTAAGGTTCAAGCTGAACTGGGCAAATTGCAGACTCAAACACTGTAAGTAGGGGTGAAACAATACGGCAAAAACCGTATTGCAATATATTGCAATACAGCTGACCCGTATTGCAATACGTATTGCAATACGCTATATTACTGACATTTACCATATTTGACTACTTGTAATCACTCTTAGGGTGCATGTGTTCAATGTGTGATAAACAACACTAGTACATTGTTGTGAACTCTTTCTTTCTTTCAATTTAATGAACCTTAAAATCAAATCAATTGCATGCACAGATACTACAAACAATAAAAAAATGACTAAAGGCCAGCAAAATCATGTTTTGCAGAAATGTTTTCCCTCATTGTTCCTATAAGGGATGTCATAACCAGATTTTGCTTTGTGAATACTTTCCATGCTAGCAGAAAAGATCTACAATGATTTTTTTTCCTCTGACAATACTTTTAAATTAAACCAGTCCAAATATTAGTTGTTTCTGGAAAAAATTTAGTTAGAAATTTCTGTGCAGATCGCAGACATGGATCCACTTTTAAATCAAACCAGTCTAAATTTTATTTGTCTTGGCAATGAATGAAATAATTGCATTGATATGATTATTCAGGGTTTTCATTAAGAGCCGGCCGCCGGCCGATATGACCACCTCAAATCAATTTTCGGCCGGCTAGAATCGTTTGAGTTTCGAAAAATGAAAGAAAATAAAACTGGTAATTTCCATAAAATTAAATCTAATAACGAAATATTTCGTTCATGAGTATAATATCTGAGCCGTTTTTCATATATATTCGGATGGTTTACACATGATCAAAATGTTAAACTACAGATCCAAAAGTTCTCAAATTGGCGTGCAGCGGCTGCAAAGTGAAAGTAGAAATTGTCAAATCTCGACAAAAACGAGAGATCACGATAGGCGGTGCAATCGATTGTACTCTCCTGCCAAATGAAATCGAACATATTGAAAAACTGATTTTTAAAATAAAATATGTCCCAAAATTTACGATCCTAAATATTGTTTAGTAATGAGTATTATTTAATCGGTTGCAACTTATTATGCAAGTTTTAAAAGTATAAATAATCGAATTGTTTTAATCGCGTCTTAACAAAGAACATTATTCTGGTCGTACTCGCCTGGCCTGCGTAAATAAAGATAAGTAATCAGTTTTCGCGGATTTCGATCTTCCTTAAAATCAAACCACACAACAGAAAAGATATGAAACAAGTTATAAAGTTGTGAAAGTGCTCAATAGATATCTGATAGATATTACGAAAATTTGAAAAACAGGATAAAACAAAGAGTAGTTAATAAATAGCAGAAAAACCGGTACGGTGGAATCCGAACCGGTTACCGGTTTTACATTTGAGCAGACCGCGGTTTAACGGTATACCGGTAAACCGTTTCACCCCTAACTGTAAGGGATTGTTAACCAGCATTTTCTCCTTTTGACTCAATATTTTCTAGGCAACAATATACATAAATCCAATCTTTTCTTTTGTTGATTGTCTGCAGCAGTTTTCGAATTAGTCACTCCTAATTTTTTGCCATTTTCAGCGTTTTTTCTCATAATTTTTGGAACGGGTCCGGTACCAGGCAAATTGGGAAAAATGTGTTGTTTTGTCAAAAATTGGGAAAATATTTTCAACACAGACTGCAACAAAACTTGAGTCCTGTGCGTAGTTAACTATATGAAATCAATGGAAGGGACTTCCAGTTTACATCTGGATATTTTTTTCTCAACATTTGAATGGGATTGATTGAAATTTCATTCAAAAAGAAGGAATAACTTTGGTATTGGGAATTTTCTTGTCAGATTTTGGGAAAAAAATAACCTATTTGGCATTGGTAAAGGGTCCTTTTTACGGACCCATCCAAAGAAGGAAAAAAAACGCTGATTTTGGAAATGGTTGACGTTACCTTTTACAAGTAGCTGATGCAATATCTCTTGTTGTGGGGATCTCGACCTTCAAGTAACACACCCCTTCATATAACTGCCAGCCTATAAAACAAAATTACAGCGCTCAGTCATTGAAATTGGGGTTCCAAATTACAAGCAAGAAGGTGTTGTAACTTTTTTACAACGTTTATTAGCCCGAATGAAAATTTACAAGGCCATACAAAGCAGATTATACAATCTTTTCAGATGCCTGGCCAGAATTTTATAAGCATTTCTGGCTGGCCATTTTTTTTTTACACAAGCCTGAAACAAATTTCACTAGTTAACCTTTTTGATGGTCGGACTAGTGCGAATTTCAATCACTGTTACAGGGATAATTTTGGCCTTGACCATTGGGCCATTGACCCTTTTCTCAAAAATGGCACATTAAACATGGGCGTAGCGCCAATTACGCATAATATGCACATGCGTAATGAATCAAATCAAAATTTTCTCAGGGGAGGCCCCGAACCCTCTTAAAAGCGGGGATACCCCCTCTCATACTCTCCCCCTCTTGGACCTATAGCGCTCGTGCGTAATATAAATGAATTCCTGGCTATGCCCATGTTGAATTTCAACCTCTTGGCCAGAATGGCCCTAGATCTAATTATATTCTTGAGTGCAGAAATTTACACCTTGTCCTCACTAAAAGATGCAATGAAACTCAGGCAATCATCAACAATATCTAATGGAGTCAATCTCATTATTGCCATCCAAATCAACTGACCAGTCCCCAGTTTCTCGAAAAAACTTAAGTATATTCTCATGAGAACATGCTCAACTTCAAAGGGATACTCTCAAATGTTGAAGGGTAACGAGTTCACATGGATTTCATGCGATTTGAGCACGGTGCTCAGATTTCAGCATGAGAACGTACTTAAGTTTTTTCGAGAAACCGTGGCCAGAACTTTTTCCCTTGTAGGCGGCAGGCCTATCAGCAAAAATCCTAGGTCATTAGCCAGGGGTCTTGCTACCAATTTTTGTTTGGGGCCAGGGACCAGTGAAATTGGGAAAATAGCGACATTTTTGCCTTAATTGGGAAAAACTAAAGCTAGTTTGTATTCATACTGTCACTCAGTTTCAGCTGCTAATTAGACTGTACTGATGTAAAATGCATTTGTACATACTCTTGTTTAAGAATCTACTCTAATATTGTCTTCAAAATGTTTGTAAATGAAGATGAGGTCTTAACATGGGACATTCTGGGTCCTCATTGGGAATTTTCACCAGAGAATTGGGAAAAAAAGATACTTTTTGCCATTGGGAATGGGGCCAAATATCGGCCCCAAATTTTGGCAAATGAGACCCCTGTTAGCCAGGATACATGATGCTTCCTGGCTTATGGCCCCCATTTTCTCCTACTGGAGGGCCATTGGCTCACAAACCAAATCAATCACTGAGTTAACCTTTTGCAAAACTACAACAAGAGTTTCCGCTGACAGACAGCGTAGCTCACCCTAAATTAAATGGCAACTTGTCGTGCAAAAAAACAAAAGTTCAAACTCCAAGAAGATCAAGGTAACGGTCAAGGTCCAAAATAAAAACCCTTGGCAGGAAAGATGCCCTTCCATGATTGTGTGAAATATATAGAGTCACCACTGCACTAGATCCATCTCTAATCTAGATGTGAATAAAATAAATGCCATGAAAAGCTGATCAAACACCAAGGTCAATGTCACTTTATTTATCAAAGGTCACATTAACAAAGAAAGGTCTTGGTGGGTGGTATCTGTGATATATCCAGGTTCTAGAGTCTATAGATCTAGATCTACATGTATAAAAAGACTTGAGATGTAGATTCTAGGTATGGTCTAATTTCTTTTTAAAATTAGGTCAAAGTCCAAGGTCAATGTCACAAGGTCAAAGGTCATGGTCATGAATAAAAATCCTTGGAAGGATAAAATCTATACCCTATCTGTGGAAAGTTTTATCAGTCAGCAAAAAGAAAGTTACGCGCGTCCTTTTCTTTGTCGTCTGCAAAAAAGTTTGTTGTTGTTGTTGTTTACTAAGACATGTCTAAAAGTTTGTTTGGGAAAGCATTAAATAATCATAGAATGATAGTTGATACAGTACCTTGTCGACACTGAAATCGCAGACCGCCGCCGTGGCCATCTCCCTGTGTCGTCTGCAAATAAAAGACATGTTTGATTTCAAAACATTGTTTTCAAAAACGTGTGTTCGATTAAAAAGTTGTGACACTATTTGAATATTTCTAAGCATGAAAACTGGAATATAGAATTATACGATTTTCACGAAGATTTAATAATAGATCTATATTTATTTCATTTATGATTACAGTATCCTCAAAATGGATATAAAAGTAGAAAGAATATTATTCACGATCATTTCATATTCAAATCGTATGGCGGGAAGGTTCTTTTTTCAAAGCGTTCGTGGTGAGTGGCAGCCCCTGCGAAAAGCTCAGGAGCTGTTCTAGGACGTTCTAGAACATTAAATTGCACTTCTAGAACTGTTCTGGAAGTGCCATTTAACGTTCTAGAACAGTTCTTGAATGACCTTTTCGCGCGGTGATCCATACTCTCTTAAGGGGGAATGCTCCAGTTTTTCGGAACACTCGGTCATTACTGTAGTAAATTTAATGTTTTGTACCAATACGTTTCGCTACCATTTTTTCAATAATATAACACATCATCACAATTTACCATTTTCGACAGTAAAAGTGTATTTATTATGCGAAACTGATTTCCCCAAGATGGAAATCGATTATTAAGAGCAAGACAGTCGTAAGTGTGTATGCAGTTACCACTGTTTTGCGTCTTTATATTTATGTGTAGCTGATAAAAATTGCTGTAATTCACTAATAAGTGCGCTGACCTATACATTTTCTTTTTTAATTATTACCAGGACATGTTGCTTAATACGATGAGGGAGTTTTATCAAATTCTATTATGTAGAACTTGAAATATTTCCAAAAATATGCAAATTTCGACATAAAACACTCCAGCTTCATCGATCTAACCGAACACGTGAGCATGCTGTTTTATACATTTACATGTTTATAATAGCACATATTTTGGGTTTTCTGTTCTTATAACTGTAAGACCTTACTTTAAATCCGTTTTCGGGACTAAAAGATGAATATACAGTATTTTATTAGCATTTCAGTGACCTTGGACAGGTGCAAGAAATAGTGCATTTTTTCGATGTAGGGGTATGTGATACGAATGCCTATAAAATTCAAACAAGATCGCTGACCCTACATTTTTATTTTATTTTTCAATTGGTAATAACTTGCTATTTCAACATACAACCCAGCAAACATGCTTATATGGGCCCCATATGGGATGTGTATGGGTAAGACCATGTGGGTAGGCCCATATTGGACCCAAATAGGACCTATGTAGGTAAGCCCATGTGGGTTTGATCATAAGGGACCCAGATTGGTCCCGTATTCCCAGCATATGGGCTGTGTATTGGCAAGCCCATATGGGTATGCCCATATAGGAGCTATGTAGGAAAGCCCATGTTGTTTTGACTATGGGGGTCCCAGTTACAATAATCGGCTAGCGCCCATTCAAGTACAAAAGAATAATTATGTGTACATGAGCATATCTAAAATATCCATAATCTGAATCATGTAGCCTATAGAATTATAAGTTTTCATTTTGAATGACGATCTTATTTATATCCATCAACATTAATGACCATCAAATCAATACAAATTGAAAAACGACAACATTAGATTCAGCAAGACAAGTAAGGCAACATCAATAAGACATGTCTAATCCTTTCTCGAACAAAACCTGGTATTGACTTCTCTAATAGAAAGGTAGGCCTAAATTGCCAAAAAACATAGGCCTAGAGATATTAGCGAAAGTTGATAATCGGCATTTTCTTCTCTTGCATAAGTTTTTTCTGCGCTATATTGTACAGAAGTACATTCTTTGTCAATATCGTTTTTTAAACATGGGTTTCATGTTGGATCATCCGAATTATTTTGTCGTTTTAACGGTGTTTAAACTGTAATTAGTCTGTTCAAATCACTAACATAATCTTATCAATTAGTGTGTTACAAGGAGTTTTATGTATATTAAAGGGAAATAATTTAAATCTTGACAATAAATCATGTTTTTACAAAGCGTTTATGTAAAGAAAGCATTTGGCTTGATAATCCTATATGATTCTGTTAAAAGAAATTAAATTGTGTACACATTTTCAAAAAAAAAAGGATAGAAATAAATCTAGACATAAAATATATCAAAAAACATATAGATAGTTATAGAAAGCCTCGAAAATGTTATGACAATTAAGACCAAATTCTTAGGTATCAAACCTTAGAAAATGTGTCAAGGTCGTCAGACATACCTGGCGAGACCTTAATCCTCTATGATGGGGAATAAATACCCCTTCTGAGCGAGAAGCTCTGGAAGGTTTTCATCTTCGATCAACACCAAACGAAAGCCAATAGAAATGGGTTAGATCAGGGCTGTCTATATGGGTCTGCCCATTTGGGACCCATATGGGTCCCATATTGCATGTATATGGGCTGCCCAGATAGGACCCATATGGCCCCCGGTTGCACATCCTAAATGGGTCCCATATGGGTTGCCCTTATGGGACCCATAAAGGTGCCCATAAGGGACCCATATGGGACCCATACAAATTGCTTGCTGGGAAAATATAACTGAATTCTATTATTGGGGAAAAAATTAGGAAACTGGAGCATACCCCCTTAAGAACAGAGCACATTATCATTCCATTTCGATAGATGGTTTGATGGTTAATCAATAGAACTCATCTTCGCAAGCCAATGGTTCTACCTTCACTTTGTTCCTTACGAACCCTTGGCCGCTCGCCTCTATGGAAATCGAAAGTACCACCGTGCGATTTCATTGGACGCGATAACTTTCCCATTATCCAATCAAAACACACTTTACAAGCCCTCTTTGTCAAAACGAAAACAATGCGGCTGACGTGAAAATCGATATCCGTATTTGATGCATCGCCTAACACGTTTTAGTACGAGGCTTTTGATTGACCAGAAATAGCAACTGCAAAGGGCCGCGACTCTTTATCACCGAAAGGTGGCACGGCGGTACTTTCGATTTCCATAGAAGGGTTCGTAAGGGCCAAGGGTTCGTAAGGAACAAAGTGGAGGTAGAACCCTTGGCTTGCGAAGATGATAGAACTCGGCTTTGGAGAGTAGGTGATCCATAGAAAGAAAGAAAGCTAGGAAACTCAGTTCCTATTTAGGCATAGGCCTATTAAGCTACTTAGGTCTATAGATGATAATATCTAGATAGCCTAGGCCTACTCCTGAAATTCAAGGCACTTTATATGACGGACCTAAGGCTTTTATTAATATTTTTATGGATAATAATTAATCGAACCCATTTCCCAATCAAGTTTTGACCTCCATGACATAGGCTAACAAGCTAGAGGAAAAAATAACTTAGCAAACGGAAGAAAATGCTATTAGCCTACATATAGATCTTTCAAACATTTTAAAATTCTCCTTTTGCCTCAATATTTTTAGTTCCATGTTGAACGCTTCTGAATCCACTTATCCTCTATAATCTTTCAAATTTCGGACAGTCCTACTAAGATCTACGTGTTTGTCCGTTTTTGAAAGGGTAAGCTAAAGCCAGCCTTGTAATAATTTGACGTAGCCTTGAGAAGACATTGAGGCAAGAGAATGATATGCTGATAATAATATTTTGCCTCAACGATTAGCTTATCCTAGAGTTATATATTTTACTAGGACTACACAAATCAAGCCTTTCTAGAAACTATGTTCCTGTCTGCAGCAGCTTCCAAATGGCATAAGTCTGATTTCCAGCGTTTCTAAAATGGGGGGCGGGTCACTTTCCTGGACCATAAAATATTAAATTGGCCGAATAGTCCAGAGTAACTCAAAATAGAAGGCGCTGCATATGTAAACAGTTAAATGTAATATAAATTTATTATAATGCAGTGTGCAAACCAATAAGGAAAAGAAAAGTTGCTGGTTGTCAGCATTTCTTGTCTTCTGAATCTCCGGATGTTTTCTGAAGCTATTTTGATGGGGTCTTCAAAACAAAGCTTTGGAAAGGGTTATTATAATACATTTGAGCCAGAATCTGGAAAAATGTCCCTAGGGCATTTGAAACGGCCACATTTGAAGATCAGTCAGTGTATAAATGGAAACTGGTGGAGACCAATGCTGCTCTTTTATGGTTGCTACAAGTCACGAAGAAGCCATTCCAGAACAACTTTGTTCCTTAACAGGATGCATATATACGCAGACTGATCTGGAACCATGTACCCTTTTCCAGATCCTGAATCATTTGTATTTATATTGGTAATTCTGAAAAAGCTATGCGACATTCCAAATCTAATAGAGGTCTTCTCCAATGATAATTTATGCCTTTTGAAACCAAATGATCTATTCAATTTTGAATATAGGCATACATCTAGACCAACGGACAAGGAAGTTTGAATTTTGAAATCGTCGATGTGTTATGAAAGTCGCTGCACCCTTTATCAGAAGACGAAAATCGAAAAAAAATCCATGATCATCCAGAATGAAAAGAAATTGCAGACGACAAAATAACTTTAGGCATTTTTATTAAATGTTTCTGTAATGTGGTGGTAACAAATAGCGAAGAAAATCTTGAGACAGAAAAAGAAAGTGATGATTGTCTGTATTTTCTTCTTTTTCCCCAATGTTTTACAGGCAGTTTCTAATCGGGACGTCGAAACCAAGCATTGTTTGAGAAAGGGTTTTAAATCTGAGATTGATTTGATAAATTTCAAGTGAAGGCCTAAATGCAAAATTTGAATTATTTTCTGAAATTCAAACATAGGCATATAATGTGTGACATATCACGTAAAAAGGGACTATTCTTCAAGAGAGCCCGAACAGGCCCGTAGGAACAGTGGGGGATCAGCCCCCGAAGTTGGCTAAAAATGCAGAATTTTCGTAATTTTACTCTAAAAATTTAGGGAAGATCCAATTTAGCCCAAATAATGTAAATGTTTTCCTAACTTTAAGATACTACACAATGATGATGATTTTTTTTTTTTTTTTTTTTTTTTTTTTTTTTTTTTTTTTTTTTTTTTTTTTTTTGGAAAATAACGTACAATTCATTAATATATAATTATGCGACCCGTCGTGCTAAAAGCCACAGTGAAAGGGACATTCCGGGAAGTCTGTAGTCTCATTATAATTATATACATGTATACGAAAACAATAATGATCTGACTGTCTGACAGTAAAGTTCAAACAGATGTCGCATTTGGATATTAACAAATTGAGACTAAAAAACAAACAAACATTATAGATTCCAAAAATCACCATATTGAAAGTGAAAAATTTCGATCCTAGTCGGTGTGCACAAAGAGCCGTAGACAGTGCAGACTGGCTAGCATTGAGACCTTTCATCCTTCACAGAAGGACCCTTCTAACGCGACTGGTCATATATCGTCGGGTTTTTTTCAACAAAAAACCTCTTAACTGCAGCTTAAAACAAGCTGCAGTTACGAGGTTTTTGTTGGACAGCGACGATAAACGTTTTATGAGAATCGTATATCGAAGCTGTACATCCTTGTATCCTAGCAACGAAAAGAAAAGGTTGAATCACAAAAGAATTGTCCAGGTATGACGGGTCGTCTCATTTTCGACATGTTTTCTAGTAATTTGACACCATAAAGCCACAAATATCCTGGGCTATCGCATGAAACATTAAATAAAATGAGATGTGGTCTGCAAAAAGGTTCCTTAAGGCTTTTGAGCCCAACATAGTTCCAGATCAGCCTGCGTATACACGCAGTCTGATCAGGAACCATGTTGTTCTCCAATAGATTCTACATGACATGTAACATCCGTATGAGAGCACCATATCGCCGGTGTTATTGCAAAACAATGTAACTGAAGCTTAACCAAGCTGGAGTTACGAAATTTTGCAATAAATTCGAAAATATATTCTCTTTAGACTGAATTTAGACACAGGATGATCTTGAAACATGGCAGTCTCAAATGCTCTAAGTGATATTTTTCCAGATCCTGGCTCATATTCTCATGTGTGTTTAAATTTCCTGCGCTTTGTTCGTGTTATAAAAATCTAGAACTTTGACAAATGAAACGCTATATGATTTCGTAATGATGTATACGGCCAATGAAATGTGCATAATATAACAAATAAGTTTTTGCGCATTTTTAATGAACACCATTACGAAACGTAAAAAGTTCTACCTTATACAATAGAGTATAGAAATGTGGTTAGATAACTAGTCTACTATTTATGAGGGTGTACAGCGGGGGTCTTCCAAGAAATTTCATCGCGGAAGAGGGAAATGGCAAAATTTCGACATTATAATCAATTTCCTGAATAACTCACAACAAATTCCCGACCGAGGATATTTGAGTGCAAAGCCGCTCCGATATCGCACGCTCGCGCGAATCTCCCGAATAACACACTGCTTTTCACGATATCAGCCCCGCTTCAATGCTCATAGTGCTGATATATGCTCATGATGCTGATAACGGCCCGAAAGCACTCATTTTATGCAAAAAAATTATACAACTCATATTTTATGAACAGCCATATTTGTATGCAACAGCTCCAAAATTGTAATGTAGGTCTAAAAGTCAAACTTTGTCGTCAACAAATTTGTGGACCATTGACACGTCCAAGATCAACAACTGATAGGGAAACCTCTCTGCTAGGCTCTGGGCTGGGAAATAGACATTCAAGCTCTCCATCGTTGTAACTTATAACGTGAGTTGGCACAAAATTAAATAGTACTTTATTGGTCAAAACCCCATAAAGATTTCTCCCTAACAATGATGGGTAGTTTGTATTCGTTCCGCCCATTGTAATTCGACCCTTTCCCAAACTGCGAAAATATACACTGTTCCGATTTAAAAACTGCTTCAGAACACAAAACGGATATTGTTGAAGTTGGAATAAAGGAGAAAATTACCCTAGATATTGAGGCAAAAGGAGAATATAAAGGTTATACATGTAGAATTGTTTCTTCGTTTCCCCCGATGTTTTTCCAAACCTTCTATAAACAGTGTCTTACTTTGGGAAAGGGATGTCACGTTTTCGTGATTTTAACGCCTTTTACAAAACCATTTTCCCATATAAACATATGCCTACTGGACGAATGCCATGGTTGAAAATAATATGAACGACAGAATACATTTATAGAGCTGTAAGAGGACAGAAAAACGACTATCAACTGCTGGAAAATGAAAAAGAATTCCGAAAAGGAATAAAATTACACTGAATGAAATGTAAGAGTAACGAATTTTCGCCTAGTATAGAGGATGAAAATTATTATTATTATGGTTTCAGAAGCATGTGCGAAGTTTGAAAGCAAACGCTCTATCAGAAACAAAGTTATCACAGATATGACAGTTGCACGTAAAATTTTAACGGATGTTGACGAAGAAATTATTTGTGCAGAACATAGTACAGAAAATATTAAGACAAAAAGGAGAAATGCTTGTCACCAATGTTTAATCAAAAGTTCAGCACAAAACTATACATACATGCAAATAGAATTATAGAAACGTATGATAGAAGTGATTAGTCATGAACTCACTTTGACGTCCCAGAAGGCATTGTGGAAAGAGAAGAAATTGCTTGTGACAAGCAATTTCTTCATTTCTCACGATGTCTTCTACCTAAAGGGATCAAAGAGTATAAAATTCCATTCACATGAAATCAAAACGAATGTAAGAATTTTGTCATGATATGATTTAAAATGTCAAAGGCAACATTAAACCCAATTAACCCTTTACCAGATGGCAAAATTTTAGTCTTTCACAAACGACAATATGCACGGCAATTTCGCGTGAGCGAAACATCTGTTTTTGGTCTTATTACAAATATTTTGGAAATGAAATTGTTTGTGACAAGCAATTACTTCATTTTCCGCAATATTTTCCATTGACTTCAGTTTGTGGAGCATCTTATGGGAAAGCTATTCTCACTGATCGACGCTTTTTGACGCCTTACAAAATCGAGCAATGTCTCCTACCAAGAAAGACCAAAAAGGCGAACTATCGTTCCTTTGAATTTGCAACATCTTTGAATTTGGACCAGTCTAAAGTTTTGCTGTATGAATGATATTGGGTTAACCCATTACTGCACAGTGACGCCTTTCGACTCCTGTCCAAGAAAAGGCTTGGGAAACATTGTGGAAAATGAAGAAACATTGTGGAAAATGAAGAAATTGCTTGTGATATTAACCCAAAAAGGAGGTGTCTATAGAATTTCACAAACTTGAAATTGCCATCTGCAACATTTTTGAATTTGGACCAGTAAAAAATTTGCCTATCTTGTAATGGGTCAGGATACTTCATAATGTTGACTTCGGGGTACAAATTTTCACCCATTACACGGTGATTTCTACAGCTTATCAACACATCATCTACAGATCTTCGCCAGATAACTTTTGTGGTACATTGTAATCAACTTCTCATCAAAATGGTCCAAGTTCGAGAGTGTCCCATCATTTATATACCGCGATATCAATCGCCAACCCTGTACTAGGGATTGAACCGGGGCATCCCATGGAGAGAAATCACGCACACAAACATAAGTGTTGCTTTTCCCAAACAATTCAGAGTTTTGGCGTCCAGCAGTTTCTCCTTTTGACTCAATAATTTCATTGCTTTATTTTACAAAATCGTTTCTTTATTAAAACATGACTGTTTTGTCGTCAAATTGAACCATGCCAAAATTTAGCCGTTTGGGATAAGGTTAAGAAATTCGACACTTGCTTTGAAAAGGACGCTATTGTTTTGGGAGAAAAACAAAGGCATTACGAGTATAGGCCTATGCCCATATCGTTTTACTAATAGAGTAAAAATATATAAACATTTTTTCACTCAATGCTATACATGTAAACGTATATACCTTTTAGGACACAGTAGTCATTGTACTTGGGGTTGTGGCAACACATTTTTGAAAAGAAGTTAAAATCTTTTTTAATAAATTAATGCCAAGATCTAGTTCCGACCGCTTAAAAATGATTTGATAATCGTGAACCAAAGCGGGCTAAAAGTTAGATGTTCGGTAATGAAGGTAGTACTGGCATGAGAAACGACAGGAATCCATGGTTAGGTTAGGTGCTCCAGCCACCGCATTTATGACCATAGCAGCTGAAATCAATCAACAGACCGCTGACCAGAAAAGGCTTTGGAAAACGTTAGCACACAAGAGAAGAATACTGATGATCGGCAGTTTCGCCAATTCTTTCATGCTTTCTTCAAAAGCAATATGCCAGCTGTTTTTTTTTTCGGGGGGGGGGGGGGGGGTATGATTTATTTTGAGTTTACATTTGGTTGATTCCTTATATTTTTGTAATCTAGTAAAGAGTTAAGATACGTTAGAATAAATTCAAATGTGTTCTCGTGATTTCGAGAAAAAAAGTCAACGGCAAGCAGCTTTATTTTCAGATCGAGTGGTATGGGTGTTACCCCTTTTTGAACCATTTTGGTATGTAATGAGAGCACTTCAATCTTTTACCCACTACGCCCATTGCTTTCAGTCTTTTTGCTTAAGGTCCGTTCACATACAACTCTGCATCCACATCGAGTCCACATCCCGTATAAATCTGTAGACGTCGTAATATTTTATATTAGCAAGTGCTTTGGACCATTGGGGTCAATAATTTAACTCTTAGCACCTTATACTTATAAGCGTATAAGGTGCTAAGAGTCAAATTATAGACCCCTATGCTTTGGACGGGGTATTGCACTAGACTTTCTTTTCCATTGCCTTTAGAAGTAGTGTCCTGTCTCGACCTAAGCACTGCCACAGCACGACCTACCACATCCAAAAAGTGAAGAGTTATTAAAACTGTCATTAATCATCAGTAGACAGTCATAGATTAGCAGTTTAACGAATGCACAATGGCCGTTTTGTCCGACTGACCATTTTTCAACGTGCTCCGGTCGTGTTTTGGGCGTCGAATTGTGTATGTGACCAGTCATTTACAATGTCTACCAGCCGTTGTGCCGTTGTTTGGACGTGGAACATTTATGTGCAGCTCAAACATTTTTACCTCGCCAAAAATGATTTCGATTTGTTTCCGCGTCCTACCATGTCCATGCTACAGCCGTAGCACGTCTGAAAACACTAGAGCATAGCGTTCAACAGCATCCGTGTCACGAGTCGCTCTTTTTTAACGTAACGTGGACAGAATGCGGACGACTAGTTATATAAGTAACCGAGCTTTTACCATTTGTAAATTTATAAATCGTCGCTCTTCAACAAAACCTCGTAACTGCAGCTTGTTCTAAGCTGCAGTTACAAGGTTTTTTTTGTTGAAATGCGACGAAATGTAATTTGTTAAGTACTACCAGTCATAACATCTATTTCAACTTTTTTTTCAGTAATATAAGGTATACGACGAAGTTCACTAGTTCAGTTCATGTTCATGAATAATTCCAAAGCATCAAGTACTAGACGGCCTCGCACAAAGCAGAAGTTCCAAAAATGCCTTTCTAACATCTTATTTTTGTGCCGCTTAGGAAAGGACTAAAACATATTTCATAACGGTAAAGGATCCACACATGACATTGTAAATAGTAATATGAGTCTATTGAAATCAATGGAAGCAGGAAGCCATGGACAATTAAATATGTCTGCATAATTATAGAACTTGTTATACAACTTGCCCGGACGATTATTGCTTTCCTAAACAAGCCGCTCGGACCCAGTTTCAAATAATACATTTTAGACGTATTTTGTCTTTCCGAAATTCCGATGCCTTTAAGTTTTTTTGTTTTTTTTTTTTGCAAACGTTAACCCTGGTCAAGCTGATTCCGGAATATTCCTTCGCTTTGGTAGGCAGAATAGAACAAGTCCGGTCTGCACATAATCATGTGCAGTCTGGCCTTATTCTATACTGCCTGCATCTTTAATGTAGCATTACAAGGTTTAACCCATTACCACACGTGATGCCTTTTGACACCATTCAAGATAAAGGCTTTAGAAAACATTGCCGAAAATGAAGAAATTGCTTGAGACAAGCAATTCATTTCCAGCGATATTTTCTATCCCAAAAAGACAAAATAAATAAAGTTTCATTCACTTGAATTGTGTCTGCAACATTCAATTTAGTCCAGTCTTAAATTTTGCCGTCTGGTAATGGGTTAAGGATAGTATGACCATCGTCTTTAAAAAAATGTTAGAATACCATTAATGGATACAAAAGAAGATAATTGTATGGGCATTCAAGTACGTTTTATACTCAAATTTCAAAAAATACAATAATTATCATTCAAACTTTAGCGTCAGACAAAAATTCCCACCTTATCCAATCAAACGAAACACAGACAGACGGACAAACATGTACAACATACCTGTAAAAGACAGACAAACAGACAGACGGATAGTATAAAGTCCGAGCCCCTCATATTTCCATATTCAATGCTAGCCTTCGTGTGTTAAAGTCACGGATTTTTCACGCAATATAAACTCCTGTCTCGTTTTGAAACTATTCTACCCAACGGGTGGGGCAATATAAGGTATCGGGTAGCATTGGGTCACCCAGTGGAAACTATTTAGCCGGCTAGCCGCGTATCCGGGGGGATTTGTCTTCACTGTGTGGAAACTATTAGTCGACACTCGTTGAAGTCAGAGGGGCGTAAAATACCTCGACATATCCGGAGTTCGACTCATGGCATTTGGCCATTTTTGTTACTCATAGAAGTTAGTTCGTTTGGAATTTTTGATAGCCAATCACGAGGACCGGACTTTCACTTTAGCAGAAAATGCTCGTTTCTTAAGCAATGCTCGTTTCGGGCAATTTCTTTCCTGTTCCTTTTACATTCTGCTTATAAACTTAAATTTATTCTACCCAGCGGATGGGGGTAGTAGAAGGAATCGGATAGTATTGATGGGATCAATACCATGTTGAAATTTGGAACACCGAAGTCGTTTTGCGAGGCTTTAGAGTAAGGTCACTTAGAGAAGTCCTTCTGGACCATGTGCTACAATAGTTTTTAATGACTATTCTTCTGGCTATGCCTTGCTCTCTGCATTAAGGTAATCCACCCCTTATGAGATTCGCGCGACGTCGGAATTATTCGTGCGACGTCGAAAACACTCGGCGGTGGATCTTCTCTACCGAGGAATGTTTACGACCGCGCCCGAATATGTTCGGATACGACACCGCTCGAAAAAAGCTGATGTTTTATGAATCTCAAAATGTCCACATCACGGGTATTCTACATTAAAATGATTTTGAGCTAAGATGTGTTTTTGAGGTTCATGTTTTCTACCCTTTCGGTCATAGTCCATCTTTCTTTTCAGGACTGTTTTGGGTGCAGGAATACACGTGGCCAGCATATCCGGTGTCTATATTTCGACGTAGAAAAATACACGGTACGTAGGCCTATGTTTGAAAATTTTGAAGAACCCTGCTTCTTGGTGAATCTATTTCTCGAGAATTCCACAGGTCACGGATGGATTTGTACCAGTTTATGGACGATTTGGCCAAATGGATGTTTTGGATGGTGTGACGATTTGTGGAAAAAGAAGATTTTACACAGAAATATAAAGGAGCCGAAATGAGTGATCTGCAACCAATGCACGTATGGCGTACCAAATGGGTCAAAAGTCTATTTAGAGCGTGCACGCATGAAATATACGCGTCGACTTGTAAATTTTATGAGTCGACGCGTATATTTACGCGTCGACGCATAAAATTTACGCGAGCAGTTGAAAATTTATGCGTCGACGCGTAAATTTTCAACTGCTCGCGTAAATATATGCGTCGACGCCTATTTTATCTATTAACCAATCAGGTCCTTCGTTTCATCCATCAATTTTATGGTATAAAGGGAAAAGTTTCTAACCGCATCTCCCATTGGCCAGCCTCGGTTTCACATTTTCTACTCCTGCTCGCGTAAAATTTACGCGTCGACGCATATTTTTCCAACTACTCGCGTAAATTTTATGCGTTGACGCGTAATTATACGCGAGCAGTTGAAAATATATGCGTCGACACCTATATCTTATGCGTGCACGCTCTATATAGACTTTTGACCCATTTAGCACGTCATATGCACGGCCGTTGAAGACATCGGATCCACTCTGGAATCGGCGTTTACAAAAATCATACGAAACCATTTTAATGATTCCGTGTATGGGAAAACTGAAGGGCGGGAGATCAAACTCCGAACCTCTTTCCTCTGGATCCGCGCGTACATGACGGTTGCACGCATGTCTAGTCATTTCACGGCGGTTAATCACGCGACACAACAACAGCAGCGATGATAACAACGAGAATAATTGCATAATTAGTCCATGGGCCCATAACCGAAACCCTCCCCCCCTAGTGGGATTTTTGAAGACCTATATTTTCTTGAAGCTTATGATGTATAGTAATGAATTCAGGTTGTTGTTCAATTTAAAAGTGCTGGATAAGCAAATGGCGGGCTCGTTACCATGGCAACCGTCCATTTTTCTACAATCCAGCGCTTGGATCAATTAATTGCAATAAAATTACTTATTTTTGTCATAAATCTTTCAAAATAGTTTTAAATTATTACCAAGATATTTCTCTCACAATATAGATATTTTTTTAGAAAATTTGCTAATTTGCATATTCATGAATATTAATGAGAAAGTAAGAAAATGTGTTTAATTTGCTAAAAACAAGACTTTACTAGTGAATTTAAACCTCCCTACTAGGTAGGATTTATATAGATCTATATTTTCTTGAAGCTTATGATGTATTTCAATACATCCACTTTGTTATTTGATGTAAAAATGCTGGATAAGCAAGTAGTTGGCTTGTTACCATGGTAACCATCCATTTTCATTCGTTCCGGCGCTTGGATCAATTAATTGCAATAAAATTACTTATTTTGGTCTGAAAACATTGAGGCTAGTTTTAAAATGTTGCCATTACATTTCTCTCACAACCAAAAGATTTTTCAGAAATTTTGCTAATTTGCATATTCATGAATATTAATGAGACTGTGGAAAATATGTGTTTAATTTGCAAAAAGACGACTTTACTAGTTTACTAGTGAATAGAAACCCTTCCCACCTTGTGGGATTTTTTAAGACCTATATTTTCTTGAAGCACAGGAAACATATTAATGAATTCAGCTTCTTGTTTGATTTAAAAGTGCTGGATAAGAAAATGGTAGGCATGTTACCATGGCAACTGCTCATTTTCCTACGTTTCAGTACTTGGATCAATTAATTGCAATAAAATATTTTAAAATACTTATTTAAGATATATACTTATTTTGGTAATAAAAAATGAGACTAGTTTTAAAATTTTAAATTGACTTTTTTCTTGAAATCATTTTTATTTAGCTAATTTGCATATTCATGAATATTAATGACAAAGTAGAAATACGTGTTTAATTAGCTAAAACAAGGCTTTTCTATGGAATAAATATGCTGAGGCGATACGTTTTTATAATGCTTAATGTTTCAAATGAATAATAACACTAATAGATCAATAATAAGTTCAGAAACCATTCATCAGCTACACAGAACAAGGAAATACGGGCTTATTCGCATTCACAATTATTTGCATGCTGTTCTCTAAATGGCAAATACATTCTCAAAATATTCTCTAATAATGTTAAATGACTTTCATTTTTGCATCTTTTTCCCTAAATTGTTTACTTGTTGTGTTTGAAAACTAAAATTTCATGATTTATCCATTAAAAGGGAGAATCTTAACAATATATGCTCTGAAAAATTACCGTATAAATTGCAATAAAATTCCATTTAGCGCAAATGACATGCTGAAAACTGTAACCTGCTTTCTTTGATTTTTTTCTATGTGAAATACAGTTTTCTTTTACACAAGAAACTTTATTTTGTAAAAGTTAAGTACTCAAAAGCGTTTTAATAATGAATTCCCATTGGAGTACATGTATGGTCACCTTTGATTTATACCATTTTTGCCTTGTAATGCATGCTTTATTACATTTTGCTCCAAGTTTAAACTTAACAATACTATTGGAGACATGCTGTGCAGTAGAGAAATCTTCCCAACCACTTCTATTGATTGGAATGCTATGTTACAGGAACACAGTTTACCAAATATATTCTAATAAGCGATAGTTGAAACTGGACAATTTCATATTTGCACTGTCATGTGCATTAATTGATGATTTAAAATTGCCTATAATAGCAACTGAATTATTCATTTCTTTATCAAATTGCATTCGAGTGACATCGTTTTACACCTTTATAATTCAGAATACTTATATGTGATAATATAAACAGTTACAAATTGTACATATGTACCTTATTGGATACCAGTACTTCGAAGACACTTGATTTGTGAGGAATCCTCGTATTCGTGTAACAAAATGTTGTTTTGAAAGATTTAGTTTAAATAGCAAACACAATTTCTGTTGATTATGATGAGAGGGAAACACATCATATTCCAACTTCTAGTGTTGTAATATGTCGCTTGCCGAAGATTTGAAATCCTTCGTTTTGTTATCAGTTTTTAGATATGCTCGTGCATTTCTTAATTCATTTCAAACATCTCCACCACAAATTAGTTTTTGGAAATCTGACTTTTGTGGAAGACAACAAGCTAACCTCAGGATGAGGTAAAATCCATAAAACATAAGGGCTAGCTATGAATAACACATATAAGCAATTTCCAATCAACCAAGGAATCCGCGATTTATATATGTCATTATATGTGCACAAACTTGTCTAAATATACGATTATTAGAAAGCCTTTTCACAAAAAAGGGAGAGCCTGCTATGGTTCGACACTTGTATTGAAAAGGGACTGAGGGTAAAACATGCATGATGAGTTTACTGGTCTTCTGTACCATCTTATTCTCAAGTAAAATATCGTGGTGGGGGGGGGGGGGGGGAGCGGGGGTTATAACGTGACAGAGAAACTTGAGAAGATGATGCTCGGTCTGAAGGCAAAGTTGCAACCAATGTCGATGGTATGTGTCATAACTTCACAGATCTGATATACTTGCTGAGCGAATTAAAGTAAGAAATTGTCCATGCATTATCTTTTTCAAGATATTGCTTGGTCGCAAAAGGATGCACAAACTTACAGACTATTGGGTCTAAAATTCCAAAGAGTACATGTTGCATCCTCATGAACGAAAAAAAGGTCCAGGGGCCTGTTTCATCAAAACATTTAAGTCGTATTTTTGACTTACCGACGACTTACGACAAGTTTAGGGTAAGAAAATTTATCGCCATTCTATCAAAAGCTGGGTTATGCGATTGTTGTTTTAAGCGAGTTTTAAGACATTGCTAAGTCAAAAATACGACTTAAATGTTTTGATGAAACAGGCCCCAGAGTCCTAGGTACGTTGGTATGGAATCCCAAGGGCAAAGAAAATTATTCAATGTTTTACAGACAAGGTTCAGTATTCAATGTTTTGGGACAATTGGGGGTTGCAATAAAATATTTTGTTGGACATATTACCCAAGAAAGGTACAATTAACGAAGCATACTATGCCAAGTTGCTAGACAATCTGAAGCAGACCATACGTGAGAAACGTAGCGGCAAACGCTCAAAATGTGACCGCTGCTTGCAACTGAAAATTACATTAGTACACAATTGCCAAAGTACAATGGATGCTGTCGAGAAAAATGGGTATCAATTTAGATCACACCCTTCCTATCCACATGACCTTGCTGCTATCGACTTCTTTCCTAAAAAGGACACGAATGGTTGCAATTTTAAGTCTCATGAAAGAAGTTATTGATGCAGTTTATGTGTGGTTCTTTGGAAAGTTCTCGGACTTCTTTACTTCTGGACTGATGTCACTTGACCACCTTTAACGTTGATTAATTTGAGTTTAACTTCTTTTTCAACTGCTATGGTCATATCGTTTGGTCAAAGCGCATAGGCCTGGGTGGAAAGTATTTCAAGAGAAACGATGTCGATCTAAACATAAAAAGTTAGGTCAGTTATTCATTGATCCATGCTCGTATTTGAGCATTCAGGCAGATTACATAAAATACATATTATTATATTGTATTACATGTCATGTAAATTAACAGTGAAGAAGCCATTTTTAGCGTGGCAAAAGTGTTGATATTGGTGTTTTGTATTAAACATATCCACCCCACAAAAAAAAAGAGCTTAAACGCTTTATGACCAAAACAAGCCTTAATGTCTTTATACCCTCTTTAACACCTATTATCCATAGCGTCCCTTGTCCATGTAAGACTTAAAACCTTCATGCAAAAAGATGCCAATGATGTACTCCAATGTGGACTCATTATCAAAGAATCGGGTACATGGTTTCTGTCAAAGAGGGAAAATGCTTATCTCTCCTAGAAAATAATCAATTTGGATTTTCTTCAGTGCTTAATTTACGGGATTGTGGAGTTATTACCATTTATACGGTAATTAGGACCGTTTTGGAAATATATATTTTCAAGGTTATGTCATTTATTTACTTGTTGAATCATGTAGTTTTAATAAGAAGTTGAAATACATTTGAAAATACAATATTAAGTGCAGAAGTTTTGCAGAAATGAAAAACATTTACATCATTTTTGCATGTTTGAGATTTTGGCGGCCATTTTGAAAATTAAAAAAAAAAATGACAAAAAAGCCTATAATAAGCATGGCAACACTTTTAATATTTAATATATAATATACTCAATTTTCCTAAGAAATTATCTCATTTATATACAGAACATGATTTCAAATCATAGGGCAGTGATATCTCGATATTTAGTCAAGTGGTCATTTTGCGGCGGCCATTTTGCAAAATCATTTGGAATGTCGAATATATCCTAAAATGTCGATAGTCAACACTTTGACTTTTATTACAAGGCATCTAATAAACACTTTAAAACAAATTCTAGCAATTATTCGCTGTGGAAATGATTTCCAAATGCAAAGTAAATATTAACAAAGGCAATATCTATACTATTTTTCTCTTGTTTTACATATTCAAGGGGCATAATTCGTGCTAATTTTGGTGTGAAATTATCTTTTACTATTTAACGATATGTATTGATAAATTCTATAAGCATTTTGGTCATTTTCGCTTAAATTTGGGTTATTTTGGATCCCATGAATGTGTATAAGGTGAGTTATTTTTTGTAATTCAAGGGGAGATAATCAATCGTTCCGCATATGCTTATCCAGCTTATCCAGCACTTATATATCAAACAACAAGTTACATTTGAAAGGGAATTCATCAAGCTTTACAATAATATAGGTGTCATAAAATCCCGGTAGGGGGGACCTAGGGTGTAGCTAGGTTTTTTTTTTTAACTTTTTGGGTAGAATGCTGTGAGAGAAATTAAGAAGTTGCTTCTGATAAGCAATTTCTATCTCCTTTTCCATAACTTTTTCTTTCTCTTTTGGGGAGACAAAATGAGTTGCTATATTGGAATGGGTCAATCCTTCCCCAAACAAGACCTAGTTTTCACGTCATGAATAGAAAATGATTGGAAAACATTTCGACAAAAGAAAAATAGGCCTATCTTGATTGTCAGCATTTTCTTCTTCATTTTTAGTATTTCTATGTTTTCTGTGTTACGAATACCTTTTTAATCAACATCCAAGTTGTCGTCTGCATCTGCTCTCAAATTGGAACGGCCCAAATATTTGCCTTTTGAGAAAAAGTTAATCGTCGGTATTGTTACAAAACGACGTAACTCAAGCTTGATTAAGCTGGAGTTACAATGTTCTGCAATGAAACCGACGAAATGGTTGTATTACAGTAACCGGAGACTCTGTGATCCATAAAAGTGTTATTTGTTCATTGTGTTTTTATTAAATATGATATGATGTATTTTTATTATAATGTATCGTCGGTGTTGTTGAAAAATCTTGTAACTCCAGCTTTAATCAAGCTGGAGTTACGACAGTTTTTGCAATAACACCAACGGTATATTATGTAAATTTATGCATCTAGGCAATAAAATAACCATTTGTGACTTGCATCGCTTAAATGGACCATCTAGGAAGTGTGAAAAAGTATCGACCCTAGCTAGTGTGCGCTTTCTGCACAGGTTGACCATTATCGAACTGTTTCGGTCCTAACATTTTCAAAGCAATACAATTTTTGGGTGACCAAGATGGGTATCAGTTCCAGGCGACAAAATTGGTATTTGTAAATATATGAATGAAGCCTTAAGTACAATATAGCACAGGAATATTGATACAAAAGAAGAAAATGCTGGTTATCAGCATTTTCTTTTCACGTCTCAATATTTTTCCAAGCTTTTTTTTGCTACGGAAATCAAACCAGGCTTTGTTTAGGAAATGATTAACCCTTTCCCAAACAACAAAATTTTACGATGATCCACTTCAAAAACTGACAAAAATGACAAAATGGATGTAATTAGATATAAGATTTTGGTAAAATATAGCACAGAAAATATTGAGACAAAAGGAGAAACTGCTGGTTATCAGCAGTTTCTTCTTTTGTTTCAATGTTTTCCCAAGCATTTTCTTCTAGGGACGTCAAAACTAGTTCTTGTTTGGGAAAGGGTTAAGGGACCCATGATAGGTTGTCCTTAGATAACCCATTACCACACACTGACTCTTTTTGGCTCCTCACAAGATATTGACTTTGGAAAACATTGTGGAAAATGAAAAAAATTGCTTGTCACAAGCAATTTCTTCATTTTTCACAGTGTTTTCTACCCCAAAAGACAACAAAAAATTAAATTTCTTTCATTTGAAATTGTCGTCTGCAACATCTTTCAATTTGGATCAACCTAAAATTTTGTCGTATGGTAATGGGTTAATGCAGTGCACCACACACAATAATGCGAATCGAATATTGAATGTTTATTTTCGAAATTCAATATTTGACATCAGCTGGGTACGATCTGATTCATATCGCTGATTTTTAATAAAAACCTAATAACTAATGATTCAAACGAGCTGTAGTTTCAAGGATTCTGTTAAAAAGCTACGATGTTAATGACGTTAGTGACTCCCCAAATGGCCCTTTTCCGCGTGATAGGCCACTTTAGCCCTCGCCAAGAGTGTTGATGTTCCATATTGCTATAAATTTCACATGAATGTAGGTCGCAGGGTAGGCTCATCAACACTTTCTCAAACGGCAAATATTTTTGTCAAATCGGCGCACCTCAGCGGCTATTATCGGGCTCTCAACATCCCTCGGTTGCATCAGGTAGCCATCTTAGGTTGAATTTTAAACACAATTCCCCCGCAAGTTGACCGAACAACTGTTTATTGCTACGTAGGCCTAACAAAAATAATCAGATAGCATTTTTAACACTGTCGATTAAACCCCTAGAAATGATTCCTATATTCTTTTTATCAGGTTTTAAAATTTATGTGGTTTGCCACTGTTAAGCTTTATATTCCCCTTGAATCATAACATTTTCAATGGTTTTGCTTTGTTTTAATGACGTTATTTACGCGCGTTTACTTGAACGCATTCAATATCGCGATTTCCGTAATGCGGACGAGATTGATTTATGAAAAATTACGAGATCGTCCGAATTTGTGACGAATAAAATTTCATACGATCCACATCAAGGTTGGTTTGAAACGCTACGCTTTTTCCGATGGCGGTTCAAATACTTGTATGCACTATTGTAACTTGTAATGGGTGTTTTTCTACAGTCTATTATCATATTACGCTTGCAGTCTCGGGTTGCAGCTAAATTATTTTTTGTCGTAAAAATTCCTTGGGCAAAATGATACGTATTTAACAATTCCTTTACCCAGTTTCTCTCTCATTTTGACCAAGAGAAGAAATTTGTTTTATAACGTCGCTTTTCAACGAAAACCTCGTAAAGGCAGCTTAAAACAAGCTGCATTTACGAGGTTTCTGTTGAAAATCAGCAAAAATGCTGCAGACGACAAGGCAACCACAATGTCTTTAACCCATTACCACACAATGACTCTTTTTGACTCCCCACAAAATAATGGCCGTGGAAAACATCGTGGAAAATGGAGAAATTGCTTGGCACAAGCAATTTCTTCATTTCCCACAATGTTTTCCGTCCAAAAAGACCTAAAAATTAAAAGTTACATTCACTTGGAATTGTCGTCTAAAAGATCTTTCAATTTGTACCGCCCTGAAACTTTGTCGTTTGGTAATGGCTTAAAACCGCAAAGCTTGATTTGACATTTATTAGAACATCGATTGTAAAAGAAATCAGCATTTTCCTTGATAAAGTAAAATACGAAGAAGAATTTATCCATGTATTCAACATTTTTTCTTTTTTTTTCATTTCCAAGAGTTCCACGTGTAGGCGCTAATAATAACACCCGCATTGTGATGAAAATTTGTGTGTCAAGTTTGCCGTTTATGTTATGTTGTTTAAGTGAGGAAGGGCCTATACATGTAGGATCCGGAAAAATGATTCCTTATGATATTAATGACTAACTTGGATCCGGATAAGCGTGGGCAAAAGTGTTCTGATCTGAATCCAATTTGTCGTCTTACTCTTACGACATGCTTCTAAAAGCAACATGGGTCTTCATCATATTGTGCAGAGGCGCAGAAAGATCTAAATCGAGGTAGGATTCAATGCCATTTTGGCCGTTGTATCACTATCCCAGCTCTATAAGCTCTCATGCTATGGTTATCACGGTGTATAATCACATGACTCAGAATTTCCGATAAACTTCAATATCTTTTTTAATAGTTGACCAATTTGAATTCGGTTTGAAGCAGAGAAGGTGGAAAATGCCAAGAATAAGCTGGACGTGTTGGATTTTTGAAAAATCAACTGATAAAAAAGTTATTGAAGATAAACCAAAGTTTTAGTTTATCTTCAATAACTTTTTTATCAGTTGATTTTTCAAAAATCAACCACGTCCATCTAATGCGTGACGTATGTCCACATTCTCTGCTTCAAACCGAATTCAAATCGGTCCAGTATTTATATTTAATGATTGAAGATTTTCTGAAAATATTTTATCACGTGATTATCCACCCCGGTTATAGAGGACGGAAAGGGTAGTTTGATTATGATGCTGATTATTATAAGGCCGGGTCAGATACGTAGGCCATAATCCCGAGTCCACATCACTGCCAAGCGCGTCCAAAATGTCTTCATTCCCAAAATGTTTTACAAAAAACGACGAAACATGTAAAATATCATTTACTTTGCATTGTCGCCTGCAATATCTTTGAATTAGGAACAGTCTAAAATTGTGTCGTTTGTATAGGTTAAACCAATCGCTGCAGTCGATCAAACTTTCGAATGACAAATCAAATGACGTATTTAGTCACGTGGACATATATCGGACACTCAGCCTAGTTTAAAATCTGTGTACTTATTCGCGTCAAAAATTTTTAACGATGATATCGATGCATTTTCAACAAAAACATCGCAACTGCCGCTTAAACAAGCGGCAGTTATAAGTTTTTTTTTAAATAAAAAAACGACGATATGGTGAATTTCTTTCATGTGTATTTAATTGCAACAGGTTTCAATAAGGAAGTTGTGCCTATCATGTGTCACAGCGAAGTGTTTTTGTCCCTTTTTTGAAAAATGACAAATTAGCAGCATGGCGTTGCCGCTTCGGTGATCATTTCAAGTTTGACATGGTTAACGCGGTGGGAAATCACGTGACATATTATTGCACAGTTGATATCCCTTCGGACTCTCACTCGAGAGGTCCGGGGTTTGATCATCATGTCGCGGCAAATATTATTTCTGACAAAGTTATCAGCCAATGCACCAATGCTTTGAAAATTCGTTAACCTACAATGTGGACAATCAGCTAGGGGCTAAATAAGGCGTTGTGGTTGTACTGGTAGGCCCTATATGCACTGATATCAGAAACGACAAGAATGCATGGTTATGTGCTCCAGACGCAGCCATATGACCATAGCATTTTTTCTACCCAAAGAAGTAAACTTTAATTCACTTGAAATTGTCGTCTGGAACTTCTTTGAATTTGGCCATTCTAAACTTTTGCCGTCCGGTAAGCGATTAACCCTTTCCTATTAAACATGCTCTAAGATTGGCGTCCGTATAATAGAAACGACATATTAGGAAAATATTGAGTCATAAGGTAGTCCACCTAATGAGATATACGCAACGTCGGAATTTTTCATGCGACGTCGTAATCATTCGTTAACGTTTCCGAAATTAATCGGACGACGTCATACTTGTTTAACTGTAGTAGATCTATTTTCATATTTTCGTCGTAATGTTAATTCGGGCCTTTAGGCGTACATACTAGCCATATATCTAGTAAGGTACACTCAATAAATCGATAGAATCAATCAATCAATCAATCAATCAATCAATCAATCAATCAATCAAACGATCGATCGGTGAATTGATCCATGCATCCATCCATGATTACATTATTACACAACTGCTACAACCAACATTCGAATTCAAATCAAACACGTTTTATAAAACAAAATGTGACCTGTACGCTAAAAGGGACCTTATCAGAAGTCCAAAAATCTAAATTTTGGCAAACTTGTCAGCAAATGTCAACCAGATACCGTATGTGAAAAATGAACATATACAGTAAGATAGGGAATACATTCAAGATTCATACTGAATTTTTTTCTGCGCATGTGTCACTTCCGGTTTCCGGTTTTAAACTGTTTATCGGCGAATTCGTCGATCATGGTTGTCACGGATTGCGCCGATATTGTGGTTGTTTAACATTTTTCCCAATGTAGATGTAACATTAGGCCTGCACTATTTTGTTACGGACGTACGATCAACGCATTCCCAACGAAGACCTGGATATGACGTCCCTAAAAGAACTATCTTGGAAAACACGATAATCAGCATTTTCTCCTTTTTTCCTCGACGATTTTCGTGTTATAATATTCTTAAATTCAACATTGAGTGACAACCATTTTGTCATCTGCATAGTAGCTTTAAAATTTGGCCATGCCATCCTATTCCAGTTTAAAAAGTAAAGTTATTCAGAAAGGCTTTTAAAACTCGGTCTACCAACATTGGAATACGAAGGAATAAGGGCTGATTTAATACAAATATTCAAAATAGTTAATGGGCTTGAGGACATAAATAAAGACATTTTTTTTCAAATTTACAACCGATTCAAGAACAAATGGAAACTCATTAAAATTGTTTAAAAAACGATCAATAAAAGGCTAGCAATAGGGAAAAACTTCTCAAATCATGCTGTTAATCAATGGAACAGCCTGCCGGAGAAACTAGTCATTGTACCCTCCCTAGACAGCTTCAAAAATTGACTGAACAACTACTAGAAATATAACCCCGCCAAGTTTGACCCGTCATGCTTCACCCCAGGGAGAAATTTCAGTGAAAATGCATCGAGACAAGCAAATATACCCGAATAGATGTCGACCGTGGTAAGAAATGGTAAGTTTGTCATCTGTAGCCTATACAGCAGCTTTCAAATTGACCCCTTTCAATTATCGCTTTAGTTCGTACCTATGAGCCTCTTCCGGTGGCAAACAAATGGGTTTATGGGAAATTAACATTGTATATAGCGGACAAGAATTGACCTGGCAGAGCATTCCATTCGATTAGCATGGGCTGCTCTGCCAAATCATTTATCGTGAGGTATACACACAGACACGGCACCAATTTGTTACTAAAACAGCAACACATCAGCCGGTTTCTTTATGCCAGATCGAGGCTCTGACCCTAATCCGAGCAAAGCATCCCACGTGCAATGGCAACGAACGGTAATTGATCATGATTGTCATCAAAGGACGACTTCCGTTGGCTGTTGTGTGTGTGGGTGGGGGGGTCTTAGTTGAAATAAGCTAATTGGACCATCCTAATTGCATTTTGGAAAAGGTTTAGGCATTGTTAGGAAAGTGTTTGAAGTCACTAAGGGAGTGGTCGTGTTTTGATTTAATTTTAATTAACCCTTCAACGATTGATCTGATGACTTCAATTTTTGTTTTGGAACAAACAGTCCGAAAATGAGACAGTTTAATTAAGTTGTGACACATTTTTGCAACGATGGCTTAGTAGAAAGCAAGGAGTATAGGCAAAGATCAGACTGCACGTCTGTGCAGGCTGATCTTAGCCTATACTGCCTGCCAAAGCTTAATTGTAATCACAATAGAAATATGACGTGAACAGCACAATAAGGATTGAATTATAATTATGACAATTTCATTTCATAACGCATTGAGTTCAAGGTTATATAAAATAGGTCACAAAAATATTCTGTTCATCATTTCTCTTTTTCAAATCATGAACAATAGATCAGAAGACTTGTTCGATAAAAAATGTTTGAATCGAACTTTCTCTGATGTTTAAGAAAATATAACTAGATCTAATTATTTTTATGAACAGCTGCGCTTATTTTCCAAGTGATAATTAGTATAATATAAATTCGAGCTTAAGATAACAGGGGTGATGCATTTTCAAAATGAAATATTTCACTAAAAGTTTATCAAACCCTATGCTGTGGGTACTCATTAGAATAGTCTCGTCGAGACAATTCAGATGAGTACCCACGAGATAGCGTTTTGATTAGAATATGAAAAATTGGAATGCCTTCACCCCCTCTTATAATATTATAATGTATTATGTTGTTCTATAAATGGCCTGAAATAGGCCCTATTTTTAAACGCATCTTCGCTTACTCTAGGAAACAGAAAATATTCTGAAATTCTTACGAAGAAATATTATGTTTTCAGAACAGGTAAGTCATTATTTTAATTTTTTTAACGTACTAAAATAAAACAAACATGTATCTTAATATTTCGTTGCTTTTAGAATTATATAGATTCTACCGTACAAACTCTAAAGGGTTTGCTTTGAAAAGCCATGTCAAACGATTTTTAAAAGCATTGCTATGAATAAAGAGCTTTGGTACGTAATTTAACGACTTCTATTTCACTGCAGAATTCTGCTATATTGGGACGAGGCGATTTCTATGTTGTTACTTACAAAAATAGGTAGTACTCGCTCTCGAACCCATTACCAAACGGCACAATTTTAGACTAATCTAAATTCAAAGATGATACAGACGAGAATTACATGTGAATGGAATTTTACATTTTTGTCTTTTTGAGAAGATAACATTTTTTGGAAATGAAAAAATTGCTTGTCACTAGCAATTTCTTCATTTTCCACAGTATATTCCAAAGCCATTACCGAATGGGGAGTCAAAAAGCGTCAATTATACTTAGAAATGGGTTAATAAAGTCCAAATAGTTCTAAAATGAAAGGACATGTTTAGAACGTCTTATTTATAATTATCATTGAAATAGGTCACCCACTTTATTATACATGTGTACATATATTTCAGAGAAGAATGCACAATAAGATGTACCAGCTATTTCTGCACGTGGTGGTACAGCTGGGTACCATTGCCTGGCCACGTGCACTTGTCACCGAATCACCGAATTTCGACGTAAGGGAGACAATCGTCGAGTTGATCCATGGTTTATGTCCCTTGTCGGATATCTGCGATGTAAATGCCACCAGTGCAGAAGTGAAAACACATGAATGGGTTAAACCAGGGTTCATCTCTTGTTGCCAGGGTAAGGATTTTATCACCATTTTAACCCATTACCAGACGGTTTTCTTTTCTTTCAAAATGCGAAGCATGGGAAGTGTTCGGCAACTCACGAGGGTTTCCAAAATACCTACCGGTATCACCCCTGGATGATAATTTAAGTCCTGTCGGTTGACCTTTCCGGTGATCTGCTCTGCCAGTTCAAATCTCGCCATCTAAAACTACGGCTTGAATCAAGCTGTAGTTATTCCACGGTAGAGATTGTGCATTGTGGGATGGGTAAATCTACGGTCGCTTCAGGTAAGACATTTTCCAATGACTTTCTTCATTCTGCGTCCCGCGTTATTAGGCTCTTTTCTCTGATGTATGCCTTACTTGAATCCTCCTCGTAGATTTTGCAAGAGTTGATCCCAACCGACCAGAAAAACGACAATAAAATCAGGTTGTTTTTCTGGTCAGTAGGGATCAATTTCTGCAAAAAGTGTGAGGTTTCAAATACGGTAAGTCATAGCCTACATTTGAGGGAAGACTGGTTACATGCAACAAATCGCTTGAAAATTGACTCATAAATAAGAAAGTTATTACACAATTTCTTACCCGTAGCATGGTTAATTTGGCCGTAGTCGTTATCATTTCGTTTTCTAGACGGATGGGATCAATTTTTGGAAAAAGTATACGGATTCCACAAATAATTCATATATCAGAGAAGAGAGCTCAGTAAGGCGGTTCCAACAAACCTTTTGAAAATTGACGCAGAAATAAAAAGAGATATTGCGAAATATTTGACCAGAATTGAGATTATAATTTTGTCCGTAGTCGTTATCCATCCCATGATGCACAATCTCCACCATTTATTCTCTGACAATACCATTGAACACGGTTTAGATTGTGCATCATGTGAAGGATAACAACTACGGTCATAAATAATTGCGATTCTGGTCAATTATTTTGCAATATATATTTTTTAACCCTTTTCCAAACGACAGAATTTTAGGGTGATCCACTTCAAAAACTGCCACAAGTGACAAAATTGATTTAATTAAAGATAGGATTTGTGTAAAATATGGCACAGAAAATATTGAGACAAAAGGAGAAACTGCTTGTTATCAGCAGTTTCTTTTTTTGTTTCAATGTTTTCTCAAGCCTTTTCTTATATGGACGTCAAAACCAGGTCTTGTTTGGGAAAGGGATAATTTCTGCGTCAATTTCGTAAAGGTCTGTCGCATTTACCTTACTGACCTTTTTTTTCCAGACATATTATGATTATGTGTGGATTCCTTTTACTCTTTCCAAAAATTGATACCAACCGACCAGGAAAAGAAATGATCACGACTACGGACATTTGCCTCACTTCAGGTAAGAAATTATGCAATAACTTTCTTATTCATGAGTCAATTTTCAAGCGGTTTGTTGCATATACCACGCCTTACTAATACTGAGAAGAAGGTTTCAGGTACGTCTGAGTCATACATCAGAGGAAAGAGCTCAGTAAGGCGAGGTACATGCAACAAACCGTTTGAAAATTGACGCAGATATAAGAAAGTTATTGCAAAATGTCTTACCTGAAGCGAGGCAAATTTGTCCGTAGATTTACCCATCCCATCATACACAACCTTCACCGTAATTGAAGCAATCTGATCAAAATCCAGTGTAAACTTACAGTAACATCTTACAGCAAGGAGTCATTTGTCTTAATGCCTATTTTCTTTAACCCTTTCCCAAACGACAAAATTTTAGGGTGATCCACTGCTAAAATTGCCAATGACAAAATGGTTGTTATTAAGGATAGGATTTGTGTAAAATATGGCATAGAAAATATTGAGACAAAAAGGAGAAACTGCTGGTTATCAGCAGTTTCTTCTTTTGTCTCAGTGTTTTCACACGCAATTTCTATAAGGAACGTCAAAACCAGGTCTTATTTGGGAAAGGGTTAAAGTGACATTTCACATTTATTTCATTTTTTAAAAGTATGTCTTGATGCGATGATTGTTTATTCTAATGCGTAGAAATGCTATCAGTTTTTGAAGTTGTTATTTATAAGCGAAAAATACGCCTTTAAAGTTGAGACAGAAATGACAAATTCTATATAAATCTGAACTGTTGTCCACAACAATTTGTTAAATTGTAGCACAAAAATATATATTTCTCGTATACGGTTCAATATTTTGGCTTGGAATTTTTAGAATTTTCATAAGAAAACATGTTCTTCCAGATAGAATAACAGTAAAATTTATATAAAAATAATTGTGAAATGTCACTTTAACTAACAGTAACATCTTACAGCAAGGAGTCATTTGTCTTAATGCCTATTTTTTAAGGTTCAATGTTGAGAATCACATCATTTTTACTCCCTAGATTCCCATAGACTTTGTGACATTAAGGTAAAGGCAAAAAGTGAAAACGAAAGATTTCTTTTTGGAACTGAGTATATTTTAATGGTCGAATAATTCAAGGTAGAATACCAGTAATGAGATTCGGGCGACGTCGGAATTATTCGGGTGCGGTGGAAAACATTCGGCGGTGGAACTTTCCACCGCCGAATGTTTACGACCGAGCCCTAATATGGTCGGATACGTACGAAGCTCGAAAAAAAGCCGATGTTTCATGAATCTCAAAATGGCTTCATTACGGGTATTTTACCTTAAATGTAACATTCATTGAAATCGTTATCTTTACATGTCATGACGAAGTTTTTTAAAAAGGTCCACATGGGTCTATCTTGACCAGACTACGTAGGCCTAAATACACAGGCTGATCTGGATTAATGTTGATCTGAAATGCCACAAGTTTCCTTTTTCAAGATTCATGTTCTTATATACTTTTGACCCTTTCCCAAACAACAAAATCCTATGGTAATCCAAATCAAAAGCTGTTGCAGACGACAAAAAGATGTTGATAAAGGTAATAGGTGTATGATATAGCACAGAAAATATTGAGGCAAAAGGAGAAATTGCTGGTTATCAGCAGTTTCTTCTTTTGTCTCAGTGTTTTCACAAGCACGTCAAAACCAGGTCTTGTTTGGGACAGGGTTAAAGGGGCTTCTAAAAAGTAGTTTTTGGGAAGCAGATTTGGCAAAATTTGCTTTTCCTTGCAGCCACCTTTCTCTGCACTTTACCATTCTCTGCATACAACACAACATCTTCTGGTCCTCCTCACAATAAATAGTTCTATCAAAAGAAAAGATTAATGAGGTAACAGTCATTCGAATGTTCAATATGTAAGTCTTAAGTTATACATGCAGATATTGAATTGTGTGACTGAATATGAAACATTCAATTAATCATGTCTTTTAGAGGAGAAAAGACTGATGTAGTAATTTGCTTTATTATGGTTCAAAGATCAGTCCAATGGCTTTCCTTGTAAATGGGTCAGCCAATTTTACTGAACTATGAAATATATTCAAAGGCTCAAAGCTATAAATAGCCAATTTACACAAACGATAAATTAAACTGGTACCCGTTGTGTGTATACTACATTATATATATTTACAACTGGTAGTACCTGGCAAACCGCGTCCATTGATTGGTTAGTACTAGTATACACAAAAAGGTTGTGCTAAAAATAGATTCACCAACTTCAGCATGGAATCAAAGTATCCAAGGTATTCAAATGGATAATCAAAGTACCTAATCAAAGCACTCTTCTTCTTGATAAGCATACATTATTAACAAATTTGCTTCCCAACAGTACTTTCAGTACTTTGATTCTTTATTTCAACGGAAAGTATAGGAAAAGAACACAACGAAAACACGTTTCCTTACAAAAAAAAAAAACAATCACAAAAAACTGTTCCTAAACACTGTTCAAAATGCAAAAAAAGTTTTGGTGTTTTCCTGTGTATGAATTATTGTCGTAAATACTCTTTCATCCAACAGACCTTGAAGCTCGCATCTTTTGGGAAAAAAGATAGAAAAAACCATTCATATTTCCGAAGAATTTAATCTAAAAAATATCGTTTCTATCTTATTTATTAATTATTCTTTTTTTATTTTTCACCATTATTTTTTCGTCACTTTTTGTCATCATTTTATCTAATATCAAAGCAGTACAGATGAGCAATTTAGGACCAGCATTGTCCTTTTGTCACTAAATTGCCATTTTTTACTTGAATTTTGCCTCGTGCTCAATTACAGATTCACCCTTGCTATTTCACATCAGGACATTTCAATTATGATCACGACCTTTTGAACTTGTTATCTTGGCCTTTGAGTTTGACCTACTTTTAAGAACCTTTAACCTGACTTAAGGAATTTTAACATGACGGTATGCTTTATGCCCTATTAAAGATACAGCCTTGACATTTCAAACGTATATACATTTCAATGGCGGATCCAGGATTTTTTTCAGGGGGCCCAAGCCCAAATTATGGCTTAAAATGTAGTAAATATGTAATGTTACACTAAACTTATATAGTCAAAATTCAATTTTCGGCCAATGCCAGGGGGTCCGGACCCTCCCGACCCCCTCTAGATCCGCACATGCATTTAACCAGGTTCTTTCATTTGGGACTATAACCTTTGACTTCATTACCTGCACCTTAGAGTTTGACGTTCTTTTTACGGTTTAAAAATCCATTTAACCTAGCCTATATCTTATGCCCTTTTACAGAAATAGCATTGGTATTTCACACTTGTATACCTGTCACCAAACCCTTTCATTCGTGATATTGACCTTTGATCTTGTAACCTTGACCTTGGCGTTTGACTTTCTTTTCAAAAAAAAAAAAAAGAAAAAATTAAACCTGTCCCATATCGCAGGTCAAATTACAAACACATCCGTGATATTTCGCACATCGATATCCTCAACCAAGACCATTCATAATGTGACCATGACTTTTGACCTCGAGATCCTGACCTTGAAATTTTGCCTAATTTTAATAAACTTTAACCTGGCCTATTTCCCAATTGTATGTAGTTTTAAAAACACTTTATTACGAGTTTCCATTTACGTAATTGCGACTTTTTTTAGCTCCACTGGCCTTTCAGGCCAGCGGGCTATTGTCATGGCGTTGTGTCCGTCGTGCGTGCGTCCGTGCGTGCGTCCGTCCGTCCGTCCGGTCGTCAACTTTTTCTTTAAAAATCTTCTCCTCAGAAACTACTGGATGGATTTCAATCAAACTTCAGAGGAATGATCCTTGGGTGACCCTCTCTCAGATTCCTCGAAATAATTCAGATTGAACAAGAAAGTCTAGAGTTATCTGCCCTTGAATATCAAAATGTCTGTTTTGGCTTTTTATCACTCTAGCAACAACAAATATTGACCAATCAATAGAAAATTTGGACAGAATGTTGGTGAATGGTAGACCTTGCATGAGTGTATATTTCAGTTTGATCGGAATTTCACTGCCTGAGTTAAGAGCTCATTTATATGGCATAAACTCAGCCAGGTAATGAGTAAAGTGTGAAATGGTTGGAAGGGTTACTGATTGCTGTATATAATTATCTCTTAGACAGGGCTACAGATAATTGGGGGTGAAGACATTATAACTTCATTATTTCAATTCCAAACTCTATGTCGTGGGTACTCATTTGAATTGTCTCGACAAGACAATACAAATGAATACTCACAACATAGAGTTTGATGAACAATAAGAGAATTATTGCAGTTTGAAAAAACATCACTCCCTCTTATCTGGAGCTCTGCTTAGAGGTTGTTAAGTTACAAGTTAACCCATTACCAGAGGGCAAAATTTTAGGCTAGTCTAAATTCCAAGACCTTGCATACAACAATTTTAGGTTAATTTTTGGTCTCTTGGGGAAGTTAACATTGTTGAAAATAAAGAAAGTGATAGTCACATGCAATTTCTTCATTTTCCACAATGTTTTCAACGTATCTTTGTGTGGAAATGGGTTAAACTAGCTATAGATAGTTTCAATTGATCATTGAGCAATTTTATGGACTATGTATCTGTTTAGATTGCCAGTATCATTCTAAGCTGGAATTTCCACTCTTTCCTTTACTTTCTTCTTGTTTTAGAGTCACTGTGTGGTAATGAGTTAAGGGTATACTTAGAAGTGCACACTGTGTGTTCTCAAATGTGTTAACTAAATAAAAGAGTGGGTCATAGTGAAGTGTTAACCAATTAGCAGATGGCAAATTTTTAGACTGGGTAAATTCAAAGACCTTAACAGTGAATGGAATTTCACCCTTTCCCAAATGGCAAAACATTTATTAGAAATATGGTATATTTAGGAAGATCTACAGTTCATGAGTAAATTTAGATCTATTTGGCACAAGGAAGATTTTCATTACTAGTATCGCCAAGCCCGGATAGCTCAGTCGGTTACGTCGAAGTCTGTCAATCCAGGGGTCTCGAGTTTGAACCCCGGCTTGGCCAGTATCCATTCTGACATTTGACAAAAGTCATTTGTCTCTAACCAACGGGTGTGAATCATCTATGTGAGAGTGCAGCTGGAGGCTCGGTTTGGATATTGTGGTTGTACTGGTGTGAGAAATACCAGGAACCCACGTTACGTGCTCCAGCCGCCGTGATATGACCATAGAAGTTGAAAACGACATAAAACCTAAACTGGAATTACCTCCCATTTCATTTAACCCTTTCCGAAATGGCAATTATCTGGTTAGAAACGTAGGATATTAAGGAGTAATTATAAACAAATTTAGATCTGTTTGGAAGAAGGAAAATTTTCATTGTTAATATTGACCTAAGCTGGAATTTCCTTCAACCCTTTCCCAAGTAGCAAACATTTAGTTTTACTTTCTTCTTGCTCTAAGAACCACAGGTATTGAACATTCTAATCAAAATTTGGATTAAATATTAAATGAAGCACAGGCCTGTGGAGCGACTCAAGACCTTCAGGTCTTTCTAGTTATGTTATTACGTGTTTCAAAATGTCGTAAAAAAATTTACGAGAATATTCGCGTTCGTGCAACTTAACACTCACGTTATAACATGTTTCAAAAAGTCGAAATTACGTGAATATTCGAGTTAATGTTTCACGAAAGTACTTGATTATTTCGCGTACATGCGACTATATTTCTCGTTATAATGTGATTTATTTTGCGTTACTACGTATTTACAAAGATATTACTTTCATATTGACCCTTTTAGGCTTTCGTACATATGGAACCTGTTGTATAGTTTTTGTTTGCAAAACAATTAGTCGATCCCCTTAGAAAATCTCCGTTTAGTCAACATTTATAATATTCTAGTTTCACGTGTATGTAGGGAATATCTATATTCGAAGTTGGCGAAAGTTTCTTTTTTTGGTTCAATATACAGAGTGTCCAAATAAAACGGAACCCATTTTTGAAAGTGAATTGCTCATGTTTCAAGCAATATTTCTCCACCAAATTTAGATATGCAATAGAAACGACAGTCTTCTATTAGCAGTTAAAATTTGATTGAAAATATATCCATTACTTTTGTAAATATCGGCATTCAGATGAATGTACCCGAAAAACCATTTTAACACGATAATGATCTTTCCGTTTGTAACGCATATACACTAATTGAATAAATTGACGCTTCACAATTGGTTAATATTTACAATACAACACAAAAGTGATGTTGAAACATTCTATTCACAAAAGTGCATTTTCATTTCATCTTTTCTGCTAATAAATGATTTATTAAAGTAGAGCTGTTATGTAACCAAGATGAATACAAACAAAATATCAAATTGCATCGCAGTTTCTCGTATACGACTGCCTATAACCTAACTGGACGAAGAATAGCAATTTTGATTTAACCAATAAATAACGAGTACTTTAAAATTATTTCCAACAACCACAATATAGACTCAATTTGCATGTGCAGCCCGAATATACACCAATTTTGAGAAAATCGGTATGTACATGTGCAACAGTATTTAAAATTCAACAGCTGACCGCTAGTGCGTTTTTACGAACAAACAGAGACGCAAAAATCAATATCACGTTAACCCATTACCACACATTGACTCTTTTTGACTCCCCAAAAGATTAAGGCTTTGGAAAACATTGTGGAAAATGAAGAAATTGCTTGTGACAAGCAATTTCTTCATTTCCCACAATGTTTTCTACACTAAAAGACCAGAATAATTTAGATTTCATTCACTTGAAATTGTCGTCTGCAACATCTTTGAATTTGGACCGATCCAAAATCTTGTCGTTTGGTAATGGGTTAAAGCGTTTTTAGTGTCATTATTAAATTTCATATAACTTTTGAACCAATACATATTTTGGGTTGAAATTTGGAACTCAAGTGCAATAATGATGTATTTTCAGTACTGCAAATTCAAAAAATAGAATTTTGCTTACGCTTTAGAATATTTTACTTTGAATTAGGGTTCCGTTTTTTGGGACACCCTATATATATCATGTCATAAATACCATGTAGTTCAATGGGAACTTTAAATGAACTTGTTGCTTGGCATTAGATTTCATCGATATCAATGAGGCTATATTGTTGATTTGATCATTTACTGTAGACAATAACAGTTTATATAATACAAACAAGTCATTTTTACACGACATAGCATTGCCATAATTATCCATTTTTTGCTAGAAACCTAGAAAACAATCAAAAGAACCACCGACACCTACCTTTGTTTAGACGTTTTTAGCCATTGGACCGACCTCGCGAGTTCCCGGATGTGCTATGGGAACAGAAATTCACTACCTCTTTTTGGAGGTCGTTCAAAGTTTACCACCCGTGTAATAAGTATGAATGGTTTGTTGTCACGGGTACTATTTACCAACCAGTATAATTTCAAATTGACCTTAAGAATTACAAACAACCCATCCGATTGATCGAGACATGCGTCTCGTCCAATCAGATGGTTTGTAATGTAATTTCGATTTAGACAATCAATTTAGACATGTTGGTGGATACGTTCTCAGAACGCAATTAAACGAAAATTCACAGAAGCAATAAAAGAATGTTTCACTACAGAACAACAGATAAGAGGGTTTTCTTACAGGCATTCTTACTTTTTTATTTGAATTCCAAACCCTATGTTGTGGGTACTCATTTGAATCGTCTCGACGAGACGATTCCAATGAGTACCCACAACAAAGGATTTGATAAAGCTTGAGTGAACTATTTCATTTTGAAAAGCCATCACCCAACCTTAGCTGTAGCTCTGATAATCTTCAGGCTGTTCCTGCCACCCCGATTGTAAAGAGAAGGACAATTGCTGTTATCCTGACGACTACGAATCTGCCAGTGAACCACAACCGACCACCAAGTTGACTGAATGTTTGTACACACGCCTGGGCCAACCAGAAATGATAGACGGCTTGGTCCCGGCTTTCAAAACAATCGTAAGGGAACCAGAAGGCGGATGCGTCGATACGACACCGATTAGAATCTCACCCAAAGTTGTCCTTTATCCAACATGCGATGACATCGACGTTACACCACTGGGTCCGTATTTCCCGGTATTTTCCTGGGATACAGGCGCAATTTACAAGAATGTTTTGTGTGCACGCTGTCATGGTATACTTAACACAGAATCATTTTCACCAAACCTTATCTGTCGAGAATCAGTAGCAGTTAACTCTATTACCTATTTCCTGAATCTTCTAGAAACCGGATATATTCCACCAGGATGTCAAGTCGATTTTAATTTTACAAACGTTTCCGCATTGAAGCATAACAGTTGTTATAGAGATACAATAGACACATGTACGGGCCAGTCCATTACTCTTCCACCTAGCTTTAATCCGCCTAACTTGACTTTCGACGCCATACAAAGTCTTTGCGAAAGTGGACTCTATTCCCCCGCCATAGATTTAGAGAAACGTGTCGTATACAAGAACGCTTTTTGCTCCCTGTGTGGTAATTCAGAGATGAACTCGATATTTCTAATGTGCGCCGATGTCGAGCAAAGAACGTTCTACAATTATAAGCCTAACTCGTTCATCTTTCTTCTCGACACGACAATGATGCACGTCGTTAATAAGTCTCCCCACCCAACCAGAAAGAACGAGATAAGCTTGAAAAGGACCGACAAAACATCAAAGGTAACGATTCTTCACCAGAGCTACAGATAACACTTAGTGTTCGTCCTAGTTTTTGGGCCAATGAAATTGCAGTATATTTGAAAATTGCGGCGCTAAACTTCGCATAAAATCTCTGCCGGCTAGTTTATGTAGCGTCTATACATAGCCACGCCCCATCGCCAATGAACCGCTAGCGACCACTACATTGTAAGTCAGATAAAGTCTGTATAGTAAATTCTACGCAATATAAACATTCAATGGGCTGCGCTCTCTATCTAATACATCTTCACAAGCCAATGGCGAAATCTACGACATAACGTCGTTTCTGTATTCACACACGTAGGCGGGTTCAACCTTGGCCATCGAAGATGCAGATAACAGGGAATGAAGGTTTTTCTAAATGCAACATTTTATTTATTGTTCATCAAACCCTGTGTTGTGGGAACTCATTGGAATCGTCTCGTCGACACTTAAGTGCTTGTCTCAGAGAAAATCATGCAAAATCCATAAAATAGTCCACAAGCACTTTTCACCTATTTTGATGATTTTTGGCATGGTGAACCACCTATAGGCGAAATGTCCATTTGCAAAATATTTTGTCCATATCTCCATGGTTACCTGTTTTATGGAGCGCCATCTATGTCAGGGACCTTAAATATAAGGACCTGACATTTTGACCAAAATTCCTGTCATTTTGAACCATTTTCAGCCAAGGAATTCAGATTTATCCCTATATGACAGTATAATACCATAACATTTACTGAAAGTAACTACTCCCTTCTTCTAATTAAAAGAAACAAATCAAGAAAATTATCTTATATACTGGAGTAATGTCCCCTATGTTGTAGGTACCCAATACAATATTGCTGAATAAGCACTTTTTGGCTGTTTTCAAGGCCTTAAATCTTCTAAGGTAGTGTTAATTGATAGTAATTATTTACATTTATGGATAGTCCTGCCTTTGGTTAACAAGTTAAAAAAATATCTAGCTTGGCCCGCCATAATCGTTTCCATAGCAATGCATAGAATAGGGGCATTGTGGGGAAATTTTGAAATTCATTTTATTTCCTCACAAAAACCCCCAAATATTGTAACAAAATATTTAACTACCAATTTTGACAGCCAATGATGTGTTTTATCACATACAAAAAAGTAAGCCTAAATAAGATGTACACAAACGGGTTATTTCCAAGATGGCCGCCAAAATGGCTGCCAAAATCATTGAATTTCTCATAACTTTTGTACTGATGGTAACAGCAGAGTAAATTTGGTGTCTAACCCCATATTTGTGGGGTCTAGGAATCTAATTCAGACATCCATAATTAGATAAAAAAAATATTTATTCAAATAAAGTGAGAACAAGAAGTCTCTGATGGCCATCGGCTGCTCAACTGAGTGAGAAAAGTCAAATTATTTGCCTTTTGCCATTTTTAGCCAAGGAAATCAGACTTATCCCTATATGCCAGGAAAATACCTTACCATTTTCTGAAAGTAACTACTCCCTTCTCCTAATTTTAAGAAAAAAATCAAGAAAATTTACCTATATACTCGAGTTATGTCCCCTATGTTGTAGGTACCCAATGCAATATTGCTGAATAAGCACTTTCTGTCTGTTTTCAAGGCCTTAAATCTTCTAAGGTAGGGATTATTGATAGTAATTATTTACATTCATGGATAGTCTTGCCTTTGGTTAACAAGTTGAAAAGAAAATCTAGCTTGGCCCTCCAAAATCGTTACCATGGCAACGCATAGAATAGGGGCATTGCGGGGAAATTTTGAAATTCATTTTATTTCCTCACAAAATCACCCAAATTTTGTAACAAAATATTTAACAATCAATTTTGACAGCCAATGATGTGATGGCGCCCCATAAAACAGGTATCCATGGAGATATCGACAAAATATTTTGCAAAAGGACGTTTCGCCTATAGGTGGTTCACCATGCCAAAAATCATCCAAATCGGTGAAAAGTGCTTGTGGACTGTTTTGCATGGTTTTCTCTGAGACAAGCACTTAAAAGGGTTCTGTGGTTGTACATCGCTGCTTTTCATTAGAAGCCTCGTTACTACATCTTGTTAGCTCCACTGACCTTTCAGGCTAGCGGGCTATTGTCATGGCGGTGTGTCCGTCGTGCGTGTGTGCGTCCGTCCGTCCGTGCGTCCGTAAACTTTTTCTCTAAAAAAATCTTCTCAAAAACAACTGGATGGATTTCAACCAAACTTTACAGGAATCATCCTTAGGTGACCCTCTCTCAGATTCCTTCAGAGAATTTGGATTGAACCAGAATAACCAGAGTTATCTCCCCTTGAATGTCAAAAATAGCTGGTTTTGACTTTGTTTTTACTCTAAAATCTACAAATATTAACCAATCAAGACAAAACTTATACAAGATATATATAAGCATAATATCCTGCTTGGGTGGAATTTTCAGCTTGATCGAAATCTTATATCATGAGTTATGTGCCCTTGAGTTTGCCAAAATTGCCATTTTCGACTTTTTTTCACTCTTACAACCACAAATGTTAATCAATCAAGATGATACTTGGAAAGAATTTTGTTGACAACAAGATCTTGCTGGTGTGTAATTTTCAACATTATCACACCGTTACAATCTGAGTTATGTGCCCTTGAAATTGACAAAATTTCAGTTTTCGACACTTTTTCCACTCTTACAGCTATTAATATTGACTAATATAGACAAAATTCCATCAGAATGATGGTGACTATAAGATCTTGCATGAGTTTAATTTTCGGCTTGATTATAAACTCTCATACTGAATTATGTGTCCTTGAATTTGGCAAAATCACAGTTTTCAATTTTATTATTGCTCTAACATCCCCAAAACTTAAGTCGATCATTTACTTTCTTTTTGCTTTGACCACATGATTGCTGCTTTTTACTTTGTTTTTGCTGTAAGAACCACAGGCATTGCAATTTCTGGTCAAAACTTGGATTAAATATTAAAAGAAATTCACGCCTGTGGAGCGACTCAAGACCTTCAGGTCTTTCTAGTTTTAAGCTGCAGTTATGAGGATTTTGTTGAAAAGCGACGACACGATTCTAAAATGAGTGCACACAACATGGGATTTGGTCAACAATTTTAAAAAAATAATGATAAATCATCGGTGGGAGGTGGAAACCTCGTAACTCCAGCTTATTTAAGCTGTAGTTACGAGGTTTTGACCTCCCAGCAGCGCTTTGCTTTTAAACAATCATCAACAGCATTTTATCTAAAGCTCTGCTTGGGGGTAAATAAAAAGTTAAGGTATACAACCCACCATTAGCACCAAAGAGCCAGAGGCGAAATTTGAAAAGTGCTAGTAATTGTGTCGCGCTATGCGCGACACTCTTGTGGTATACTTCTTCTAATTTTAGAAATTACGTCATGAGCGATAATTGTTTTGAGTACTTGAAAATCGTTATATATCCTACCGATAGACTGTTTACAGGATATATTTTTCAAGCAGTACTGCAAAGTATACTCTGAAGTTCATCTTATCCAAGAACACGCAAAAAATCAAGTAAACAAAACTTTAATTGTTTTATTTTTGCCAAGCAATGGAAACTCCCTACTTCCGGTTTCGCCCATAGGGCAATGTCTACATCCTATCCGATTTGGCGACCACTAATATCCACCGCATTAAAGGGGCTCATTCTATGTTTTTATGCTTCCGAACTGTTCTGGAACTCAAATTTGTGCATGGAAAAACAATTAGCAATGCATAAAAACCTCAATCTCGGCGAAAAAACATCTTTCCTTTGCTATAGACCAATCCTTTACAAGCGTGTTTACACATTCTATTTTTACTTCAAAACAAGACAAGGTCACGGTCAACCAGACACACCTCCGCGATATTAACACACCGTACAACCGGCTGTGTGGATGACTGTGACCTTATTTGCGAGGAATACGTGAAAAGGTTTATTTTGTACAAGCACTGAACATTTATACGCGTATTTATCAACTATAGAATATCAAAGATCCATTCGTTTATTTATAAAAGTAAATTCATTTGACCTACCATGCACATGACATCAGATGCCAAATCTGTCTTCGCTGATTTTCTACACAGCCGGTTGTACGGGTGTGTTAAATTTCGCTGAGCACAGATGACGTATCTCTGACGTAATTGATTTTTGAAGGTTGGGCATATGTAGCCGTTACAAAACAAAAACAGAACGACCAGCATGTTATTAATTGACTTGGATTTTAATACTTAATAAAGCTCATGGATTGCTATTAATGGACATAAATGATCTACCCCTTCAGGTTGGTAATTTCATACGTTATTTCTGGTTTGTAATTATTGTGCCATTTGCATTTTCGACAACCTAGCTCGACCCCCTTTATTGCACAATAATCAAAGTACCGCAAGTACTTTAGTATTGAATTAGCACTTCGCATACAATTTAGGCTGATCAACTTGCATTATTTCAAGGATTGTTTTAACTGAACAGGTCTATGTATTGCTAGTAGAACCTTATATTATTACATGTGCTTTTTTCAAAATAGTAGACTTTTTTTTGGGGGGGGGATTCTTACAGTAAAATAATTATCCATTCCCCTAACAAAATATGTTTTTTCTCGTACTTTTTTTACCTAAACTAGAAAAATATTGTTAGGGAGTTTCAGTTAACATAATTAACCCTTTCCCAATCAAGACTTGGTTTTTACGTTCCTAGTAGAAAAGTGTTTTGGTTGTTGTTATTGTTGTTGTTGTTAGCAGGTTAAATCAGCATTGTAATCAGAACAGTTAAGTTCTTTCGTGTTTGGGAAAAGGGTTAAGAAATATGTCTGTATTGTGTTATATTGTTTTTATGTTGTTTTAGTCCAGTCAGTCGGATCCCTTTTTTCCAGGGCTGCGTTAACAGGCAGTGTAGACAAGGATCAATATTACCATACATGCAGACTGACACATGCAGCCTTATCTTAGTCTATTTTACCCGCTGATATAAAGGTCCAAGTTCATTTATCGCCATAGCGTCAAGTTTCACGCAGAAATCTTTGACAAAATGGGTTTGATCCCTCTTAAACTATTCATATCATACTTTCGCTATATATCATATACATGTATAACACGTTGGGAACTATGTTCTTAATTTGGTCAGAGCCTCACTCAGGTATAACATTCGCGTCCCTTTTGTTAACCGTGCCTAAATGATTTGTGTGAAAAAGTACAGATATAGGTCCTGATAAATGACACGACAGAGCACCCCTGTGCATTTCTACAGAATATCATATTGAAATAATAAAAACTTCAATCTTCAGATTTTGACCTAGTATATCATTTTTAACTCACTACCTTCTATAAACGTCCTCGAGCCAATTCCTGCGATTTGAAAATATAATATTCACTTAATTACGCAGATAATTTAATTTAAACTTTACGACTGTTTTCATTTTTCACTACCATAAAGAATTTGTAAAGTGGAACAGTTTCTCTTTCTGTTATCCGAAAAACAAGTACCTTTTGCATATGATTAGAGCTTTTTTCGTTTAAACACAATATCAATGTATTAACGTTTCCATGTATTTCTCGTATAGAAATAATTCTAAGTTTTTCCAATATCTGTGAGCACTACCCATATTAATAATTTAGAGAGACACTGCATAAATTTTTATTATACAGTCATCCAAAGATATACAACTTCATTTTGAGTCTGATTAAACACAATTTACATTTTCCACTGCAAATATTTACTCCCATGAGTAAATGTCAGCTTTACTGTGAAGACCCAATATTCACAGCATTACGGTAGGGAAGATAGTGTTACGGTAGGGAATGAGATATCAGAATTCGAAAATCAAAGATGTTAAAAAACTGGGCAGTGAGTCTCAAAAGACTGTGCCACTAGATCATTTGAAAAAGCAAAATGAATACATCCTGTTTACGATTAAAAGGCCAGTGAAGTCATACATATTCTTTTTTTTCTAAACATGCAAAATAATGTATGTTACTACTTTTTCACTACCATTACAATACATTCCATATGGTAACGCTAAAATTGCTGAACCATATACGTACGTATCCTAAATTATACATGATAGCAACTTGAAATATCTTTTGTTTGTACGTTGCATATTGGAGAGACGCAGTGCACATAAACTATGAATCTGAGACTTATTTAGTTATTGTCCATTTTAGTCCAAATGACAAGTTATGCAAATTTCTCACGGACCAATGGATTTTTGTTATTAAATTTTGCAAATATATAATTTTTTACTATGAGATGACCACACAAAGTTTTATACTAAGTCACAAAACTCTAACAAGTGATTCAAAAGAGTTATGTCCCTTTCCTACTTCCAATTTCACTACCGTAACGAGGCATTCACTCCTTTCACGAAGTTAGTACCTCAACAACCGCTAAACTCATTGTTTAGAAACTTTTCACGTGGTTTGTTGGATCTAAACACAGGATAACGGAGCAAGTCCCAGATCTCTGACAATCACAGACTCAGAATTTTATATTCTGGAAAAATATACATTCAGCAAATGTTGAAAAAAAAAAAACAGAAAAGAAATCAAATATTGCAGAAACATTTTTAAGGGCGACACAATTCTTTTTGCTGTACATTACAACAATCTTTTATAGACCTTGAGCCCCCTGCTCCCCCCCCCCCCGAGGGAATTTTGAAGGGTATGATTTTCTGAAAGCTTATAACAAATGCTACAAGATGAGCATTGTTTGCACTTTAGCCGTTGGGGCTTTTGGCTGTAACCCTTATCTAAAACCCTTAACCCTTTTAAATTTTTCATTTAAATATACAGACAATTATTTGGTCATATCTTGATGGAATTTTAATCTACATATGTCAAAATGGTATCAAATGAAAGCTTATGACTTGCTCTTCAATTTGTAAGTATTTTATGCAAATTAGCTCATTTGCATATTTATGAATATTAATGATTTTCCTTAAAATTGCTAATTTTTGATGAAAATTTGGTTAATATTTTCCAGATGAAGGCATTTCTGTCCAGGGGGAATTTTGTAAACATGGTTTATCTTAAAGTATATTCTATTAGAAACATTTTGAGCCTTGTTTGCACTCTGGCGGTTGGGGCCTTTCGCCGCAACCCTTATCCAAACCCTTTACCCTACCAAATTATTCATTTAAATTTTGAAAATGAATTTGGTCATATCTTGATTGAATATTTACACACAGGTGTCAGAATGGTATCAAATGAAAGCTTATGACTTGCTCTTTCATTTTCAGTTATGTTATGCAAATTAGCTCATTTGCATATTCATGAATATTAATGATTTTTCCGAAAATTGCGATTTTCGACGAAAATTTGGTAAATAATTTCCAAAACAAAGCTTTTTGTACAGGGGAATTATGTAAACATTGTTAATCTTCAAGAAAATTATATAAGAAACATTTTGAGCGATGTTTGCACTTTGACCATTTGGGCTTTTGGCCAAATCCCTTATCTAAACTCTTTACCCTATAAAATTGTTCATTCATTTCAAAATGTTTTTGGTCATATCTTGATTGAATATTGACCTACAGATGTTAGAAAGGTATCAAATGAAAGCTTATGACTTGCTTAATAATGTGCTATAAATTTTATGCAAATAACCTCATTTGTATATTTATGAATATTAATGACATTACTTAAAACTGTGACCTTTTTTGCGAATATATGGTAAACCCTTTCAAAAACATTGTGTTTCTTCTCAGAGGGAATCATGTAAACATGGTGTAAATTAAAGAACAGTTTAAAAGAAACATTTTGAGCAATGTTTGCACTCTGGAAATGGAGGCTTTTGGCGGTGACCCTTATCTAAACCCTTAACCCCATCAAATTGTTCATTCAAATTTTCAAAACGTTTTTGGTCATATCTTGATTAAGTATTGACCTACTGATATCAGAATGGTATCAAATGAAAGCTTATGGCTGGCTCTTTCATGTGCTATTATTTTTCATGCATATTAGTTCAGTTGCATTGCCATATATATTAATGATTTTCCTTAAAATTGTGAGTTTTCAGTGGAAATGTGTTAAATACTATCAGAAACAAGGCGTTTCTGTTCAGGGATATTATGCAAACATGATTTATCTTAAAGAACATTATATAAATAACATTTTAAGCAATGTTCACACTGTGGCATTTGGGTCTTTTAGCCAAACCCCTTATCAAAACCCCCAGTATCAAATTGTTCATTCAAATTTTCAAAACGTTTTTGGTCATATCTTGATTAAATATTGATCTACAAACGTCAAAATGGTATCAAATGAAAGCTAGTGAATTACTTTTATCTTTGCAATTACTTCATGTCGATTTGCTAATTTACATATTCATAAATACTATTGTTCTTAAATGTTTGGAACAAAAACACATTTATTGTGAAAATCCATAAAATGTATTCCATTTGACAGTGTTATGTTATACGGTAATCATGTTATGTTATGTATATAGTAACCCTGTTATGTTTAGTACAACAAATGTTGATGATTCTTTGCATTAAATAGACTTTCTACTATTGATCTATGTCGGTTTCTACCATGATATACTTGCCCAACTCCCACAGTTTGAGTAATTCGAAGATTGCCACCAAGTGCGATGTGAATCATTTTGGTCAAATTGTTCAAGAACAGTGCAATAAGTAAGTGTCTTAACATGGGATTTCACATGCTGATCTAAACCTGGTAGCATAGTTGTAGCATTTAAAAACCAGGAAAGTATTGAACTGAAGATATCTATGGCTATCTAATATCATCCTGGAAAACAAATGCCATATTGAAAGAGATTGTATGTGTATCGCAAGGGAACTATTTTCAATTTACCTTGAGGTGGTACTATGCTGAAAGCACATATAAGAAATATGTGTAGATTAGGAAGAATATGAATATACATTCAGCATGGGCTGTCGGTAGTATGGATCAGTTCACATCTGTTCTGATCTGATACAGACAAATAAATGCATCGTAATAAATGCAATAATCTTTTGATCACAACCAGCAATTGTCTGTACTCTAGCTACATACATACATCGCGTACATCTCCTGATTTTATGCATCTGATACATAGGCTTTACATATGGCACCCCAAGCTTAAATCATCTGAATTGAAAATGCCTTAATACAGCATAAAGAAATGGTCACACCAGTGTCCCTGATCTGTCAGCTACATATCAAATACCCCTAAGGCCAACAAATTGACTTGGCTATGAGGAAAACACAAGGAAGGGCTCTCCAGATGGAGAAAAACCATGCTGTTTTCTCCATATGAATAGCAAAAATAAGGCCTTGATAATTGCTTATCAATGTTATTTTGGTATGTGTATGAAATTTGTCTACATTCCAGGATCTCTGTTCAGCCATAAAACTTAAAAAAATAATTGGAATGATTAATCTTATATGTGTATTAGAAAAATGGCACGCAGTTTAGACACATTTTGTATCATTCTATGGCATATGATAAAATGTTAATGTTTAAAGCCTATTTTGCGGCAATTTTGGATTCATATAGCAGTTTTACAAAGGATAACATTCTGTCAACTAAACTAGATATAAGCAAGAACTCCAATACAATAAAAGAAATCATTTTAACTTATTTGCACTTAAAACAATAAAGATTAAAAAGATCAAATGAAAACTAAATACATACTTTGAAAATAAGATTTATAGGAACAAGATATAATGGGTTGCACACTTCAAAATCACTGTTACTTCCAAACAAAACATCAAATAGCTTTCAAACAAGGCTTAGATGTTGTTAAAATAGTGATCATGGATATTAAATGGTTGAAAACTCACGAGAAAGAAAGAATCGGACCTTTTGGTATGTATTTAAAATAAAAAAAATCTTGCAAAACAATAAAAAAAAATTAGACAAATCATTAATATGCATGCTTATGCAAATGAGCTAAATTACATAAAATATCTGCATATTAAAGAATAGCTTTCATTTGATACCATTCTTACATCAGTAGGTCAATATTCAATCAAGATATGACCAAACATGTTTTGAAAATTTGAGTGAACAATTTTATAGGGTTAAGGGTTTAGATAAGGGTTATGACCAAAGGCCCCAACCCCGGAGTGCAAACACTTCTCAAAATGTTTCTAATAAAATGTTCTTTAAGATAAACCATGTTTACATGATTCCTCCAGAACAGAAACACAATGTTTTTGAAACTATTTACCAAATATTAGCAAAAAGGTGACACTTTTAAGTAAAATCATCAATATTTATGAATATGCAAATAAGGTAATTTGCATAAAATTTATAGCAAATTATTGAGATAGTCACAGCCTTTCATTTGATACCATTATAACATCTGTAGGTCAATATTCAATCAAGATATGACCAATAACATTTTTAAATCATTGAACAATTTATAGGGTTAAGGGTTTAGATAAGTGTTTTGGCCAAAAGCCTAAATGGTCAAAGTGCAAACATCGCTCAAAAAGTCTCTTGTATAATTTTCTTGAAGATTTGCTATGTTTACATAATTCCCATGCACAAAAACGCATCGTTTTGGAAAGTATTTACCAAATTTTTGTCGAAAATCGCAATTTTAGGAAAAATCATTAATATTCATGAATATGCAAATGAGCTAATTTGCATAACATAACTGAAAATGAAAGAGCAAGTCATAAGCTTTCATTTGATACCATTTTGACACCTGTGTATAAATATTCAATCAAGATATGACCAAATTCATTTTCAAAATTTAAATGAACAATTTGGTAGGGTTAAGGGTTTGGATAAGGGTTACGGCGAAAAGCCACAACCGCCAGAGTGCAAACAAGGCTCAAAATGTTTCTATTAAAATATACTTTAAGATAAACCATGTTTACAAAATTCCCCCTGGACAGAAACGCCTTGTTTTAGAAGTTATTTATCAAATTTTTGCCCAAAAATGCAAATTTTAAGGGAAATCATTAATATTCATGCATATGCAAATGAGCTAATTTGCATAAAATAACTACAAAATGAAGAGCAAGTCTTAAGCTTTCATTTGATACCACTTTGACATATGTAGGTCAATATTCGATGAAAATATGACCAAATAAGTAATGTAAATTTTTATGAAAAAAATGATAGGGTTAAGGGTTTTAGATAAGGGTTACAGCCAAAAGCCCCAATAGCCAGAGTGCAAACAACGCTCAAAATGTTTCTAAGATAATGTACTTTCAGAAAAAGCATGTCTACAAAATTCCCTCTGGGGGGAGCAAACATGTTTCTAGCTCAGGGTCTATTACTTGTTCCTAAACTGTATTACATTTCCATTCCAAATACAAACATTAGCATTTTGTACAGTTTAGAATTTTGAATTAATACATACTAATGGAAATACTTGACAAAAATGTTCAAAATAAACTCCCTTGCATATGAATATAGAGTTAAATCATATTTGTAAATCATTTTCCTCCGGACGCATAATCTTGCAATCCGGCATGGTGAATCAACTTACGTCAAGTGTATTTACAAGCGTGTGTAATTTGATGCATTTCGTATGGCTAGAAAGTGGTATTTTTAATGACGGGCTATGAACACGGTGGAGAGTGTGCATCATGGGATGGATAACGAATTTCATACAGACAAATTAATCTCGATTCCGGTAAGATATTTTGCAATAACTTCCATATTTGTGCGTTAATCTTCAAAAGGTTTGTTGCATGTACCCCACCTTACCGAGCTTTCATCGGATGTATGACATATTAGATAACTCGTGGTACTTTTTTCCGAAATATTGTCCCAACCGACCAGAAAGCGAAATGGTAACGACTACGGCTAAATTTACCACGCTTCAGGTAAGAATTTGTGCAATAACTTTCTTATTTCTGCGTCAGTTTTCATGCGGTTTGTTGCATGTACTCCGTCTTACTGAGCCCTTTTCTCAGATGTATTATTTACCTCGAAACTCCTTGTACTTTTCTCAAAAACCGATTCCAACAGACTAGAAAAAGGGCATGGATTTTTTGTCGTTTTGTGGTCGGTTGGGATCAATTTTTGGACAAAGTACAAAGATTCTACAAACAAGTCATATATCTGAGGAAAGAGCTCAGTAATGCAGGGTACATGCAACAAACCGCTTGAAAATTGACACAGAAATAAGAAAATGATTGCACAATTTCTAACCTGAAGCGAGGCATACTTGTCCGTATTCGTTATCCACCCCATCATGCATACTCTCCACCGTGATATACCTTAAACAGAATATGTATATCGCACATTTTTCTGCTATTGATCTTTGTCTAGAAAGACTGTAGAAAGCTCGTCACGGTGGATAATCACGCGAGTTAGAATTTCAGAAAATCATCAGTATTTTTCTTATTTAATTCGTGACCAATTTGAATTCGGTTTGAAGCAGAGAATGCGGGAAAATGCAAGTAATAAGCTGGGCGTGGTGAATTTATGAAGAAAAAAAACTGACAAAAAAGTTATTGATGATCAACCAAAATTTTGGTTGATCTTCGATAACTTTTTATAAGATGACCTTTCAAAAACCCATGTAAGATCCATCTATTCGCGACTTCTGTCCACCTTCTCTGCTTCAAACCAAATTCAATTCGGCCCAGTATTAACAAAATTATTTAAGATTTTCTGCTATTGTTGCATCACGTGATTATCCACCGTGATTATAGAAAGTACACCACTGTACCAGATCACTTTTCTATTTGCCAAGATAACATGGTGCACAACAACTCTGTGCATAACCGGGCCACCACCACGTTATTCTTGTGCATGAATTATGAAGCCTGTTTCTCAAAATATATTAGAAGCCAGAATCTGGAAAACGTCCCATAAGGCTTTTTTTAGCCCAACATGAATACAGATCAGCCTGTGCATATGCACAGTCTGACCAGGATCCATGTTTTTCTCTAATAGCTTTTTCGTGACCTCTAGTAACTTCAAGAGAGCAGCATGGACGCATATTGGACTGCATTTGACACAGGCTGGTCTTGAAACTCAATTTTCAAAAATGCTATTAGGGACGTTTTTCCAGATTCTGGCTCATTTGTTTTCCTTTCTAGGAACAGAAAATCGGCAAAACAATTTACTGTCCTACTGGAAAGTTACGGAATGATGATGGAGACTGTGAACTTATCGGAAACTATCTAGATAAAAGTAACGGGGTCGTCATGGTAAAGCTAACTCCGACAGAAAAGCTTGGCGACAGAGTCAAAACACCGACCTACCAACGGGAAAGTACTTTGACTGCGGACCAATGAGATGGAAAAATGTAGATACGATTTCAGCGGGAGGAGGAGGAGGAGTTCTCGTTACCTTCAACAAACTCTTCTTCTGTGACCAAATTCAGCAACGATCGGGCGAGTTCATTCTCGGTCCAAAGAGGTTGTATCTAGAGAGTAACCTAACAAAGGGAATTCTACATGAGTTTGAGTTCGATGTCATTGAGAACGAAGATGGACCGAGTGCAAGGGTATGTCTAAACGATACTATCCTAGTTGACATAAGCACCAGTAAAGGAACGTCGTTGACACATGCGGTTTTCGCTGTTCTATTCAGCGATATTGTATTTAATCTCCTAACATAAAAATTTACACTCAAGGGACATAATTATTCGACACCCACCTATTTTCATTGAAAAAATGAGTGATTTTCTCGACTAAAACTGTCACAGAACCTTTATTCTTTCACTTAGCAGAAAAATGTTGATATGTCTCAAAAGTATAAATATTGCCGGATAAAGTCTGCATGAACTTTCTTTTGGAATGTCTTAAAAACACGGTTGCTAGGCAACATAAGAAAATCAGTGAAAATTTCTGTCAATCATCCGTTAAACCGTTGCCATGGCAACAGAAAGTGACTTTTTTGATAACTGAGCAAATGAAAATACGCACAACATACTAGATATAAAAGTGACAAATTGTTCATGAGATTTGATGGCTACATACAAAGTACTGCAATTTTATTAGACCAAGTTACCACAGAGAAATGCAACGATCAATTCACTCCTACGTTAACTTTGCTTTATTGGTATTTTTGCAACGAAAATAAAATTTCGAACATTTGTTTCTCAAAGGAAACTTTATGGCTATTGCATGAAACATCGTAGTTAAATTATTTATCTTTTGTAGATCGGCTTATCATTAAATCATATCTGTAGTGACACTTATGTTACCATGGCAACGATGTTATAGAGGCCGGTCCGAAATATTCACTGATTTTCTTAAGTTGCCTATTCACATTTTGTCCGCAATTGGTTATACTTTTAAGCAATATCAAATATTGTGTGTTGTGTAAGAAAATATTGATTCAGTATCAGCTATAGTCTAAAATTATGCGTAAAATTTATGCAAAAATCAGCAGGGTGGCGAATAATTATGTCCCTTGACTATACATTTAGTAGTCGATCGTCATTAACACACTTTAAAATGACAAAATTTTACACAGGACCAAATTGAAGGGACTTGTAGAAGACTTAATGGCTGGAAATAGGAGATCCACAATGCATGTCGTGAACGCTGTATAACGTTACGTGTACATACATATTGTCTTTCCCGAGTAATGATAAAATAGTTTGTCTTTCCTGGGTCGTGTAGGTATTCCCGTAATCTGTATGTTGCTTTTCACTGATTCTACGTTAAGGGGGAATGCTCCAGTTTTTCGGAACACTCGGTCATTACTGTAGTAAATTTAATGTTTCGTACCAATATGTTTCGCTACCACATTTTCAATAATATAACACACCATTACAATGTACCATTTTCGACGGTAAAAGTGTATTTATTATGCAAAACTGATTTCCTCAAGATGGAAATCGATTATTTAGAGCAAGACAGTCGTAAGTGTGTATGCAGTTACCACTGTTTTGCGTCATTTTATTCATGTGTAGCTGATGAAAATTGCTGTAATTCACTAATAAGTGCGCTGACCTATACATTTTCTTTTTGAATTATTACCAGAACATGTTGCTTAATACAATGAGGGAGTTTTATCAAATTCTATTATGTAGAAATTGAAATATTTCCAAAAATATGCAAACTTTGACATAAAAAACTCCAGCTTCGTTGATCTAACCGAACACGTGAGCATGCTGTTTTATACATTTATGGGTTTAAAATAGCACATATTTTGGGTTATTTGTTCTTATTAAATGTAAGACGTTACTTTAAATCCGTTTTCGGGACTAAACAATGAATATACAGCATTTTATTAGCATTTTAGTGACCTTGGACAGGTGCAAGAAATTGTGCATTTTTTCTCTGTAGGGGTATGTGATACGAATGCCTATAGAATTCGAACGAGATCGCTGACCATCCATTTTTATTTCATTTTTCAATCGGTAATAACATGTAATTTCAACATACAAAGTATAAATAAATTCTATTATTGGGAAAATATTTAGGAAACTGAAGCATTCCCCCTTAAGTGTACAAAGCAGCGGTTCAAAAATGAAAAATATCAACCAGACTCTAAGTCATATATTTTTTCGTAAATGAATAGTCTATTATGTCTAGTTCATTAATCAATTAAAAGGGGCCTCAAATGTACATCAATTTCCAGGAAATATCACGCATATCAAAGGTCCTTATTTTTCATACGTCAGATACGTTAGGGTATACCATCTGCTTATACACATGTATTATGCCTTTCTTTGTGAGAGAAAACACCTTAACTTTAACAAATTAAAAACGTCATACTTTTTTCGCAGAAATTAGCAAAATATATTATAGCATAATAAGTAATAATCAAACTATCAAGCATTTTTCAAAGCAGGATCAGTTGTATTGTATTTTGAAGCAGAAACACTTTTTCCAATTAAAAGTATTCTTCAAAATGTTTGTCATCTTCTATTAAATGAATGCAATTTGAACAGTTCAGTCATATTACAGTTTGGTAGGTAGATATCATAACACAGTACATCAAAAATATATATGTTTTTATACAATATTTTAGATCATTTAACGTATTTGATTACTTTAAATAAACTCGTATTGCCGGATGTATATGCATTGCTAATCATTGAAAAATATTTTTTGTATTTATTTTGACATTATAAAAGACGAAATGTCATACGTTTTGCTAAATATAACTTAAATCACAAATGTTCTTTTCATCAAATACGTTCGTTTTTTTCATCAGATACGTTAGATATCAGATAGTGTCAAAGTTAAGCACTACACCTTTCGCCACGATCATCATCATGTAAATATATGTTATATTGTATAGTATTAAGTTATGCAGGAGGTAATAACAACAAAATCAAAGAGAATTGATACACTTTTAGCCTTTAGATAATATTGAACTGCATGCACACTTCGCACGTATACAAACACGCTGCAACTATCAGGCTATGCTGATCATATGGTTTGAAGTTCTCATAGAACAATCACAAAACAACATGACGTCATGACACGAAGATATTTTTTAATTTGTGGGATTCAGACGGGGTTGAACATCGAATGATAACATTTAACTAACGTATCTGATTTTAACGTATTTGATGGTCGAACTGTAACAATGGCAATAAAATTCAACATGTTATCCATTTTTGTTTGTAAGAGAGTGTTTTACACCACTGGCATATCCATGATGAAATTATAGTGGAATTTTGTCTTCGGGATGAAGCTTTTGCTGCACAGCGACGAAAAACATCTTAACGTATTTGACGATATTTTTTTATATTTCTTAAAGTTATGATTTCAGACACAATTTTTTCAAAACTTATTCAGCTTAAGCAGAATAACAATTTTTCTTCAGCCTTTCTGCATTTACAACTATATTTCTGTCAATAATATGTTACTGTTTCGTTGCTATTACACTTTCCAGTATCATTTAAATCTGTCTAACGTATCTGATGTATAAAATGAGGACAACACTCTTTTGAGTATTTTGCTCAAATAATTGCTTTAATCGCTTACTATTTGAATGATTTTAAGTCTCGAGTTCATTCCTGTTGAAACAAGACCTCTCAGAGTGCCAAATGTTCACTAACAAATTTGAAAATCGGCTTTGAAATAAGACATATGATGTGAGGACAAGCAAATTGTTGCATAATCCGGCATGCTTTGGCTGTGCCCAACATTCAACTTTCATATTCAGCGAAGTGTTTCAGGTTTAATAGTTAGACAAGATGTCAGGGTCATCAAAAAAGCAATAAATGTTCACCTCAGTGCCTGAACATTAACATGCATGCACAAGGACAGCAATTTTATTAAAATAGGCACTTTATCGTAGAATCAGTGTTTTACGTTAGGTTAAGACCTGGGTAATGCACTTCCGGTATAATCGTTATATTTCGACTTATTCCGTGACGACCGTAAGTCCGAGCATTTTAAAGAACCGTTAGATGCAATATCGCCTGTTTTCGTAACAACTGATATAAATGAGCGTGGTCAGATTTCCGAGGAATATTCTAAATAATGTTAGCTTCACTTGCTGAAGGCCAGTGGGGCTTATTCCATGGCCCTGTGTCCGTCGTGCGTCCGTGCGTGCGTGCGTCCGTGTGTCAACCTTTTCTTTAAACATATTCTTCTCCAAAACTACTTGACCAATTTCAACCAAACTTCATCGGAATCTTCCTTGCATGCATCTCTTCCAAATTCCTTCTGTAAAAAAAATCCGTTCAGAACTTCTTAAGTTTAAATTAAATTGGTTAAATTAAATTTTCGAAAAATCTTTAAAAAATCTTTTTCTCAAAACCAACTCGACCAATTTCAACCAAAGTTTACAGGAATCTTTCTTGCATATATCTCTTCCAAATTTCTAAAGAAAAATAAATGGTGTAGAACTTAGATTTTAATTAATTTAATTTATTTAGATTTTCGAAAAATCTTTAAAAAGTCTTCTTCTCCAAAACTACTGGACCAATTTCAGTCAAGCTTCACAGGAATATTCTTTGCATGCATCTATTTCAAATTCCTTCAAAAAATAAATTTGATGTAGAACTGAAATTCTAGATGCATTAATTCAATTATTTTTTTCGAAAAATCCTTTAAACATCTTTTTCTTAAAAATTACTGGACCAATTTCAACCAAACTTCACCGGAATCTTCCTTGCACGAATCTCTTCCAAATTCCTCCAAAAAATTAGATTTCGTGTAGAACTTGAATTTATATTAAACTATTTAACTGATTTTCAGAAAATCCCCTCCTCCAAAACGCCTTATTGGATTTCATTGCAATTTAGCTTAAATGTTCAATGTACAGTTCTCCATAAGATTCATTCGATTGGTTGAAAAACATTGCAGCTGTGGGCTGTGCTTATTGTTTGCTATATAGAACACAGTGTAATATTAAAAAAATTAAAAAAACAGTTCTCCTCCATAACCACTCATTGGATTGTGAAGCTTGAATCTTTGATCTTTGGATTAACCCCAATTGTATTCCTTGAAGAATTTTGTACTACTAGTCTAAAAGTCTAAAAGCCAGTGGAGGACCATCGTGGCCCTCCTGTTATGAAAATTTTTCTAAATTGTGTAAAGAGTTGGCAAAAAAACAGAAAAGGTCAAAAATAAAAAACTTGAGAACAATGAAAATTATTGCCCTTGCAATTGTCTATTCGCAACATGCAGATTTCGTTCTATAACTGGTCACATAGCCCATTACCCAGGTCTTACCTTAGATTTTACGCGTGCACACGTAAATATACTAGACAAAAAAAGAAACGCAACTGCCTTTTCAACTCGGTCTCGCAAAGACATCATATCAGATTTAAACAAAATGTAATACATTTAAAGCAATAACATTTCACCTTCATTTATAAAGTTCACAAAATCTTGTTTTGTAGTAAATTCCCTTAATAAGAAAACACACATTTTATACCGGGCGTCAACACAATTTGACCAAAAAAGTGTATGAAGGTCGAAAAACACATTCTGTTTCGTTCAATTTGGTCCGATATTCGAATGTTGTGAAGTCCATGCGATTTATTAGCGGTCTCCTTTGCATTCCTAACCATATCCCTTAGGTGGGGTTAACCTGATGATACGGTCCTGCCTTGGCGTCATATCTTTTGCACGTCCGCTTCGTGCTCGATCGATTGTGGTCTCATTGAGAGCCAACAACGTATACAGTCGAAAATGTGTCGATTTATTGCCCCTCAATGTCTTGCGACAACATTTTTACTTTTTCAACCAAACAACATTCGTGCTGCAGATTGACACTGGTTTTGGCGTAGCCGTGCTATGCGTACGGTAGTGAAAAGTTTATGAAGACTTTGGCAGCTTCTTTGTCTATGTTTAAGCGTGTGTTTGAAGAAAATTTGTTTTGATAGTAGTCATCTAGAAACCACGACAGGGGGATAATCAATTGTTAACAATTAACTATGTATCAAGTGATTAATTTACGACATCTGAAGAAAATGACACTATATTTATACGTATGGATGCGGGTATGTTAAAATGTACTCAATATCCATTCAAAACATATTTTGTCGAAAATATTACAAAAAATTGGTGTTGCGTATCTTTTTTGTGTTAGTATATATGCGTCGACGCGTAAATATATGCACCCGTATGTTTAGTCATATATTAATTTTATCAAATCAGCAACGTCGTACTATCCAACATTTTCTCGCTGTCGTTATATAGACCATGACTATTTTGTACATGTACAAAAAATTAACAAATAAAAAAGCGGGAAAAGTTTTGTTCGATATTTTTCTACTCATTCTGTCACATTTAGTTTACTTAAACAAAGTTAAAACAGGACAATCTCGATCTCCGGCCGATTCTTTTGATCCCTGCTACAAAATGTTCATGATTCGTACCCTAATAATTTCGCCGTGGCCAAGTCGCAGTTAGAAGCGCATCGGACTCTCACTCGAGAAGTCTCTGGTTCGATCGGCGGCCACGGCAAATTCCCTTTCCGTTTCTGACAAAATTGTCATCCACCAATGGGCTGATAATTAAATAACCTGTTCGGGCGAGCAGCTAGAGATTCGGTTATATTATGGTTTTGTGGTAGTACTGGTATGAGAATCGACAGGAATCTTTGTTTCGGTGCTCCAGTCGCCGCGATATGACCATAGTAGTTGAAAGAAGCAGTAAACTCCAGTAAATCAAAGATATCCTGCAAATGCGGCGTTTTTTTTTTTTTTTTTTTTTTTTTTTTTTTTTTTTTTTTTTTTAACTTATTTTTTTTTGTCTTCCGTGTTTTAGACCTTCTTCAAATCGGTCACGTATTTCAAAACAAAATTATTGAAGCTTTTCTGCAACTGTTGTTGTTGTTGGTAGTGGTGTTTCACGTGGTTTCTCTCCGTGAAAAATGTTCCCTAGTCTGCGGTGTTACTAAGTCACGGTGGAGATTGTACATCGTGGGATGGATAACGACAACGGACAAAATAGCCTCGATTCTGGTAAGAACCTTGGCAATAACTTCTTTATTTATGCACCAATTTTCAAAAGGTTTGTTCCATGTACCCGCCTTACTGAGCTCTTTGCTTAGATATATTACTTATTTAACAAATCTTTGTAGTTCTACTTTTCTCAAAAATTGGTCCCAGTCTACCAGAAAAACGAACCGCTTGAAAATTGACGCAGAAATAAGAAAGTGTTTGCACAATTTCTTGCCTGGAGCGGGGCAAATTTGTCCATAGTCGTTTTGAACATCCCATTATGCACAATCTTCCACCATGTGAGTACTAACTTTCCAAAATGAGATGAGAAAAAAGAGAAGTTTGGTACATGCATTAACACATTTCCACATAATGACGCATTTTGACCCCTCATTCGATAAAGACTTTGGAAAACGTTGTGCAAAATGAAGAAATTGCTTGTGAAAATTTCCTGCTAATGAATGGATTCGGACAGCTTCGTCAATTTCCGTTGCTAGTGATGGGTAGGCTATGGAGCTTATGATGGCGGAATATCAGTACTTTAACCCTTTCCCAAATGACAAAATTTTAGGGTGATCCACTTCAAAAACTGCCACAAATGACAAAATGGATGTTATTGAAGATAGGATTTGTTTAAAAAATGGCACAGGAAATATTGAGGCAATTAAAAGGAGAAACTGCTGGTTATCAGCAGTTTCTTCTTTTGTTTCAATATTTTCCCAAACATTTTCTATTAGGGACGTCAAAACCAGGTCTTGTTTGGGAAAGGGTTAACTTTTTCCCAAATGACAAAAAGTTGGACTGTTCCATTTTGAAGTCGAAAATCAGTATTGATATAATGGTATTTTGATGTACAATATAGTAAGGAAACTATTGAAACAAAAGGAGAAAACGCTGATAATGTTATCCGCATTTTCTACCTTTGTTTCAATGTTTTCCCAAGACTTTCCTTCAGGAGCCGCCAAAAACAAGGTCATGATTCGGAATGGGTAAAACTATTAAAGGGGGACGAGCTAGGCTGTCGAAAATGCAAATGGCACAATAATTACAAACCAGAAATAATGTATGAAATTACCAACCTGAAGGGGTAGATCACTTATCTCCATTCTTAGCACTCACCAAGCTTTATTAAGTTTTAAAATCCAAGTCAATGAATAACATGCTGTCAGTTTTGTTTTGTCCTTGTTTTTGTTTTGTAACGGTTAAATATGCCCAACCTTCAAAAATCAATTACGTCAGAGGTACGTCATCTGTGCTCAGCGAGATTCAACACACCGTACAACCGGCTGCGTCGAAAGTTTGAGAAGACAGATTCGGCATCTGATGTCATGTGCATGTTAGGTCAAATAAATTAATTTTATAAATAAACGAAAGGATCTTTGGTATGCTATAGTTGATAAATACGCGTAATAATGTTCAGTGCTTGTACAAAATAAACCTTTTCACGTATCCCTCGCAAATAAGGTCGAAGTCATCGACACAGCCGGTTGTATGGTGTGTTGATACCGCGGAGGTGTGTCTCGTTGACCTTGACCTTGTCTCGTTTTGAAGTAAAAATAGAATGTGTACACGCTCGTAAAGGATTGATCTATAGCAAAGGAAAGATGGTTATTCGCCGTGATTGAGGTTTTTATGCATTGCAAATTGTTTTTCCATGCACAAATATGAGTTCCCGAACAGTTCAGAAGCATAAAAACCTAGCACGGGCCCCTTTAAATTATCGTTTTACAGGTACTGTTCATCTTTTGATCCCATTATCAAAGGCCTTCTTTGCGTTATCTATCTTCGCCTATCTTAGTTGTACTGACCTAAATTGATATCAAATATTAACCATTTCCCCCAACAACTCGTGGGGTTTCACGTCCATAATAGAAACAGCTTTAAAACATTGAGGCAAAAGAAGGAGATGCTTATGACCAGAAAGTTCTCCTTTCGGCTTAACCCTTTCCCAAACAAGACCTGCTTTTGACGTCCCTTATAGAAAAGGCTTGAGAAAACATTGAGACAAAAGAAGAAACTGCTGATAACCAGCAGTTTCTCCTTTTGTCTCAATATTTATTGTGCCATATTTTACACAAATTCTATCTTCATATCTTCTATAACATTCAAATTTTCATTTGTGGCAGTTTTTGAAGTGGATTACTCTAAAATGTTGTCGTTTGGGAAAGGGTTAAGTAATTTTAATCATAATGACCTGTGTTGTACATGTAGCATATCCTTCTTCCATAAACATGTAAATCCATTTTATTGTGGCTGCTTCAAAATCGGAATGGTCTAAAATTTTATTTGAATTAGATTATAAGTGAGTTTGAAACCCGAGTGTTATAAAATTATTATATTATACTTGTATATAAAATTGGACACTATTATATTAAAGAGGTAAGTGACGAAACGTTCTTAGTAATAAAGTTACATAATCATACAGAAAATACTTATATTGCCACATTTTCAGTTACTTTTCGCCAATGATATATACAAAAAGGAAAGAAGTTATCGTGTTTTCTCTTCGTAATTAGACGACGGATCATGGTGTCAAAACGTTCTAAAATTCTAAAATTTCCAATTTTCAAAAAAAAAAAAAAAAAAAAAAAAAAAAAAAAAAAAAAAAAAAAAAAAAAAAAAAAAAAAAACACCAAAAACAACAACAACAACAACAAAAAAAATATAAATAAAAATAGAAATAAAATGGAAAAATAAATTTTTAAAAAAGGGCGTGTGTAGTTTAAATACTCATTTGAGCTTTTTTTGTAGATATTTCCATAGATCAGATCGAAGCCTAACTTACGCTGTGACATAAACATTATTTCGACTTATCCGATGTTGAGACAACGAATATCAACTGTATAGTGACGTCCGATCCAGATCCGCGTGGATCATCACATAATAATGTCTGCACAGACTGAAAACAAAGATGGCTACATTAGAGCTGCATCAGATGGAAATCCTGATTTACAAGAGGGTACGGAGCTACAGATTACACGGTGGATAATCACGTGATATATTATTTTCAGAAAATCTTCAATATTTTTTTATTAACTGGACCGATTTGAATTCGGTTTGAAACAGAGAATGTGGACAGACGTCACGCATTAGATGGACGTAGTTGATTTTTGAAAAAATCATTGATAAAAAAGTTATTGAAGATAAACCAAAATTTTGGTTTATCTTCAAAAACTTTTTTATCAGTTGATTGTTCAAAAATCCATCACGTCCAACTTATAAGTGGCATTTTCCTACCTTCTCTGCTTCAACCCGATTTCAAATTGGTCAGGTATTGACAAAGTTATCGAAGATTATTGAAATTCTAAGTCACGTGATTATACACCGTGGATAAGAGGGAGAGAAAGCAAATACAAAATGATATATTTCATTCTGGAAAAACGTCCCTTAAAGTTTGCGAACTGAGAATGAAATGCAGAGAAAGAGGCGAAATTTGAACAGTGCCAGTAATTCCTAAACTGCGTTACATTTCCATTCCAAATACAATTATATACTCGACAAAACTGCTAACGCATCACTCAGATCTTTGTTAGTATCTTTTTAACGAATCTACAGAATGCATTCAAGATTTACACGTGCCGACTGCCACCACTTGATAAGAAGCCTGTGAAATTTCATAGTAAATGCTACAGTCTCTTTTGAAATATTGGACTTTTATTAAGGACACCCTTAATTCTAAAATTCATAAATTCTGAAAATTGATTTAAATTGGAAATGCGTGCATAACTTTCAAACCTTTTGTATTGGCTGAAAGAGTTCCTTTGTAGAAAAGATACCATTCCTTAAAGAAAACTACGGCTTTAACACTTTTGCGGGCGCATACTTTACTCCCGCAGAGGTAATGTCACATTACTTGTGACGTTGGTTTCATTGTAAGCGTCGACGGCGACGTCGGTTACGTAGACAAAAACGTATCGCTCTATATTTTATGAACTGTATACGAAGCACTCTTGATATTTCACACATAGACAGGTCCCACCAAGACCCTTTACATGAGACCATAAAATTTGACCTTGTGATCTTGACCTTGAAAAATTGACATTTTCTATTAAAAAGGTGCGTCTATGCGAGCTATGTTGCCCGCAAACAGCCCTTATTACGTTAGATAAGGTATAAATTTTTTCAGACTTCAATCCCACAATAAATCAGCTTTCAAAATCAATTCAAACAAAAATGATTGAAAAAGGTCACACATTACACGAGCCGAAAAACTGTTTTGGTCCCCTTTTCGTATGACGCGGCCACATAAAAGAGAAAACTTAAAAATAGTTTTATGGATGTATGCAGAAACTTGTGGGATAAAGATATGCCAAATTATAAATCTAAATCTTTGACAATAAAGAAGTTATGCAATTTTAAAAAGTGATGCGTTAGCTCTTTTGCCGAGTATATATAAGCATTTTGTATGGTTTAGAATTTTGAAGAAATGCATACTTATGGAAATACCGGTATTTGACAAAATGTTCAAAATTACCTCCCTTACATATGAATATAGAGTAAAATAATATTTGTAAATTATTTTTTTCTTGAAGCATAATCTTGAAATCCGGCATGGTGAATCAGCTTATGTGAAGAGTATTTACAAGTATGTGTAATTTGATGCAGTTGCGTATGGCAAGAAAGTGGTGTTTTCATTCTCAGTTCGTAAACCTTAATTATAGCATTTTACAAATTGAGATTCAAGATCAGTCTGTTGTGAAATGCAGTCAAATGTGCATCCATGCTGCCCTTTTTAAGTCACTAAAGGTCACAAAGAAGCTATTAGGGAGCAACATGGATCCTGATCTGGATCTATGTTGGGCTCAAAAGCCTTAAGGGACGTTTTTCCAGATCCTGGCTCATGTATTTTTCATTCTTTAAACCCTATGTTGTCTGAGGACCTACAACACAGGGTTGTATTTGTAATAAAGAAAATAAGAATCTATTCCCCCCTGTTATCTGTTTTTCTGAGGGTTAATGTAATACATCGATGCTTTGATTCAAGTTCTATAGTTAATTTAGGGGAGACCGGGGCTATTTCGGCCCCGGGGCAAGTTCGGCTAGTGGTTCTTTTGAGCCTGTCGACAGAGATAGAGAGCTCTGACCCGGATGTTAATGTCACTCATGACGAAAGCTTTTCGCAGAAGGTTTTTGGTCGAATTTAATACAAAAACATAGAATTTAGAGCACGATTCTGATTTTAGACACTTTCAGTATTTTTCCACATTTGTGTAAGTTTTAATTTATAGTAATATGCGCCAGGATTCAGATTTCATTTTTGTATATTTATGAAGACAATTAAGTCCTCTTTCATATTAAAACTAAAGATGAGGTGTTCATGTTATCTAAAAGAAGATATGGCGTGATGTTGACACCAGGTCTGTCTGGGGCTAGTTCGGCCTTTGAGGTTGGGGCAAGTTCGGCCACCACCAAACTTGCCAATGAATAAAAAGAATAATCGCTGTTAGAATCGCCATTTCTTGACGACTCCGAATATATCAATTGTTCAGAGCTAGCTCTAACAGAAATGTAAAAAATGGACAAATTCAAAACCACAGGCCGAACTTGCCCCAGCCTCTACTTGTTATCCCGAATGTCCCCTTACTCACGATGATTTGACTGTTACAACAATGCTTTTTCAATTTATACCTTCGTTTGGTAGTCGTTTACAGATTCCTTTAAATTTAAACAGTCTAAAAATCAAATATAAGGATTTATAGGTCTGTGCATACCTTGCCCCAAGGGTGGGCCGAACTTGCCCCATGTATGGATCAAAACTCTAAAATTTCAAATTCTCTTTAGACGTCGCGCACGTTATTGCGACCAGTCGTGAAAACCCCGGGTCATCAACGAGAGATGCGCTAGTTCAAGAAGCATATTTAGTGAAGAATTATTATTTTGATAGAATCTGTTTCTGTATATATGAAACTGTCTGTATATAGTTTTACATGGACACGATACACCGGAAAGTCATGAATTTCGGTACATATTTTACGAAAAAGATACCAGTTTTTAAGCGTGACGTGTAACATAAAAAATCGACGAATTTGATTACTCCAAATAAAACGTGTATTTGCAGCATAAATTCATGTTTAAAGATAGCACTTTCCGTTTTGTTATCCTATTTGCTATACAAAAATATGATTTTTATGAAAAACATGCAAAAATTAAGGTCAGTATAATGAAAAAACAAACTCGCTTTGGCGCGTGACGCGAGCTATTTTCTGGATTTTTACAATAAAATGTCATTTTTCACTTAACTCGGAATGAAAACAATTGTATCTTTTTCATTTAAACTTAATTCATAATCAAGTTCATCAAATGAACTTTAGATATTTGAAATATAAACAATCTATTACATGTACGTCGTTTTCATGTTTTATTTTGAATTCTCCCAGGTAAAACAGAAATGTCCACCCCCTGCGTTTTTTCGCGGAAAAATGTTTTAGCGCACATTTCAACATTGATATGTTTAAATTCGTCAAATTCTAAGTATCGATGTTTTGATAATCAGTTAGTTCATTACAATATCTTCAAAATGATGTAAGATGTAGATGCGTATCATAATTATACGAGAAACGCCAAATTTTTTCCCAGGTAAAACAGAAATGTCCACCCCCTAAATTTACGCCAAAATGGACGTAAAACGTCGACGTTAAAATGTGGTCGGTTTCTATGGTATTGAAAAGGTTTTTAATATTTCGGAAAATCTATAACAATTACAATTAGTGGCAATGGCATCGTTTATAATAAATTGTAATTGAATTTTGTCTTCTTTCGCCGACTGAAATGTTGGATAAAAAACATGCATTTAATAAAAGTCAAATCATTCGCTCATGATTACAAGAATCACACAATAATAAAATTTTGCTGTAATGGAAGACCCATGTTACATTATATCCAACCATAAAACTGTTTTACTAGTTTTACTTTAACGCAAAAATAGTTATTATTTTCCATTTTTCTTCTTTTTTTCTATCTTTAAACAAGAAGCATGTTCTACATGACACAATATTTAAGATGTGAAATAACATACAGACAACAGAAACTATTCAGATGTAGACCTACAACTAAATTTTCCCCTTCATATTGAGTGATATGATGTATGTTTCGCAAATGCAATTGCAAAATATGTAAAAAAAAATATTTTCAAAATTTAGTGTTGAATACCGCCAGCGCGCCGTTTATAATGTAGCGACAATACTCAAACGCATATATATAATAGCATTATTCATAAACAAATCAACAAAAAGTAGAAATTTAAATGAACTACATGTATATTTCAGATATATATTCATTTCTTTTATCCATGTATTCTTCTGCTTTCTAAATATCTCATTAAACGACACCGATCGAACCTTTTTCTTGGATAAACGGGAAAGAAAGCGCGGATGACAAAGAATGTTCGTTGCACGCAACGTCTTCCCGTGTATTTTGACGTTACATAAATTGGTCGCAATACCGTGCGCGACGTCCTATTGAAAAGAAAAATATTAAAAGGACAGACGCAGTTTGAAAGGCTTTCGTCTGTCGAACTTAAATATATAAATCACGCCCAAATAACTTTCATATAATTCAAAATATGAGCAATCGAAATTAGGGGGCCGAAATAGCCCCGGCCTCCCCTACGATGTTACACAGGAAAAGTTAATAATGCCTTCTTCTATCTCAATTATCCCCCAAAAAATCATATCATTAATTTATAAATGACAAACACTTAGTTTTTTTTTTTTTTTTTTTTTTTTGGGGGGGGGGGGGGACGAATAAGCCATTCAAATCTAGTTAGCATTTTCAATAATTACAGTGCGAGATTATGTAGAGAGAATAATCCATGGCGCAATAGAGAGGGCCATTTCATGCCTACCTGATAGGGAGGATCATCAATGTACGCCGGTAACCTCTGGCCACTTGGATGGTGAGTATGGCATTAACCCTTTCCCAAACGGCAAATTTTTAGGGTGATCCACTTCAAAAACTGCCACAAATGACCAAATGGATGTTATAAAAGATATAATGTGTGTAAAATATGGCATAGAAAATATTGAGACAAAAGGAGAAACTGCTGGTTATCAGCAGTTTCTTCTTTTGCCTCAATGTTTTCCCAAACTGTTTCTGTTAGGGACGTCAAAACCATGTCTTGTTTGGTAAAGGGTTAAAGGTTTTTGCTGCTGACAAAATAAAGATCAAATTTGTGTAAAATATAGTATAGAAAATATGGAGGCAGTATCATTTTAAATGTAAATAGTTGAAAGGTTAAAAAATCGTAAATGACGGTTAAAGTGGCAGACAAGCGTAAAATGTTATTCGGCTGCTAATAGATATGTTAAATTTCGAATAAAAGCAGCGATATGCCAAAATGAATTAGGCGTATAATTTACATAGATAATCCTCAAGTTTGAGCATATGAAATAACCAGGCCCCGGTTTCTCGAAAAAACTTAATTAAGTACGTCTTCACGCTCAAATCTGAGCACCGTGCTCAAATCGCACGAAATACACGTGAACTTCAATCGAATACCTTCAACGTTGGAAAGTATTCCTTTGAAGTTGAGCATGTTCTCATGAGTATGTATTTAAGTTTTTTTTTCGAGAAACCGGGGCCTGGATTCCAAAACTTATTATACGTATTTCTAAATTATCAAAACACTCGTCATTTGGAGAAAAGTTACAGTTGAATGCATGCATATGCATGTATTTGCATGTATATGACCATGACCTAGTATATAGACCGTATTATTGGTATACACGTGTTGCCATTTGGTATCAAGCTTTCAATAAACAAAATGTCTACTTTGATTTCCTTCTCAAAATTATTGAATTGTTATATATACATGTTTGTAAAAAGACATCTGAATTTAAATTCGATGTTGAAGTGACATTTTATTTTTTCCCGCCAGATTTTGCCGAAACTGTGGCCACAGATTCCAACAGCAATATCATCAATTAGTAGTATACCTACACTTATGACGTCACATTTGCAATGCCAATGACAAAGATGGCTACAGGCTTCTGTGCTAAAATAGACTTGGTTTACCGTTAAGTATTAAAAAACCGGGAGTGCTGTTATAAAATCTCGTAACTTCGGCTTGAATCAAGCCGTAGTTCCGAGAGTTTTTAACAACGTCTTCGAAACACTATTGTTTGTCCGAAATAACGTTACGATTACCTGGATAAAATCGTTCCCTTTATGCATGTGAGGTGTGTAAATGGATGAGACATGTATAAATTATGTGGGTGTTTAAGTTTGTGTGCATGTTTGTGTATGATTGTTCCATATTGTATCAAGATCATTCAAGTTATGTGGAATTGTTAAAGAAGACTTGTCTTTGTCTACATGTCTTATTAAATAAACTTGAAACATGTTTGAGGTCCCTACTGTATAGGTCCCCATTGTATTTCTATTATTGAATTAAAATTTTATTGTCAAACTGCATTGAGAGACTGTCGTTTTTTTGTAATTTCGGTTATAAATTCCCGCTTTGAACTAGCAAGGACGATCTATTGGAGCACACATTGTGTGTGTTGTCAGAATTAACAAGAAATCAGCTGCTTTTCCTTTTCTGTCTATTCGCACGGTATCGGACGAATGGGCCACACATAGCTGAATGCTATCATGTCCGGTACTGCACGATTGCATACTCGCACTGTTCGTCCTGTACCGTGCAAAAAGTACTTTACTACGTGTAGGCTATTCTTCCAGTAAACTGCCGATGTAGTACGAGCTTACGTATTATTATTCACTTATATATAAATCATTTCATTTAGCCTCTAACTACATGCATTTCTTCCCCATCTCTCCTCTCTTTCCATCACTTTTGATTCCACTTTTTATATTTCCACCTTACTCTTCATTTTTTTCTCTCAGCCAACTTATCAAAATACAATTCCTATTCTCTCCCATTTTTGTCTCTTTAGTCCCTCTATCAGGGTGTACAACGTTCGAACTGCATTATGGGTAATTTCGGCTCCGCCGTGGAGAATTTTGTTGAAAATTTCCTCGACTCAGGTAAGTGTTTATCAAATATTTCCGCCAATTCACGACCGATTTTGAAAAACTAACGTGTAGTGCCCCCGCCTTAACGAAAGCAATCATCGGATGTTAATTTCACGTCCCTGCACACAGTAATAAAAAAGTTATTGAAGAACGAAATTTGGAAAACGCGTTTTCTGATGGCACCACCGTGGAGAAATTTAATAAATAATGGTTTTGAAGAAAAGGAGCTAAAATACCATTGCCCGAGTACGAAAGCATGCTGTGTGTTATCAGAACGAGCCGAACTGCGGTCCGCCTGACCATAAACCTCATAAACCTGATTGAAGCCGTGAAATTTAAGCAGTTTGCAAAATTGCTCCGCCGTGGAGAGTGTAATTAAAAGCTCCGCCGTGGAGTAAAAACATGTTAAAAGACATGCATTGTGCTTTGCCACCGATAAGAAACGGATCGAACCATACAAATGCATATTAATTTTGTATATCAACTACATGTATGTATTATCTTACTTAGATCATGCCTATGTACGTAGTAAGACCGTAAAATATAAATGGTGTAATGAAAAATGCAATCCATTCTTCTAGTTCAACAACTCTATGAATCCTATACCGATTTCCATGTTTTCATGTATGAATATGTAAGTACGGGAGACCAGGTCTATCTGTTACACGGGGCAAGTTGTTACAACTACAGCTGCAAGACAATGACCTCACGCACAATGTTCTAACTTTCATGATATGGTATCTTTTCTTTTGTTTTTCTTCCATAAAAAACTTCTCAAAAGTCAATCTTGGAGATTTAGATAAAAATACAAATTATAATTGAAAATCTGAAAAAATCGTATGAATGTAAATTGTCTTTGAAATTTCCATTTGACTCCGTTCACCCGGGTAGCTCATCCTACATTATAAATGTGTTTGCAAAGGAAAAATAAATCTGTTTCTTTGAAATCGATCTTTTCTACAAATGCCACACTGTTTACCCATGTGATTATCTGAAAGTTCAAAAATGCGAATGGGGCAAGTTGTTACACATGGTTTTGCAACTTGTTACACTGTAATGATACAGTAGACCTATTGTGAATTTGTTTGGTCTCGTAATACAAAGCCTATTCTTCTTTTCCTACAATGATTTCTAGCGGTTTTTGTGTGTGCTTCAAACATATTTAACCAAGTTTTCTCCTCTGGACGTAATAAAAAGGTCCCAAGATATATGAAAACCCTTGTGGAATAGGGTTGTGATGGTAAATGGTAAAGACACCGACCTTAACAGGTAGGACGAACTGCCCATGGTGATCAGAACCGAAATGTTTAGCCCTATTATGATTTGCTGAATGGTCATTCTATCTATCTGTGTGGTCAACCTGGATCCGCCCTTGCTGTCCAAGTTCGTTAAATATGACTGACTTCCGAACGCCATATACCTGCGAATTTCTCGATCAAAGACTTCAAAGTTGGTTTCAATATTTTCGTCCAGGGTCACATTAGGTCTTGTCCCAGGTGTATCTATTTTACAAAAAGAGAGAGGATTTTTTATATATAAATCCTATAAAATTATTCTAGTCAGCCATGATTCATGAGGGCTAACAGCGCGAGTTTATTATAGATATTTTGAGACATGAAAAAGAAATCAGAAAAAGCACCGATTTCTTTGATGGGATTTGATTATCATACAAAAGTGAATATATTGCTGTAATGCTTCACAAACAGACAATCCAGCTCCCATGTAACTATTAAGGGCTATTGACGGCTAAACCATATGTTAATCATATGACATCATGGAAATGTGTATAAAATGTGTATCAATACTGGTTCAGCTATGGTTAGAAAAATAATCTGCAGAAGTAATTGCACCCTGTTTTATCTCAATAGGGAATCGTTTTCAAATAAACAAGTACATTTTCAACTGTGTAATTGAAAAGAATATAAAGCTGTAACAATCTTTTACTGGATCATTGGAGGCCTTTCACATCATGCAAATTTATTAGTAGCTCTTGGAGCAAAAACATTTTGGGTGTTTCAACCGCATGGGTTCTAGACGCCTTTTCTATTTCATAACATTTGGCTTGACCTTAATGCATGTCATAGTGTCACTAATGACGGTGCATAGACAATGTGACCAAATAGTAAAGAAAACTTGCAATGTGTACATGTATATCTATTTTGGCTTCCATAAATGTAATTTTGTAAATAAAGGTAATATTTATATTTAATCTATATTTTTCTCCAATGAGTTTTTGGGCATGAATATTGCTTTAGGTTTGTACTGTATGCTATTGTTGATTTTACTGAATAAAAATTGTTTTAAGGAGCGCAATCAAATTTTATTGGAAACAAGTTTTGGACCAAAATATCACCTTCATCAATAATATGTATTAAATGACATTGTTACCGGTTTTGGATTTCTATGTAAGAGGAAACATATAGCATGTTTTTGTGATAATATGGTATCTTGACAAAGACTCCAACATACTAAACTTTGGATTTCAATGTTACTCTTTTCGCAAACTTTACTGAAAAATATGCACATTTTAATGATTGATTCAATAAAAAACATTCACAATAATTTCCTGAAATATGTTTTCTTGTATGAATGTAATGCCTTATGTGTCTCGGAGAAAATTCAATTGACAGATCTTGAAAATACATAAAACTGAGGTTTTGGGACACATGAAAATGGGGACATGTTTCGTGTCATAGCGGGAATAAGTCAAGGTGCCCTTTTGGAATCTAAGACACTAATTGCATTTTCATAGCTTTTATATGGTCCATTATCATCCTGAAAATTCATGCGTGGGCAGATTTTCAATTATAACTTGCATTCTTATTTAAATCTCCAAGATTGACTTTTGAGAAGATGATATAAAAGAAAAATAAAAGATAAAAGATACCATATCATCAAAGTTAGAACATTGTGTGTGAGGTCATTGTCGTGCAACTGTAGGTGTAACAACGTGCCCCGTGTCTCCCCTACTAACATATTCATTCATTCATGAAAACATGGAAATCGGTATAGGATCAACGAGATTGTAAAATAATATAAAAAGCTTTGTGAGCTGCCTTAACCATTTCCTAAACAAGACATGGTTTTGGTGTTCCTAGTAGGTATATATTTCGATAACAAAGAGGGAGAAGAAGAAATTGCTGATTATCATTTTCCAAAAATATTTTTTATGTTGTAATATACACAAAAGGGACATTTCATTTTTATGATATCAGTTTTTGTTGTCTCCAACTCTATTTAATTTGAGACAGTCTAAACTTGGGTCGTTCGGGAAAGGGTTGAAAAACAATTCATTTTAACGGCGAACCATTTAAATTGTACAATTACGGAGACGCATGAAAATCAACGCAAACTACCATATTATACATAAAATGATTGCTGGCATACAAAGTTATTCTAAATTATGAGTTATTTTAAAAGCGTTTATGTGTACTCTCCGAGTAAAGCACTTAAACAATAAGACGTTAACTGTGTCACGCCAAGTGTACATTTTACGGTCTTTCTACGTACATAGGCATGGTCTAAGTAGGCCTAAGATAATAAATCTATATAGGTGATATACAAAGATGCATAAGTATGGTTCGATCCGTTTCCTATCGGCGGCAAAGCACAATGTATGTCTTTTAAAATGTTTGATTCCACGGCGGAGCTTTTTAATGCATTCTCCACGGCGGAGCAATTTTGCAAACTGCTTAAATTTCACGGTTTTAATCAGATTTATGAGGGTTATGGTCAGGCGGACCGCAGTTCGGCTCGTTCTGATAACACACAGCATGCTTTCGTACTCGAGCAATGGTATTTTAGCTCCTTTTCTTCAAAACCATTGTAAATTTCTCCACGGCGGTGCCATAAAAAAACGCGTTTTCCAAATTTCGTTCTTCAATAACTTTTTTATTACTGTGTACAGGGACGTCAAATTAACATCCGATGATTGCTTTCGTTAAGGCGGGGGCACTCCACGTTAATTTTTCAAAATCGGTCGTGAATTGGCGGAAATATTTGATAAACACTTACCTGAGTCGAGGAAATTTTCAACAAAATTCTCCACGGCGGAGCCGAAATTACCCATAATGCAGTTCGAACGTTGTACACCCTGTCTATAATAACATTTTTTTCAGTTTCCCCCTTTCTTTCTCGATCTCACTCTGTTGTTCCTTATATATAAAATAGAGCCAGAATCTGGAAATAGGTCCCCTTAGGCCTTTGAGCCCAACACGGTTCCAGATCAGCCTGCGTATACACGCAGTCTGATCAGGAACCATATTGCTCCCCAATAGCTTCTATATGACCTGTGAAAATAGAAAAAGAGCAGCAGGGGTCTCTACCAGTCTCCATGTAGACGCTGACATATCTTAAAAGGGATATTTTATCAGACCCCGGCTAAATTATCTCTTTCTCTGTCTAACTCACTCACCCGCTCTCTCTTATGGAGTAAGGTCACCCAGGCAAGTACTTCCTAGGTCGTAGGGGGCTAAAATAGTTCTTTGAAAAAAATTGGCCCCTTTTCTGGTGATGCCTTGCTCTCTGCATGAATGATTTTGAGCTAATATTTCCATTGAATGCTTTTTGTTGACATGTTTTCTCATTTTTGAGCCAGAATCCATGTTTCTTTTCAGGACTATTTGACGTCTCTGGGTGGATGAGTACATGTGGCCACCATTTCCGGTGTCTCAATTTTAGCACTGAAAAATACACGGTACGTATGTTTAACTGAATTTTTTGAAAAATCCACTCCATGATAGTGGGTTCATTTCTGAGAATTCTACAGGTCAAGGGTGGATCTACACCAGTTTAGGCGCAGTTTGACTCTAACTGAGTTGTGGATTGTGTTATAATGTGTTGAAAAATGGGATTTTACATAGAGTTATATAGGAGCTGTTCTAGGTGTACTGCAACCTTATGTTATCCTCTCTGTTGTTGTTGTTGCTGTTGTTGTTAAGAAACCCACATTGAACTTACATCGTCGCTTTTCAACTAAAATCTCTTAAAACAAGCTGCAGTTACGAAAGTTTTGCTGAAAAGCCGTGATATTCATATTGTAATCGCTCGTTAACATTTCTCCTATTTCCTCAAAGACTTCTTCATAACACATTATAATTTGTTTGCCACTGAATGGGTGTACGTCTGTTCAGGTTCGACCCTTTATTACAACTGATTTATAATTGTTAACAAACACATAAGCACTCTCTTGCACACGGTTCATTCATTACATTCACCTCTGTAGTTGGCTCAGAGGGTATTGCGTCATCATCTACTAGATTACGTCACTTTATATCACATCAAAATGGCAATAACAAATATTTTTTTCTTTTCCGAAGTCCAAAATATATCACACTTCACGTTGCTTAAAATTTAATATCATTTTCCAACGATAATAATTTAAAATTTTTAAATTGATGTCATTCATTCAAGGGCGCAGTAATTTTTCTGTTCATTTCATTATGATAGGGAACGATTTTGTCCAGCTAACCGTGACCTAATTAAGGACGATCAATAGTATTTCGTTAGTGTTGTTATAAAATCTCGCAACCAGGGCCTGATTCAAGCCGTAGATACGAGATTTTATAACAACGCCGACGGCTTATCAAAACAAAACAATAAATCGAGTCTATTTTTAGCACTAAATTCATTGACATTGGTAAGGAGGCTTGAGAAAATAGTTCCATTTTATATGGGTAAATTCATCAGTTATAATGCCTTTCAAATATACCCGGAATCATAATTTCTTTGTCTACTTTATTATGTTACTCATGAAACAGTTAAAGTGACATTTCACAATTATTTTTACTTTTATTCTATCTGAAAGATCATCTTTTGTTATGGAAATTCTGAAAATTTCAATTCAAAATATTGAACCGCTTACGAGAAATATATATTTTTGTGCTAAAATTAGACAATTTTTTGTGGACAACAGTTCAGATTTATATAGAATTTGTCATATCTGTCTCAACTTTAAAGGCCCAGTTTTCGCTTATAAATAAAAAACTTTCAAAAAACTGATAGCATTTCAGCGCATTAGAATAAACAATATTTGCATCAAGACATACATTTAAAATGAAATAAATGTGAAATGTCACTTTAAACAGTAATAATACGCGTTTTCCTCGGTTTGACAAGATTCTTGTCAAACATGGCGTCAGCCCATTGCAGAGATGTATGTGAGAGTAACGAACGACAACTCTGCTCGGAGATTGACACATAAGGGGACATTGCAAAACATAAAAAACAACGTACACAATACGGGAATGCATACACGACTCGGGAAAGACAAAACCTTGTTAACGAGGCGCAGAAATACAATTCATGCAAAGTTAAACATGCTGCGTTCACGACATGCATTGTATATTTCTTATTTCCAGCAATTTAGTCGTCTGCAATACCTTTCAATTTGGTCTTGTGTAAAACTTTGTCGTTTTGAACTGTGTTGCCGACGATCGACTACTACATGCAGGCCCGTAGGAACAGGGGCCTAGGAGGGGGGGGGGGCATATGTTTGTCAAAAATGTACTTTTTCACACTAAAAATTAATGGATAATCAAATTAAGCCCCAAATATGGAGACACTGAGGCTTTAGCCAACCCAATATAAAATTGCTTCCTAGGGGCCTGACATGTATGTTACGAGAATAAACACAATATCGCTGAATAGAACAGTGAAAATCTGGCGTGTCACCGACGTTCCTTTACTGGTGCTAATGTCAGCTAGAATAGTATCGCTTAAACAAACCCTTACACTCGATCCATCCTTGTCCTCAATGATATCGAACTCAAACTCATGCAGAATTCCCTTTGTTAAGTTACTCTCTAGATACGCCCTCTTTGGCCCGAGAATGAACTCGCTCGATCGTAGCTGAATTTGGTCGCAGAAGAAGAGTTTTTTGAAGATAACGAGAACCCCTTCTCCTCTTGTTCCGATTGAAGTCGTAACACGATATACAATTTTCCATATCATTGGTCCGCAGTCAAAGTATTTTCCCGTTGGTAGGTCGGCGTTTTGACTCAGCTGCCAAGATGGTTGCAATGGTTTGGATTCCCAAGCTAATCGATAATCTATAAGCGACTGTGACAGATGGTACGTATTTCCTTTCCATTCAAATCGCCAGGGCAATCTTGTTGAAGCTTCAATTTCATCATATACATCTCTAGTGTTTCTGTTCCCCCACCGAAGCATTATTGCGGCAATAGCCTTTTCATCGCAACTCGTCAAGTTTATTCTATAGAAAATCACATCCATATTCCATTTCACTGGCCACGTCGTGTTCTTTAAGAGTCCTTGTACTAGGGACTCGATGAATTCCTCTTGACTTTCATTTCCAAAATCTATCTTTTCTGTCGGAGTTAGCTTTACCATGACGACCCCATTACTTTTATCTAGATAGTTTCCAATAAGTTCACAGTCTCCGTCCTCATTCCGTAACATTCCAGTAGGACAGTAGATTGTTCTGCAGATTTTCTGTTCCTATAAAGGAAAACAATATGTTTCAAGGAAACAGGCTAAATAATTTAGGTGTACACAAGAATATAACGTGATGGTGTTCCACTTGTACAGTAGATTGTTGTTTTACGGATTTTCTGTCTCTATAAAAGGAAAAAAATATATTTCAAGGAAACATCCTGGAACACTTTAGGCACAAGAATAACGCGATGGTGTTCCACTAGTACAGTAGATTGTTGTTTTACGGATTTTTTGTCTCTATAAAGGGGAAAAATATATTTCGAGGAAACATGCTGAACACTTTAGGCACAAGAATAACGTGATAGTGTTCCACTAGTACAGTAGATTGTTGTTTTACGGATTTTCTGTCTCTATAAAGGGGAAAAAATATATTTCAAGGAAACATGCTAAACACTTTAGGCACAAGAATAACGTGATGGTGTTCCAGTAGTACAGTAGATTGTTTTGCAGATTTTCTGTCCCTATAAAGGAAAAACAAATATATTTCAAGTAAACATGCTAAATAATTCAGGCACAAGAATAACGTGGTGGTGTTTTAGTATAACATTAGATTGTTTTGCAGATTTTCTGTCTCTAAAAACGAAAACAAGTATAATTCAAGGAAACATGCTAAATACTTTAGGCATAAGAATAACGTGATGGTGTTCCAGTAGTACAGTAGATTGTTTTGCAGATTTTCTGTCCCTATAAAGGAAAAACAAATATATTTCAAGTAAACATGCTAAATAATTCAGGCACAAGAATAACGTGGTGGTGTTTTAGTATAACATTAGATTGTTTTGCAGATTTTCTGTCTCTAAAAACGAAAACAAGTATAATTCAAGGAAACATGCTAAATACTTTAGGCATAAGAATAACATGGTGATGTTCCAATGGAACAGTAGATTGTTTTACGGATTTTCTGTATCTAAAAAGGAAAACAAATATATTTCAAGGAAACATACTAAATACAATGTACTTTAGGTACAAGAATAACGTGGTGATGTTTCAGTATTACAGTAGATTGTTTTGCAGATTTTCTGTATCTAAAAACGAAAACAAATATATTTCAAGGAAACATACTAAATACAATGTACTTTAGGTACAAGAACAACGTGGTGATGTTTCAGTATAACAGTAGATTGTTTTGCAGATTTTCTGTATCTAAAAACGAAAACAAGCATAATTTAACCCTTTCCCAAACAAGACCTTGTTTTGACGTCCCTAATAGAATAGGCTTGAGAAAATATTGCGACAAAAGAAGAAACTGCTGATAACCAGCAGTTTCTCCTTTTGTCTCAATATTTTCTGTGCAATATCTTACGCAATTCTTATAGTTGTCAACATTTATTTTGTCATTTGTAGCAGCTTTCAAAGTGGACTACCCTAAAATTTTGCCATTTGGGAAAGGGTTAAGGAAACATGCTAAATACGTGGTGATGTTCGAGTTGGACAGTGTATTGCTTTGCAGATTTTCTGTCCCTATAAAGAAAATCATAATGTGTCTAGATCTTGCCAAAGGTCTTTCATAGAATTTGAAACATGTATGTTTCAAGAGCAACCAGTGCTTGATTGGAGTTTTAACCAGGATCCATGCTACTCTTTAACGGTTATTTCTTGTCATGAAGCAGCTATTTGGAAGCAGCTATTTGAGAACAACATGGTTTTTGATCCGATTGCGTGTATACGCAGGCTGATCTTGAGCCATGTTGGGCTCAAGAGCCTTATTGGACATTTTGTCAGATACTGGTTCAAAACTATTTCGAGGAAATAAGCTAAATAATGTAGGTAATTTAGGTGTGAACTCATTGTAGAATTGTCTCATCGAGACAATGTGAATGAGTACCCAAAACATAGCGTTTGGATTTCAAATAACAAATTTAACCTGTCTTCACCACCTCTTATCTGTTGCTCTGCCTCTTGAGTCTATGAATGGTATGAATAAGACATCTAACCGCCATACTGATAGGGGTAAATGGGTTATTTTTCCTGTATAGTGAATATTTCTCATAGATATCGTCGGTGGGGAGTCAAACCCTCATAACTCCAGCTTATTCAAGCTGTAGTTACGAGGCTTTGACTTCCAACCAGCGATATATTTTAACCTATGATCCATTTAATGGTGCCAAGTCCAATAATTTAAAGAAAACTACGCCTCTCTTACAAACCGTCGTGCGTCTTAGTACGGTGCGTTGTGTAATTCTGTTTGATGTAAGTGAAAGAGGTGTAAATCAAATGAATTCTTAAAAAGGATAAGTAGACATCACCAAAAAAGTTTGATGGACAGCCGTGAGCCTAAAAACTTTGTATACTCAGCAAAAGAGCAAACGCATCACTTTTTAAAATTGCATAACTTATTTATTGTCAAAGATTTAGATTTATAATTTGGCATATGTTTATCCCACAAGTTTCTGCACTCATTCATAAATTTATTTTAAAGTTCTTCTTACGTAAACGCGTCATATGAAAGGGGGACCAAAACGGTTTTTCGGCTCGTGTAACTTGTGATCTTTTTAAATAATTTTTGTTTGAATTGATTTTGAAAGCTGGTTTATTTATGGGTTTAAGTCTGAAAAATCAATCCCTTATCTAACGTACCAAGGGCTGTTCATGGACAACGTAGCTCGCATAGACGCACCTTTTTAAAAGAAAAGGTCAAATTTTCAAGGTCAAGGTCACAAGGTAAAATTTTATGGGCTCAGATGAAGGGTCTTGGTGGGACCTGTCTATGTGTGAAATATCATGACTGCATCTCATACAGTTCATAAGATATAGACCGATACGTTTTTGTCTAAGTAACCTACGTCGCCGTCGGCGCCAACAATAGCACTAACAACACTAGTGACGAAACATTACCTCTGCGGGAATAAATTACGCGCCCACAAAAGTGTTAAAGCCGTCGGTTTGTTTAAGGAAGGGTAACTTTTCTACACAGGAACTCTTTCAGCCAGTACATTTACGGTTTGAAAGTTATGCCTGAATTACCAATTCTAATCAAATTTCAGACTTTATGAACTTTAGAATAAAGGATGTCCTTATTACAATTTCAATATTTCATAACAAACTGTAGCATTTACTATCAAATTTTATAGGATTCTTATCGAATGGTTGTAGTCGACATGTGCAAATTTTGAACGTATTCTGTAGATTCGTTAAAGAAATATTAACAAAGATCTGAGTGATGCGTTAGCAGTTTTGCCGCGTACTGCCCTTGAATGTAAAAAAATAGCTGTTTTGTCTTTGTGTTCACTATAACATCTACACATTTTGATACATCTTGACAAAACCTTCTTAAAATGTTGGTCATGACAAGACCTTCCATGGATGTATTCTTTAACTTGATCTGAATCTCACATTTAGAGTTATGTACCCTTGAAATTGACGAAAACTGCCGTTTTTGCTTTATGTTCGCCATAATAGCCATAAATGTTGACCAATTTTAGCAAAACCCTTTTACAAAATGTTGGTGACTGTAGGATTTTGCTTCAGATATTTTTTTGTTTGTTTGTATGTTTGCTTAATTGTAATTTCATGTCTAGAGTTATGTGCCCTTGAATACGACAAAATTGCCATTTTTGACTTTATTTTCCCTCTTTCAGCCAGAAATATTGACCAATGGAAACAAAACTTAGACAAAACATTTTGGACTATAAGACCTTGCAAAGGTGCAATATTTAGCTTGATCGGAGTCTTACATCCATAGTTATAGGCCCTGGAATTTTACAAAATTGCCTTTTCGACCATGTTTTCTCTATGATTACCACAAATATCGACAGATTATGACAAAACTTAAACGAAATGTTGTTGACTGTAAGACTTTATATATGTGATTTTATTTGGTTTGATCGGACGCAAACAGTCGGAGTTATGTGTCCTTGAATTTAACGCAATTGTCGTTTTCGACTTTCTTTTGCATCTTAAAGCCAGAATTATGGATGAATTGAGCCAAAGCTTAGATAACATTTTGGTTACTAAAAATCTTGCTTCAGTGTAATTGTTAATTTAACCGAATTCTTATATCCAGAGTTATGTGACCTTGAATTTGGCAAAACTATTAGGCATTGATTTTTCTATAAAGGCCACAAATATGAATCAGTTAAGACGCAACTTTGAAGAAATGCTGGTGACTATAAGATTTTATATATGTGATTTTTATAGTCTGATCGTACTCAAACTTTCGGAGTTATGTGCCCTTGAATTTATCAAAATAACAGTTTCAACTTTCTGTTGCATCTTATATCCACAGTTATGGACGAATTAAGCGTTATTGGACAAAAAATTGGGTACTATAAGATGTGTGTGATTTTTTAGCTTGATCGAAACCCTTGAATTTGACAAAATGCCCCTTTCGGCCATGTTGTTACGATACAGTCTAAACTATTGACCAATTAAGACGAAACTTGGCAGAAATATTCGTGACTGTGGGATCGGAATCAAGCATTCAGAGTCATGTGCCCTTGATTTAGACAAAATTACATATACGGCTTTAATTTTTTACAATTATAGCCACACATATTGGTCAATTATATAAAAACTTACACAAAATGTAAGTAACTGTAAAATCTTTTAAATATCTGATTTTTAGCTTAATTTGAACATCACAGCTAGAGTTATGCACCCTTGAATTTGACAAAATTGCCTTTCCGAGCCACAAATAATTACCAATTTAGACGAAACTTTTAAGAAATGTTGGTGACTGTTGAAGCTTGCATAAGGGCGATCTTGTTAGCTTGATCGGAATCAAACATTTAGAATAATGTGCTATTGAAATTTTACAAAATTGCATTTTCAGTATTTTTTCAGTTATAACAGCCACGAACATTGACTTATAAAAAGAAAACTTATACATAATGTTGATGACTATAAGAGCTTTTATCGGTGCAATTTTCATCTGTTTAGCAATGTCACGTCTAGAATAATGTGCCATTGAATTTTTCAAAATTGCCACTTTCCACAAAATGTAGACAAAATGTTGGGGACCATAATATTATGTGCAATTTTTAATTGATCGGAATCACACATCTTAAGTTACAAATGTAATATGTGTCATTGAATGTGACAAAATTGCCTTTTTTAACTTTTCTTTCACTATATAACAGCTACAAATATAAACCAATCAAAACGAACCTTTGCTGAATTGTTTATGCTTGTATTATCTTTGACGTTTAATGTTTTGATTCATAAAATTCAGTTTATCGAATAAATATAATGGCCAAACGTTAAATAAACTAAATAAAACACAATTATTTACCCCACCCACCACTTTTTCCTCTGTGATTTGATCACGCGCTTTTTTAAATGTCATGATATTTAGTTTGTCATCAGGGTCTAGCTTTTGTCTTACATTTTGTGGGACCTAGATTATTACTAATGCAATATCTTGAACTCTACGTGGATTTTTTTCATCTAAAAGAATAAAACACCACAATTTCCCCACCCACCAATCTTTTTCTCTCTATTGTAGTCTTAATACAAAACACAATGACATGATTTTTTGATTTTCTTTATTTTCCGGCCTTTGGCTAACATTCTGTGACAATTCAATTATTTCAAATGCAATATCTTGAGCTCTAACTCGAATTAGAGCTTTTTGAGCTTTGCTCGTAGTACAACCTCTATATATGAAAAATACCGAAAAATAATTATGACAATCGATGTGTATTATTCCTGTAAATATACATGTCAAATTTTATAACGGTATGATGATAATTATAAAAGTTATGCCCATTTGTAAAATTACGGGTTAGAAATTTTGTAAATTTAAGCCGCCATTTTTCGTATTATTTTTCATTTTACAGCTGTCCATCAAAGTTAAATGATTAGAGCAATGTCTTAAGATCATGAAAACATATGATGGAAACCTCTTTCACTTACATCAAGCAGAACCTAAAAAAATGGACATAATGCACCGTACTATCTTTTTAAATGGTACGTTTTAAAACTGCAAAATCGCACGATTTATAAAATGCACGACGGGTTGTAAGAGCGCCTCAAAATATTGTCCGGTCAATTCTTTGCTGCGTGCAGTCTGCGTCGTGGTTGCGTCCACCAAAATCGTACGTTGCACGTGCGTGCATCGCACGACTAAACGTACGTTTTAGACGCAGACCGCACGCAGGAGCAGGTACGACCGGTTGTAAGAGAGGCTTAATATGCTGGCACTAAGGGATCCCCACCGTTAAACGGAGCAACAGATAAGAGAGGCGAGTGAATTCTAATTTTGTTATCCCAGAACCGACCCATATTATGTCGATGAGACGATTCCAATGAGTTCCCAAAACTCCGGGTTTGATAAACAATATAATTGAGCCGGGATCTGGAAAAACGTCCCTTACATGTATAGCATTTTTTTCAAAATTGAGTTTCAAGATCGGCCTGTTGTGAAATGGAGTCCAATTTGCATCAATGCTGCTCTTTTTAAGTTACTACAAGTCACCAAGAAGCTATTGGAGAACAATATGGATCCTGATCAGACTGTGCGTATGCACAGGCTGATCTGGATCTATGTTGGGCTCAAAAGCATTAAGGGACGTTTTTCCAGATCCTGGCTCAATTATAAAATGCTGCATTTTGAAAAGCTTCCACTCCCTCTTATCTGAAGTTCTGGTGAAAAACCGTTACCTTTGGTGTTTTGTCGGTCCTTTTCAGGCAGATCTCGTTCTGTTTGTTCGGGTCGGGAGACTTATTAACGGTAAGCATCCTCTTCGCGTCAAGAAGAAAGAAAAACGAATTATAGTAGGACGTTCTTTTATCGACATCGGCACACACTAGAAATATCGAGTACTTCTTTGAATTTCCACACAGGGAGCAAAAAGCGTTCGTGTATACGACACTTGTGTCTAAATCTATGGCGGGGGAATAGAGTCCACTTTCGCAAAGACTTTGTATCACGTCGAAGTTCAAGTTAGGCGGATTAAAGCTAGGAGGGAGAGTAATAGATTGACTCGTACATTTGTCTATTTTGTCTCTAAAACAACGGTTATCTTTCAATGCTGAAAAATCAGTAAAATTGAAATCGATGTGACATCCTGGTGGAATATATCCCGTTTCTAGAAAATTCAGGAATTTGGTAACAGAGTTATCTGCTACTGAATCCGACAAAGACTCTCGACAGATAAGGTTTGGTGAAAATGATTCGGTGTTACGTAAATGTATACCATGACAGCGTGCACACAAAACATTCTTGTAAATTGCACCTGTATCCCAGGAAAACACCGGGAAATACGAACCCAGTGGTGTAACGTCGATGTCATCGCATGTTGGATGAAGGACAACTTTGGGTGAGATTCTAATCGGTGTCGTATCGACGCATCCGCCTTCTGGTTCCCCTACGATGGTTTTGAAAGCCGGGACCAAGCCGTCTATCATTTCTGGTTGGCCCAGACGTGTGTACAAACATTCAGTCAACTTGGTGGTCGGTTGTGGTTCACTGGCAGATTTGTGGTCGTCAGGAAAGCAGCAATTGTCATTCTCTTTACAATCAGGGTGACAGGAACAGCCTGAGGATTATCAGAGCTACAGCTAAGAGGGGGCGATGGCTTTTCAAAATGAAATAGTTCACTCAGGCTTTATCAAATCCTTTGTTGTGGGTACTCATTGGAATCGTCTCGTCGAGACGATTCAAATGAGTACCCACAACATAGGGTTTGGAATTCAAATAAAAAAGTTAGAATACCTCAATCCCCTCTTATCTGTCGTTCTGTATTATAACGTTCTTTTAGTGCCGTTGTCAATTTTCGTTCTGGGGCCATATACACCAACATGTCTGAATTGATTGTCTAAATCGAAATTACATTACAAGCCATCTGATTGGACGGGACGCATGTCTCGGCCAATCGGATGGGTTGTTGTGTAATTCTTAAGGTCAATTTGGAATTCGACTGTTTGGTGAATAGCCATCTTTGATTACAAACAATTCATACTTATTGTCATAACGGCCATATTGTCTACAGTAAAATGTTCTTGTCGAAGTAAAAATATAGCCTCGATGATATCAAAGTAACGTCTTACAGTTAATAAGAACAGAAAACCCAAAATTTGTGCTGTTATAAACTCGTAAATGTATAAAACAGCATGCTCACGTGTTCGGTTAGATCAACGAAACTGGAGTGTTTTATGTCAAAATTTGCATATTTTTGGAAATATTTCAAGTTCTACATAATAGAATTTGATAAAACTCCCTCATTGTATAAAGCAACATGTCCTGGTAATAATTCAAAAAGAAAATGTACAGGTCAGCGCCCTTATTAGAGAATTACAGCATTTTTTATCAGCTATACATGAATAAAATGACGCAAAACAGTGGTAACTGCATACACACTTACGACTGTCTTACTTCAAATAATCGATTTCCATCTTGAGGAAATCAGCTTCGCATAATAAATACACTTTCATCGTCGAAAAATGTAAATTGAAATAACGTGTTATATTATTGAAAATATGGTAGCGAAACATATTGGTACGAAACATTTAATTTACTACCGTAATGACCGAGTGTTCCGAAAAACTGGAGCATATTCCCTTAAAGGGACATTTCATTCCAATTTCAATTTTTTAAGTATGTCTTAATGCCAATATTGGTTATTCTAATGAGTATAAATACTATTAGTTTTTCGAAGCTGTTGCCAATAAGCGAGAAACACGCATTTAAAGTTGAGACATAATCTATAAATTGCATATAAATCCGAACAGTTGTCCACAACAATTTGTTCAATTTTAACACAAAAATATAAATTTCTCGCAAACGGTGCAATATTTTGGCTTGAAATTTTCAGGATTTTCAGAAGGAAATATTCTCTTTCAGATAAGAATAAAAGTAAATTTTATGACAAAAAATATACATGTAAATGATAAAAATCAAACTCTTCGTATGTATAATTAGTATGAATGCGCAAACTCATTTTTGTCCAAATTGTATCTTGGTCGGCAAATATTTGTGGGTGTCAGAATAAAATTAAAGTTGAAATGGCGACTTAGCTTATGGCAGTGCACCCCTAGTGAGGTTCGCGCGACGTCGGAATTATTTGGGCGATGTTGAAAACATTCGGCGGTGGAACTTTCCATCGCTGAATGTTTACGACCGCGCCCGAATAGGTTGGGATATATAACGACGACGCTCGAAAAAAAAACCGATGTTTTATGAATCTCAAAATGGCCATATTACGCGTATTCTACCCTACTAATTCAAGTGCATGCCATTCAGGAATAGAAATTTCGATAATGCTAAAATTACCAACCATGTTCTCTCCAGGGTCAATGTTTTTAGATAATGTATTTTTGATTCTTGGTCAGGATCTTGTATACTGTAAAGAGAACCAAGATCTTTGCTGGAAATGTGTTATCTAGCCTACTTTTGACACATTTTTTTCTGATAAAGGTTTCCATTTTTATTAGAAATAACTTAGAATTATTACAAAGAAGTTTTATTGTTTTGCTAAAGATACGAGCTCAAGGACTTTTAGGTTAAAGAGTACTTATGACAATAATTCATTCAAAGAAATAATAATTGAAAAATAAAAACACAAAAAAAACTTTCATATTTTAACATTATTAAATAACTGTTTTTTTTTTGTGATTGTTTATTTTTTGCATGGAGTCGTGTTTTTTCTTAATACGTCCTTTGAAGAGTTGAAATAAAAAACAACAACAACAACAAAAAGCCATAACTTCTACTTCTTTTAAAAGTCCCTTTAAGAGTACATGGTGTCCCAAAAGTAAGGTAACAATTAAAGTGTGCCAGTTCTGCTAATTCTTAACCGATTATCTCCGAAAAGCTATCGACACGTGCACAATTAATGAAATAATGCTTGCCACACTCATCAACAATAGATCTATGTACATGTATATGCAAAAAGCGTTATTGTTGACGCCATTGATATCCCATCAACATTACGTCACAACCTACCTACTCACAGAGTATGTTTGTGGTAAAAAAAAACATAATCATTTTTATGATTCAACATCTCCAATATGTGTACAAAGGAAAGTTTTATGTGTTATGTTTAATCCGCCCAATGATTTCTTTTTATTTGAACATAATGTTGTAAAGTAACATTTCCTGAACAAAATATAAAAAAAAAATCAGGGTAAGTTTCCTAACTCGTTTTCGTGTCATAGTTGTCCTTGACTAGTAATGACCATTTTCGCAAAATTACCCCTATGTTTTAAAGTCATATAGCAAGTTATTCTGAATGGATAATTTCAAATGTTATATCAATTTAGAGACTTAACGTATTCACAAAAGTGATAATATGATTGAATGAAATAGGGCATATTTAAAACCCATTTTTAGGAAAAAAAATATAGGAAAAGTTGAAAAATCACATTTTTTTGTAGAAAATGTTGCAACTTTTTTGCAATTCGCCAAAAAATACCCAATGAATATTTTTTTCTTTGGATATTTTGAAGATAATTCAAAGAGCTACTTTTACGTAAAAAAATAAGCGCAACTTTCCATGCAAATGATAAAGATATTTTACTTATTTTACCCCACCCACCCTTTTATAGCCTAATTTTGACAAAAACACGTATACTTTAAAAAAAATCTAAAATTTTCTGGCAGATGTTTACATCTAGAACAACAAAATACTTCATTTGACATTCACCATCACAAAAAAGGGGAGCGTTTCGCTTTAAAAATTGGATGAAAATTGTAGCATGGGCATTTGGTGCACATGTAGGCATAAGACCGAAAACTTCCCAGAGCACAGAAATTATCTCCGCTTTACATGACACTTTAAAGTCCAGCAATGTCGAGCAGAATTTCGCCCGAACAAGCTTCAATCGAAGTCTTCAGTATACAGAACTTTTATGTTTTATTTAAAGAAAAATGATAAAATTGAAGTATTTGTCCTAATTTTGAGATCAAGTATAACGCTTCTAAAGACTCTTGTCAGTGGGTACAGCCTGGACTTGAATTCACTACATTATTTTCTGTGGGGACACTTGTAGTCTAATTTGTATTTCCAAGAGCCAGAGTATAATTCAATGTTGTTATCAACCATTCGGAGATGATGTAATAAGTTATATGTACACCTGAGGCGATTAGTAACCCTTTCCCAAACAAGACCTGGATTTGACGTCCCTAGTAAAAAAATGCTTGGGAAAACATTGAAACAAAAGAAGAAACTGCTGATTACCAGCAGTTTCTCCTTTTGTCTCAATATTTTCTATGACATATTTTACACAAATCCTATGTTTAATAACATCCATTTTGTCATTTGTGGCAGTTTTTGAAGAAGATCACCCTAAAAATTTTGCCGTTTGGGAAAGGGTTAAAAACTTATGCACAAGCAGATATAAAGGAAATCGCAGAATGGACGTAATCTGGCGAACGTCATTTGCTATCAAGAAGACGGGATGTATTCGTTTAATTATAAATAAAATTTGTAATTGTATTACTAGTATATTGTAATGAAACTTCTTTTATTTATTTCTACACATAACATTCTGTTCTGCTAGTAATATTACGTAAGTACAATTCATGTATTAGCCAATATTTAAAGAGCTAAATGTTTCAACCTCATTTTTGGGACACCCTGTATATAAGCAAATGAAAATTGACCCCTTTCCATTATCGTTTTAGTCCGTACCCGCAGAATACTTCCGGTAATCCGAGTCTTCTCTGATGAAAATTCGCTCGTTGATTTTTGGATGTCGCTATTTACATCAGAGCGCTGTCAAATTAAAAAGAAAAAGTTCGACAAAAGTTATGTCGCTTGAATTTTCTTTTGCAAAAATTTTGGAATTTTCTTTTGCATTTGTTTTTGTTTAATTCCATTCACTTGTAATTGACGTGTGTAACATCTTTGAACTTGAAGCATTCTAAAACAAATCCGTCCGGTAATGGGTTGAAATGGAGATAAAATTCTTACCCTGACAGCAAGAGATGAACCCTGGTTCAACCCATTCATGCGTTCTCACTTCTGCGCTAGTGGCATTTACATCGCAGATATCCGCAAAGGGACATAAACCGTGGACCAAATCGGCGATTGTCTCCCTTACGTCGAACTTCGGTGATTCAGTGACACCTGCGCGTGACCAGGTCATGGTATCCAGTTGTATTACCACGCACAGAAATAGTTCGCGCATCTTCTTGGGCATTCTTCTCTGAAATATGATCACGTGGGTATCTAATTCCAAATTCATGAACAAGGCGTTTGAAGTATGTCCTTTCATTCTTAAACTAAGGGAGATGTAAAAAAAAAAGGGATTTCGCAAAAAATACATGCATTACGCAATTTCGACTGATTGCTGCCCATTTAAAGAAGACTTTCGCAGTGTACTCGAAAAATGATCCCTTGCTACTCATCAAATAGAAATCGTTGAAATAAACCAATGCTTTTGATACACAACAATGCTTTTAAAAAATCTTTTGACATGGCACTTAAAGGTAATTCTTTTTATAATATTCGTGATATTAAAAGCGAAGAAATACAAATATACATTTTAATAAATTCAAAATGTCTAATAAATGATTTACCTGTTCTTAAGGCTAACTATTTCTTCCTAAGAGTTACAGAATGTTTCCAAGAGCAAACGAAAATGAGTTTAAAAAAATTAGTTCGGGCCATTTATAAAGCAACTGGTAGACCTTCATGAGATAAGAATGGATGAAGACCTTCTATTTTTTTCATATTTCAAATCCAAACCCCATATTGTGGGTACTCATTTGAATCGTCTCGATTAGACGATTCTAATGAATACCCGCAACATAGGGTTTGATGAACATTTTAGTGATTTTTTCATTATGAAAATCTATCACCCACTGTTATCTTTAGCTCGAACTAATATTGAGCTAATTATCACTTTCAAAGCAAGCTCAGCTGTTTATAGAAATAATGAGATCTAGTTATATTTTTCATATGACAGAAAGTATGATTTAAACATCATTTGTTTAGCTAACAAGTCTTCTGATCTTTTGTTCATGATTTGAAAAAGAGAAATAATGAACAAAATAGTTTTTTACTTATTTTATATGACATTGTTACTCAGTTCGTTATGAAATGAAATTGTCATATTAACCCTTATCATGCTGTTTAAGTCATATCCCTATTGTGACCAAAATTAAGCTTTGACAGGCAGTATTGACTAAGATCAGCCTGCACAGACGTGCAGTCTGATCTTTGCTTATGCTTCCTACTTTATACTTAGCCATCGTTGAAAAAGTAATGTGATACAAATTAATTTAAATGTCTCCTAACAAATATTGGTTTATTCGCTCCAAAACAAAAATTGAAGTCATTGGGACAAGGGTCAATCAAAACACGGCCACTCCATTAGTTTCTTCAAATACTTTCCCAACAATGCTTACTCTGACTTCAATTAAAAAAGTTTAAAGTTACACGTGTACAGAGGAAAAGAGATTAGCATTGTCTTAAACTACTCCACCCATCATAAGATACCAAACATTTAGTACAACTTCGGCATAGGCCTAATTTGTAGCAACGAATTTATCTGGGTTTTCAAAATTCAAATATCCAACTTAGTTTCTGTTGACTTGTCACGAAAAACGCCAAAGATGGGGCGAAATTGCACAAAGCATGCATAATTGAACATTATCTAAAGATGGACAAAATGTATTAAAGTACAATTATTGTTTCACGTGTACATGCCCAAATATATATATATCAACTTGTCAGTCATCCTTATATCATTTGAAACAATTTTCGAATGGGAAGACTGGGGATATGGATAGGGTTTAGAGTAGTGGGCAAGTCTCATGATTTATTCATCGACTCTCTATTGTAGCTTCTTCCACAGCCACAAATTATGTGCCGTGACTGTATCGCTATGTCAGAGCGAAACTATTGTATCTGCATTTTTTCTAAAATTGTTTTTTTATTATTATTTAAACCCTTTATCAAACTAGGATACATATGTGGATGAAATATTAGACATCAAAATTGTCTGGAAAACCCTTTTTTACATGTATGTTGTGCAAAATTTTGCATGCACAGTGAAAACAATGATCTCAGCGTGAAACTATTGTATCTACACTTAAATTTTGTGAGGTTGAATGATATTACTATTTGTCATGCTTAAAGGCACTATAAAGTTTGTGTAGGGCCCCTACAATAGTTTCACACTGACACTCCAATGTTTAGGTTTAGAATGAAATTATTGTATGTGCATGATAGTATCAATATGAACATTATTTTCTTAAAAGAAGATTATTTATGATTTTTATCATACTTTTCATACCTTTTTGTAAAATTACCTGAATAAAATATTTAGCTAACGACAAAAAATAAAGGAAAGCAGTATTTCAGAAGGTAAACGGACAAAAAGTCATTTTTCCTGGGAAATATATATGATACACAAACTTTATAGTGCCTTTAAGCATGACAAATAATGATATTATTCAAGCATTTGAGTCTACTTAGATTGTAGGAAATTAGGATGTAGGTGTAAATACAAAAGTTTCACACTGCCATTTTAAACAGAAAGTCAGTGTGAAACTAAATGTAAGTGACATTTTCCATATGCTTGTGGATTTTGTCTCCGATACATGTATATCTGATATTAAAAGAATTAAACAGTTTTTACACTCTCCTGTAAAATTTGGAAAATTTAGATACAATAGTTTCGCTCTGACATAGCGGTATGTCTTTTCGCTTTGCGTTTGAGAAATCCAAGCATCCTGTCCCACATTGCTGTACAGTTTGTGAGGTTGACATGACTGTTCCATGATAAGTTCGGACATGACTTGGGTAAGAATCTCATTTATCTATTTTACCAGAATTAGGCTATTTGTTTAAAGGGCAAACATGGTACTATCAAAATGTCCTTTAATCCATTACCAGACGGCAAAAACTAGAATCTAATCAAATCTAATTCAAAGATGTTGCAGAATACAATTTCAAGTGATCGGTTTGGTCACTTGGGATAGCAAACATTGTTGAAAAAAATAAAGAAATTCCAACAAGCAATTTGTCAATGTTTGTCAAAAGCTTCTTTCTCGCGGGGCGTCCAAAAGAAAAGGAGTCTTTGTGTGGTAATGGGGTAAAGAATGTAACAAAGACATCGCCACATTACCGTTGTAGGGTGGTGTGACACCTTAGAGGGGAGGGTTCGATAGTTTTACTCCAATCGGCCTAACTGATACAATATCAACATTTTTAAACAAATGTTTATTCATTTTTGCATCAAAGATGCTTTATGTTTTGGAATTCATATATTCGCCTTGTTGAAAGCGTAAAAATGATTACCAAGAAAATAAAAACGGACAAAATGAACACAAATTATTTCCAGAGTAGACTGCTCGAAAATACAACTTCCTGGAGATTGTAAACAAATTATTTTACAACTTCTTCGTGTGATGAATTTAAGGTGTGTACACCTCGTCAGATCACTGTGTTAGTATTGTCTTCAATTTATTTTGCTTTTATGATTTGTCAAGATCGAAAAGAGGGGCATAACATATCTATCTCAAAGGAAATGGACTTGTTGTTAAATTCGTACCCCAACCATTTCGCACATTCAATTCATAGTGTAAGCTCTAATCTTGCGATTAGCAAATTGTGTGTGATTTCATATTGTATGAGCAAGATATTTCTGATATCTTTATTGAATTGTTGTCCCTTTTTTACTTTCTGTGTTCATTTCTTGAATGGAAACAACACAATGAAGGTTTGTCAGAATTCACAAAGGCCCTGCACTTAGATCTACCAATATTGGTGATATAAAGGGAAAACATATTTGTATGCTATAGCACAGAAATATATAGTCAATAGAAGAAAATTCTGGTAATTAGCATTTTCTTCTTTTGTTTTAATATTTTTTTCCAATGAAGGATCATCTAGGCAGATACATAATCATTGCCCAGTTCAGATTGAATTTGTATGTGCTTGTTTAGGCCCTTTGAAAAAAAAAAGTTCCAAAGATTAAATCAGGGCTACAGATAAGATGGGGTAATGACTTTTAAAAGAGCACTATTTAATTTATCATTCACCAAACCCTTTATTGTTGGTACACATTGGAATGTTTTCACAGAGACAATAAATTCCAATGAGTTCCCACAACAAAGGGTTTGGAATCAAAATAAAACATTTAGAATGCCTTTACCACTTCTTAAATGTTGCTTTGATTAATTCCATGAAAAGCTGACTTTCAAAGTACCCAAGAAGGGGAATGCCATTAGGGAAAAGAAGAAAATGCTGATGATGTTGTGTCAATTGTCAATATTCTGTTTTCAGTACAGTATTACTTCCACTCTGTTCTACAAAAGTCAATTTTTTTATAACTTTATAGCATATCTTTTCCAACAGAATGTGACGGCTGAACAAAATAAAGTTGAGAGAAAATGGGGCAGTATGCTAGTGTATTCATAACCCCAGATAATAAAGCCATTTCCAAAGTAACAAATCCTAGCAAACCTAACTGGATCACAGCTCATGCTATAGCTGCAGAATGTGAGTACCCACAACTTAATAGTGTCATAAGGTTCTACTTTTAACCCTTTCCCAAACAGCAGACTTCTAATATGATCCAATTCAAAAGCTGCAGCAGACGACAAAAGGGATGTTGTTAAACATAAAATTTGTTTAATAGCACAGAAAATATTTAGACAAAAGGAGAAACTGCTGGTCATCAGCAGTTTCTTTTTTTGTCTCAATGTTTTGCTGGTCATCAGCAGTTTCTTCTTTTGTTTCAATGTTTTCCCAAGCCATTTTTAATAGAGACATGAAAATCCAGTCTTGTTTAAGAAAAGGTTAAGAAAGCGTAAAGGCTTTTTGTTCAGCTGTATGTGGTAAGAGGCGTTAAAGGGTTTTTAAAGTGCCAAATATTATTTTGTGTTGACCAAACCCTGTGTTGAGGGTACTCATTTGAATTTTATCGTCAAAATGAATCAACTGAATACCAACAGCATGTGGTTTTTAACCCTTTCCCAAACAAAACCTGGTTTTGATGTCCCTAGCAGAAAAAGCTTTGGAAAACATTGAGGCAAAAGAAGAAACTGCTGATTATATTTTCTTACCTATATTGTACACAAATTATTTCTTTTTCAATGTCCATTTTGTCGTCTGCTGTAACTTTCAAATTGGACCACCCTAAAATTTTGTCGTTTGGCAAAGGGTTAATCCATTTCTAAGGAGAAGCTAATCTTCTATTTTTTGTTGCAATGATAAAAGAAAATTACAGGAGAAGGAAAAAAGAATCATATCTAATTCTTCTTGAACTTAAATATATTTGTGAGATTTTTTTTACTCAAAATGAATTGAAACATTAGAATTCATTTGCAGATCCAGAGGGGGTTTGGGTGTTCAAGCAAACCCTCCTCTGAAGCCTGCATGATTTGTTCATTTTCGCATAGATAGATCTATGAAATTATTCACTCAGTCAAAATTGTGTAATATTAGGATCAGTATTTTCTCCTCTTATAAATCTCAATATTTTCTCAAACATAACCTTTACATTCAGGACATCAAAACAATGTCTTGTTTGGGAAAGAGTTAACAAACTAGTTTTGTTTTGCAGTGAGTATAGCAGAAGTAGAGAGATTATGGATTCGTTTTCAACAACTCGGGTGTTCGAGAGAGGGAGAACTCTCAGATGAGTCCATCAGAAAGTCAGAATATGGGACCAATGTGTTCATGAGAAATGTAAGTGGACTTGATAATTATTTGTTACTTGTTTCTCATGTGTTTTTTGCCTACTCTTCATACAATTTAGAAACATTATCACAAAAATTGTTTAGAATATTCCCTGGAAATCTTAGCATGCTAAATTATTTCCGTTGTAAACAATATAGGCGATATTGCATCTTATGGTACTTTAACCCTTTCCCAAACAAGACCTGCTTTTGACGTCCCTATTAGAAAAGACTTGGGAAAACATTGGGACAAAAGAAGAAACTGCTGATAATCAACAGTTTCTCCTTTTGTCTCAATATTTTCTGTGCTATATTGTACACTAATCCTTTCTTTTTTTTACTTCAAAATGGTCGTCTGCAACAACTTTCAAATCGGAAGGCTCAGAAATTTTGTCATTTGGGAAAGGGTTAAAAATGCTTGGGCTTACAGGTGTTACAGAATAAGTTGAAATATAATGATTATACTGGAAGTGCATTACCCAGGTCTTACCTTAATATTTTGTTTGATTATAATATTTGATAATGAATTATCTTTTTTTTTCAACATTCAATTTGTCTTGTGAAGCAGCTTTCAAAATGGAACACACGAAAATTTTAACATACTGTGGGAAGGGGTAAAACAAGGGTGTCGTCTCACTTTGCCAACTTTGGGTTTGAAAATAGGTGTTTGGGGGAAATTTGTGTTGGCAAAGTGGGACCAGGGTAACAAGGTGTTAATTAGCCTTCGACAATATCGATATTCGATTTTGTAGCTCAACTGGACTAATTTTAGCAGTTAATATTTTAAATAAATTTATGTTTGAACTGGAATAAATGATAATTATCATTCGTCCCTTAGAGTGACATTTCACAGAATTTCTTTTCATAAATGTTACTTTCATTTTTATCTGAAAGAGCACATTTCCTTATGAAAATCCTGAAAATTTCAATTCAAAATATTGCACCGTTTACTAGATTTATGTTTGAACTGGAATAAATGATAATTATCATTCGTCCCTTAAAGTGACATTTCACAGAATTTCTTTTCATAAATGTTACTTTCATTTTTATCTGAAAGAGCACATTTCCTTATGAAAATCCTGAAAAATACTAGATTTATGTTTGAACTGGAATAAATGATAATTATCATTCGTCCCTTAAAGTGACATTTCACAGAATTTCTTTTCATAAATGTTACTTTCATTTTTATCTGAAAGAGCACATTTCCTTATGAAAATCCTGAAAATTTCAATTCAAAATATTGCACCGTTTACTAGAAATATATTTTTGTGTTAAGGTTAACTGAATTGTTGTGGGCAATAGTCCAGGGCCCGTTTTACTAACAAACTTACGAACATTTTTGAAACAACAACAAATCTGATTGGCCGAATAATTACTGTTATAATTTCTCTTTCAATCAGATGTGTTGTTACAAGGTTTTTGCAAAAATCTATGTTAGTAAAACGCGGCCCAGATGTATAAAATTTATGCACATTAGAATAACTAATCTTGGCATCAAATCATTCTTTAAAAAAATGAAATGAGAATGAAATGTTCCCTTAACCCTTTCCCAAACGGCCAAAATTCGGACTTCTCCTACATGAAAGCTTGTGAAAACAATAAAATAGATGTTGTTAAAGATACGATTTGTGTACAAAATAGCATAGAAAATATTGAGGCAAAAGGAGAAACTGCTGGTTATCAGCAGTTTCTTCTTTTGTCTCAATGTTTTCCCAAGCCATTTCTATCAGGGACGTCAAAACCAGGTCTTGTTTGGGAAAGGGTTAAGGTTTGTTATGTTTGTCTGTTGTGAGATTTATTAATGAATTAAGGTTTCACTAATTCTAATTAAAGTGTTTGATAATGATATTTAATGTTGATTTTGAATGTTTCTTTAGTTGGCAATTAATAAAGCCATGTATAAAAGTCGGCTAGGAAAACCGTATGCTTCATATCACAATGGCGAATGCTGAAGTAAACATCAAATTCATTGAGAATAGAAGATGCGGTAGAACAATAGTTCATAATAACTTCATGTTTCGACTCAAAACGGAAAAATGTGAAAGCAGTTACTGGTACTGCGATGAACCCACATGTCCTGCTAGAATCAATTTGCGTCTAGATATCATTATGCCAACTAAGGTGAGTTCTTTCAGAAATACAGATACATATTTCATTAACATATTTAATAATTTTTATAAGATCAGACAATAGGCTTACCCTTTCAATATGTCATAATAAATATTTGTCAACATCATTAAAAAAGAGCAATCCATGAATGAGATTAAAATGTTGCAGTTCAACAATGGTGGTCGTCAAAACCATAGGAAGAGAAAATATCGTCAAATTGACTGGTGCCTAGCAAATCTGAAAGACCGGCTTCATGCCACAGAGATTGATCTGTTCCATTACGCTGATGCAGCTTCCTATCTAATTAAATTAGGACATTGAAATTAGGATTTTGAGACAAAAAAAAATTCATAAACATTTTGGGCGAAGAAAAAGTTACTCAAGTTGACCATATTTTTTTCTTTACCAACAATGTTTTTATGCTTTTGTAAGAGGACTGTTTCAAAAAATTAAAAAAAAACATTTTGGGCTAAGAAAAAGTTACCCATGTTGACTAATTGGTTCTTTTCCCACAATGTTTTTCATACACTATAGGTTTGATGTTTATGAATGATACTTGTAAATATAAAGTAATTCAATATGTATATAATCATACAGTAATATGTCTGTGTGTGAAAATAAATTAAAAAAGGTTTTGGTTTTTTTTCCAAATTAAAAAATGCTATGTTTTGATTTATTTAATCTTCCTAAAACGGAAAAATACACAATTTAAATACAGCCAGTAGAGCTACTTTGACAAAAGACACCCTTGTTTATCCAGGTAAATCATAGGTGCGAAAATATAATTAGTGGGCAAAGGGAAACTCCCCACAAAACCAATAGTTGGCAAAGTGAGACTGAACCAAAACAAGCATGTTAAACCTTTGACAATCAAGAACTGGTTTTGATGTCCCTAACAGAAATGACTTGGGAAAACATTGATGCAAAAGAAGAAAATGCTTATGATCGCATTTTCTCCTTTTGTCTCAATATTTTCAATGTAATATTTTACACAAATCTAATCATTAAAACCATCAATTTGTCATACATCTGCAGAAGTGTTTAAATTGGAACACCCTATGATTTTGCCATATGGGAAAGGGTTAAATGGAATTTAAAGTTACAACAGCATTCTTGTTGCAATATACAACAAAATGCTTACAATATATTTTTTTTCAAAAAGTAAAATTGATGTTTTCAGAAAAAAGTGTTATTGATTCATATATTTCTTTATTTTATGATTTTAGATCCTGCGGAAGTATATGAGTGGCAGTGGAAAGAAAATAACATTTGAAAACTTTCTGCGTGCTCTAAAATGGGTGGAGCAAGCTTCCATGGATGATAAAATCAGAGGTAGACCAACTAGAATAAAATGACATTTCACTATAATCCATTACTTGATGGCAAAATTTTAGACTTGCCTAAATTCAAAGATGTTGCAGAAGACATTATTTGTTGTCGTAATTAAGAAAGCATAAGAAAGCATTAAAAAAGGAAAAGGAAATGTGAGAAGAGTGGGAATGTTTTTTTAACGTTTTTTGTATGTGAGTGGAACATTATAGCATATGGCTGCTTTTCTTCAAAAACCTCGTATCTGCAGCTTAAAACAAGCTGCAGATACGAGGTTTGTGAAGAAAAGTGACGATATATTTGTGGAATGATATGAGTGTTTTAAATGGATGCAATCTCATGCCAATATTTACTAACCTCTCAACAAATCAATTGTGGTCTAGTGAATATGACCAATCACCATTGATTTTGACATTTGTAGAAAATGCTTGGGAAAACAATAAAGCAAAAGAAGGAAATGCTGAACCTGCATTTTCTCCTTTTGCCTTAATATTTTTTTGTGATTTAAATGTATGAATTTTGTACACAAATCTTTATCAAACCTATTTTACATTCTTGCATTTTGTAGCTGTTTATCAGATGGTTAACAATGGTAACCCATTGACGGCTGACCTCTTGGTGAAGATCATGGAAAGAGTTTACCCGGATGATAAAGGGGTAATTACATTTTTACAATTTCCCATCATTAATTAAATTAATTAACTGATATATAGGCTTAATGGTTGATATGGTCATCTGTCCTCAGTCTATTGAAGGTACATGCAAAATGTCATTTTGATCTGATCTATACAGAAAAAGTTATTAAACATCTAAGCAAAAATTTGCTTCTCATGACAATTTACCCCACCAGCTTTGTCAGGCATTATCTTAACAAAATAATCCCTCAACGGTTGCATGATTTTTTTTTGTAATTGCTTAGCTGTAAAACAACAAACCTAATTGGAACAATCTTATTTCTCATGCAATCATATGTCTTCTTACATAGTGTACACAAAAACATGTTCATGAGATTGTTGATAATACGGCCCTTGGTCAGTATTGATCATGGTGCCCTCACTGTTTTATAAAAATTGCCAAAAACTTGATATTTCTAAAAAAAGAATCAAAATGTTGTCAAAACTATTTATGCCAAGACACCATTGCATTTCTTTCTAGATATACAATAATGCAAAATTTGTTGTTGATCTACCGAGAATTTTTACAGTTAAAGTAAAACTGTAAATTATATGTTGTGAGTATGTAACAGCACCAAATAGCCATACTATTTCCTACTGGCAAATCATGCACTTATATAATGGTAGTGAAGATGTATTCTATTGCCTACCAACTTCAACATTGATTCTGTTGTTTGCAGCAGCTTTAAAGTTGGAGTTGTCAAGAATGACATTGTCTGAGAAAGGGTTAAGAAATGATACATACTTGGCGTAAAATTGTTCTGTTAACTGAAAATTGTATTTTATATGACAGGAGCCGATACAGAGGATTGTAGAACTGTTCATGCAGGTCATGGATAGGGACGGTAAAGGTGGGTGTTGATCCTTTCCTATGTAGACCTTAACCTTTTCCTAAACAAGCTACTGTGGATAAGGATTTCTGAGAGGGGTTCCAATATTCAAAGGGGCGGGGTTCATTTTCCTAGTATATAACAATTTTTACTTAATTTCTGCATGAATATCAAATAATCAGGCTACCAAGGGGGGTTCGTTTGAACCCCCCATAGCCCCTCGTGATCCGCTACTGACAATGCCTGGTTTTGATGTATCTGTAAGAATTGGCTTGGGAAAACAATGAGACAAAAGAAGAAAATGCTGATCATCAGCATTTTCTTATTTTGCCTCGATGTTTTCTGTGTTATATAATTCACAAATTTTACCTTAAATAGCATCCATTTTGATGTTTGAAGCACCTGTCAAAGTTGGACAACATAAATGTTGAAGTTTTGCAAAGGTTTAAGGCCCAGTCACATACAACTCCGCATCCGCATCTCATCCGCATCACATCACAAAACAATGAAAATCTGATAGTTGTCTTTGAACATATCAGTATTTTGTTAAAGTTTTTTTAAGCGAAAAAATATATGCTAAAAAGAATGATGAAACTTCACTTATCATCTTTAAGGAATTATTGCCCTTTTATTGATTGTCATACTTAATTTTTGAGCATAAATACTCAAAATGTATGTACGGTAGATAGATCTCATTATATATCTCATTATGGAGAAAATATAGTGCACAAGAATGGTAACTCCAATCATATATATGGAGTTATTGCCATTTGCTTATTTTCATACTTAATCTATGTCCAGAGCATAACTTACAAAATGTGTAAAAAAGAATCACGAAACTTTATGTTGGATAAATCTCAATCATTATGGAGATGTCCAGTGCACAAGAACATTAACTCTGCTGATCATATGTATGAAGTTATTTTCCTTATTCAATTTTTGTCGCGAGTATAACTTCAACAGAATACAAAGTAGAATCATGAAACAACATAGGTTGATAGATTGTAACTCTGTGGAACATATTTATGGAGTTGCCACCCTTTGTTTATTTTCATACTTGATAAATTTAACAATTGGACTGCTTTAATTATTAGATGGATATATCAAAGGTTGGCTCTTAATACACTCCCACATAATGACGCTGTTTGATGCCTCACAAGATAAAGGCTTCTGAAACTTTGTGGAAAATGAACATATTGCTTGTGACAAGTAATCCTTTCACTTCCCTCAATATTTTTTTCCCAAAAAGTAATGGAATTTCAAAATTTCTTTACATTTAAAATGTTGTCTGCAGTATCTTTGAATTTGGTAAAGGGTTTAGATGGCATACCTGTTTTACAAACATCTCTTTATATATCAAATATCAGGTCAGATCAATGAGGATGGGTTCGTATATGGTGCACAAAAACTGCCCAGACCAGACTTGGAGCGAGTTTTAGACTTTCAAATACTGCCAGAAGAAATGAAAGAAAGATTACATAGAAACTTGTTAGAGGTAAATCATACATAAAGATCCAATGTCATTCGCAGGCTAAAATCACTGTTAAAACCAAAGCCACAAAAGCTGGCTTTTAGCATTATGTTGGTCTGTTTATAGACATCAAATCACATAACATAAGACCCATACTAAGTATTGCATTATTCAATAATCATGTAACAATCTAATTATAAGATCAAATATATAATCACCTACAGCAATACGAACAGATTTAGTATGTTTTTTTGTATCCGTCATGATCTAAGCCGCTACATGGGCATTGGGACCTGAAAAAGTGCTAGATGCAATTGTTGCAGGAATTTCATGAAGAAGGTTTGAGTTACGGCCCTTGATTTGACACATAAAACACTTGTTTGGACAAATGTAGTGGCAGGGATGGTGGTATTTGTATCACCTGTAGTGATAGATTTCTGGTTTACCCTTGAAAGAGTTTTTCCTTACCTCCTTTAAATTATCATTGTACAGTTCAGAACTGAAAGTGCAGCTCCAGGTCCATCGTGGGGCGAATCGCCTGCCCCACAACAACGATCCCGTAAACGCGTCCTGACAGATAGCGCCCTAAGGGAGGTGGCTAAGACAGTGTACAGAAAAGACTGGGTGAGGCTTGGCAACAGACTGGGGTTCTTTCAGCAGGATATTGAAGAAATACAGTATGCCTACCCAGACAGTGCTGAACAACAGGTAAAACTCGTTCCCGAACAAGATTGGGTTTTTGAGTCCCTGATAAAAAAAAGATTGAGAAAACATTGAGGCAAAAGAAGAAAATGCTGATATGATATGCTAATACCTCAATATTTTCTGTACTATTTTGTGCAAAAATTATCTTTATGAACACCAATTTCTTTGTCTGTAGCAGCTTTCAAATTAGAGCAATCTAAAATTGTGCTGTTTGGGAAAGGGTTTAACTCCAGAATATCATTTTTAGCTGAACTTTTCGGAGAAAATGAGAGCTTATACTGTCACCCGGGCGTCGGCGTTGGCGTTGCAACAAAGGTTAAAGTTTTTTCAAACATCAATGACTTCCATACTATCAAAGGGATTCAACCCAAATTTGGAATACTTATTCACCATCACACCCTCTACCTTACTACCAGGGTCCATGACCCTAGCTCCACTATATTTCGAGTTATGCCCCCTTTATACTAAGCAACTTAGAAAGTCGAGCGCGCTGTCTTCGGACAGCTCTTGTTATATGTGCAAATGTGGTATCATGTTATGGAACAGGTTGCCCACCTGTCCGTCTCTTAGCAATTTCTTTTGTGTGCAACTCCTCGTACAGTTTCAATCTGCATTTGATCAAATTTGGTAAAATGAATTTTCATTGTGTCTAGCTGTGCATAGTGCTTACAGAATTCTGATAACTTGTCATCCTTGAATAATTCAAGCTTATTTTTCAAAATAATGGTTGACAAAGTGGGAGGGGTAATTTTTTTTAGGAATCATTAATCATGTATCACTGCTTTTCAACTAGAACCTCGTACCTGCAGATTAAAACAAACTGCAGTTACAAGGTTTTGTTCAAGAGTGAGACAATATGTATATCAGTTTGTTAATTTTCTGTTTCAGGTCTATCAAATGTTGGTAAGATGGCGGGAGCGAGACGGAGATCGTGCTGACGCAGAAACTCTTGAAGTAGAACTCAATAAGTGTGGGATGAACGATGCAGCTATACTTGTTATGAGCTATTAAACTACATCATTACAACTTTATCATAATTCATTATGGTAGATCTATATTGTACTAAAGGTGTGGTGGGACATACTAAGTCAAAAATATCTCTTAAAGGTTTTAATGAAACTGGCCCCAGGAATTTCCAGAAAGATTTAATGGCATGAAAGGCAGGTTACACTCCAGAGGTGCGTTCTTTAGAGCAAGATTTTTTAAGATTTCTTAAGATGTTTTTGATACAGCGTTTTTGAGACCGATATTTTAAGTGAGGTGTTCCGAATGTTCCATACTTCATACAAATGACATCATCATGACGTCATTTGTATGAAGTATGGCGCATTCAGAACTCTGCGGTTTATGAATCATGGAGCATTTGGAACAACTCGGTCAATTCTATCCCATTTAGATTCTACAGAATTTACCGCGGGGTTCTGAAAGAAGTATAGAGCAATGGCGGCTCCCAGTGATCGTCTTAAAAATCTTGCTCAAAAGAGCGCTTTATCCTAAAACATCTTAAGAAATCTCAAGATATCTCAAGAAATCTTGCTCTAAAGAACACAGCTCTGGGCTACTACCTAGCTAAGAGGGAGTGATGGCTATTTCTTTTATTGATTATCAAACATTATGTTGTGGGTTCTCACCCATTCGATTCCATAACAGTGACATGCCATGCAAGATAAAGGCTTCGAAAACATTGTAGAAATGAAGGAATTGCTGGTTACAGTTTAGATTACATTTAGATTTTATTAATTTAAAAAATTGTTGTCTACTTCATATTTCAACTGTGATAGGACTAGGGTCTAAATTTTTTGTTTTGGAAATGATTTAGATAACATATAATACATTCATATTATACACTTTTATCCTTTGTTTTTTGTCTGAGTATGCAAGTGTTAATGTAATAAATTATACAATAATAAGTACATGTAATTAACTTCAATAAAATGCCATAGTTATTTATCATTAAATTATTTTTGCCAGAAATTCCAAAGTTTTGTAGTAAATATCGACGTCGCGGCGAGAATCTAACTAGAGATGGACTACCTTAACCCATTACCAAACAACAAATTTTTAGACTGATCCAAATTCAAAGATCATGCAGGCAACACTTTCAAGAGAATGATATTGTACATTTTTTGTCTTTTTGGGTAGAAAACATTGTGGGAAATGAAGAAATTGCTTGTCACAAGCAATTTCTTCATTTTCAACAATGTTTTCCATAGCCAGTTTCTTGCGAGGAGTCAAAAAGAGTCACTGTGAGGTAATGGGTTAAATGATAGGCATGTATGTGATCTAATTTTAGACACAAGAAATTCTTGCTATTCGTTTGATGTGAAACCCTAATTCTAGTAACTCACGCACATTACAATATGACATTTCCTTTCCCAAACAAGAGCTGGTTTTGACGTCCCTAGTAGAAATGGGAAAACATTTAAGGTAGACAGCCCCGAATGATATTCCCAGGGCGTCGTATTTTTTTTCGTTTGACGTTAATATTCGTTACGTATCCGAACCTACTCAGGTGGCGTCATTAGTATTTAGCAGTGGAATGTTCCACCGCCGATTGTTTACGACGTCACCCGAATAATTCCGTCGTCACGTTCTCATTGGTGTAGGTCGGCCTTAACCAAAAGAAGATAAAGCTGAAAATCAGCATTTTCTCCTTTTGTCTCAATATTTTCTTGACTATTTGCACACAAGTCCTATCTTCATTATCGTCATTTTGTATCGTCTGCAGCGGCTTTCAAATTAGACTACCCTAGAATTCTGTCGTTTGGAAAAGGGTTAACCATTTCCCCCATTTACATGTACTTTATTTTGGCGGTCCTATTAGACAGAGCGTGGGAAGGCGTTCGGGTTAATATAACGTTGCTTTTCACTAAACAATAAAAAACTTAAAAAAAAAAACAAAACAAAAAAAACAAAAAAACAAACACACGTAACTGCTTTAAGCTGCAGTTACGAGGTTGTTGTTAAAAACAGCTAAAAGAACAAATTGAGAACGGATGCTTCTTTGAATTCTATAAATGGTAACCCTGTTTAATGTAAATTCGTTTCATTTCTGATCTGTTTTGCCGGTTGTTACTTAATAAATAAATATTGCTTGTTCGAATTCAGGCAGTCTACACTTTTGTCGTTTAGGAAAGGGTTAAACCTGAAGATAGCCCCCCCCCCCCCAATCTTCACGATGATAGCTCACAAGAAATGACTTGGCAGAGTATCTCTATCAATTAACTAGGGATACTATGCCAGGTCATTTATCTTGAGCTATACAAGACAGGAACTCTTCATACAACCACATCAACAGTTACAGATGATCTTCGATAATTTTGTTTTAAATAAGTGACCGATTTGAATTTGGACTGAAGCAGAGGTGTAATTTATCATTGATTGATCGACCAATTGATATAATTGATGGATGGATTTTGGGTGGATGGATGGATGGATGGATTAATTAATTGATTAATTGATTGGTTGATTGATTGTTTGATTGATTGTTTGATTGATTGTTTGATTGATCGATTGATTGATCGATTGATTGATTGATTGTACCTTTACTAGGTATATAATTAGTATGTAGGCCTATAGGCCACAAGTAATGTTATGACGAAAATAATTATAAGTTTGTTTTAAACGTGACCGATTTGAATTTGGTTTGAAGCAGAGGTGTAATAATGTCATTGATTGATCGACCAATTGATTGATGGATGGATAGATTTTAGATGGATGGATGGACGGATGGATTGATTGATTGATCAATTGATTAATTGATTGTACCTTTACTAGGTATATAGTTAGTATGTAGGCCTATATGCCACAAGTAATGTTATGACGAAAATACGAAAATACTATTAAAGTAAAACTTTCTTAGTGACATTTGAGAACAACATGGATTCAGATTAGCCTGTGCATACACACAGTCTGATCAGGATCCATGCTATCCTCAAATAGGGCCTAGTTTTTTCGTGAACTGTTACAGAGCAGCATCTATCCTGATCAGAGTGCTCTTAGGTACCTTCTGAACTGGAAACATGGTAGTCTCATATGCTATAAGGATCCTTTACCAAATCCTGAGGTGCGTTCTTTAGAGCGAGATTTCTTGAGATTTCTTAAGATATTTTAGGATAAAGCGTTCTTTAGAGCAAGATTTTTAAGACGCTCAATGGGAGGCGCCATTACCCTATACTTCGTGTGGAACCCCTCGGTCAACTCTGTACAAACAATATAAAAGAGATGTGACCGAGTTATTTCGAACACTCCATAATTCATAAACCGCGGTGTTCCGAATGCTCCATAGGCCTACTTTATACAAATGACGTCATGATGACGTCATTTGTATAAATATGGAGCATTCGGAACAGCTCGGTCAAAGTCTCGATCTTATAAACGCTTTATCCAAAACACATTAAGAAATCTTAAAAAATCTCGCTCAAAGAACGCGCCTCTGGCTCATTTCTATTAGGGATGTGGAAATCAGGTGTTATCTTGGAAGTACAACGTAGGCCTACGTCGCAGCCGAGCCCGGATAGCTCAGTCGGTAACGTCGTAGCATGCCAATCCAGGGGTCGTGAGTTCGGCCTGTATCCATTCTGACTTTGGATAAAAAAATCATTTGCCACTCACCCATGGGTGTGAATCGTCTACGGGAAAGAGCAGCTGGAGGCTCGGATTTGATATTGTGGCAGTACTGGTGCGAGAAATACCAGGAATCCATGTAAGGTGCTTCCGCCGACGCGATATGACCATAGCAGTTGAAAACCGCGATAAACCAAACAACATACCGTCGCTTTCCCACGAAAACCTCGTAACTGCAGCTTGTTTTAAGCTGCAGTTACGAGGTTTTCGTTGAAAAAGCAACTATACGTCGCTGGCAAAGCAAAGGATGAGAAAAGAGTGGTAAAATTAATTAATTCATTAATTATGCAGGGTAGTCTATTAGTAAGGCCTGGTCAATATTCCGTCTGGCATGAATTCCTATCAGGCCGACCTAAATATTTCTATGGTATTTTAACCCTTTCCTTAACGACAAAAATTTAGGATGGTCAAATTTGAAAGTTGCTGCAGACGACAAAATGAGCATTGAAAAAGAAGGGATTTTTGTACAATATAGCTGAGAAAATATTGAGACAAAAGGAGAAACTGCTTGTTATCAGCAGTTTCTTCTTTTGTGTCAATGTTTTCTCAAGCCTTTCCTATTAGGGACGCCAAAACCAGGTCTTGTTTGGGAAAGGGTTATCTGTCTACGGTTTGGTCTGGACGTTCCGGAGGGAAGAATGCACGGCGGGGAATCACGTGGCACAACAATTGCTGAAAATGGTGGTTTATTTTAAAATTAGTAGGCTACAAAGCCTGGTCAATATTCCGTTTGGCATGAATTAATATCAGGCCGACCTGAATACCTCAGACTTTATACGAGCTGGTCTGGACTTCCCGGAGGAAAATGAATGCCGGGGAATCGCGCGGCACGGAAAGACAGACGGACAGACAGACGGACGGACATGAGTAAAATAATATGCGTGCGATCTTTCGATACGGGGGCATAAAACATTTAGGCAAAAGAAAAAAATGATGATCAGTTTTCGTCTCCCTTTTTCAAAATATTTTCTGTTCTATTTTGTACACGAATCCAATGTGCATCAATACCCATTTCGTTATCTGCCACCGCATGCAATATTCCATTTGTTGCAGTTTGGAAAGGTTTAACCCATTACTACACTAAGACGCTTTTCAATGACTCCCTTCAAAATAAAGGCTTTAGAAAACATTGTGGAAAATGAAGAAATTGCTTGGGAACAAGCAATTTCTTTATTTCAAACAATGTTTTCTATGTAAAAAGACTAAGAAATGTAAAATTCCATTCACTTTGAATTGACTTCTGCAACATCTTTGAATTTGGTAAAGTCTAAAATGTTGCAGTTTTGAAAGGATTAAAGGATGTTTGAAAGATGTTTAATAGGTTTTAAATTTCAATCAAGTTGGCTAGACGTTAACATTGCTCCCAAATGACCTTCAATAAAACTAGTAAACAACGTTAACAAATGAGCCGGGCCCTGGAAAAAAGACCATTGCGGTTCCTGAACTGTAATGGCTGTAATTCAATACACCCAAACACACTTTGAAGTTTTAACCGTGACCTGTGTATGCATGAGAGCAAACAAAAGGTCACGTGGTCGTTTTACTATATAATTCATTGAGCGAGTCGTTATTTTCACGCGAGCATTTTTCAATTATTCTGCCTTAGTACTAAGAATATTTTATACAGTCACTTACGTTAATTATTAGAGTTTTGAGTTACAGAATTATTTTTGCAACTTTGATTGAAAAAAAAGAGATTTTTTGGCTTGTAATCATTCGTACCCTGTCTCCATCGCCCGTTACCACCATGCAAGTTCAGGATGAGCTACTGCTTTTGAAAACCAAATAAAATCAATTTTGCAGAAGCATTTGAGCTCCTTAGTACTGTCCAAGTGTGATCGGTAATATTTTGCATGTGTTTGTGCTCTAGATTAGAGCCAATAATGGACAGGTCACAGGATGTATTCCCAGCCTCGGAGCGTGGACAATAATTATAAATAAACTTATGGCTGAAATATTGTTGAGAGGTGTTAAATTAAAAAAGAAATGAAAAGAAAATGGTTTTAAACCTTTACCAAACAAGAAATGTTAATGTTTTGACTGTCAAGGGCGGATCCAGGATTTTTTCAGGGGGGGGGGGGTCTAGCCCATAAGATGGAAGATGGCTTTAAATTTGTGAATTGTGTAACGATACATGTATAGGCCTACTGTACTAACTTTGTATAGTCAAAATTCGGTTTTCGGTCAATTCAAGGCGAGGTCCGGACCCCCTTCTAGATCCGCCCTTAACTGTGCTACAGAGATTGTTTCGAAAATCATTTCAAGAGACAAATTAATGAAATACTTTTAATCAGCAGTTTCCCCTTTTGCCTCAACGTTTTATTTGTACACACGCAAGGGTGGATCCAGGATTTTTTCGGGGGGGGGGGGGGGGGGGGGTCCAAAACCAATTGCCAGGGAGGCGGAGGTCCACGCCCAAATGATGACTTAAATATGTTAAATTATGACGCTTTGATTATAGTCAACATTCAATTTTCGGCTTATTCCAGGGGGCGGGGCGAACATCCCGACCCCCCCTCTAGATCCGCCCTTGCACATACGAAATCCTACTTTCAAGATGCTCATTCTGTTGTCTGCAAGAGCTTCCAAATTGAATCAGGTGCCGTTTAGAAAAGGGTTTTAAAAGCCGCTGTCAAACTTGAAAAGTCTAAATAATTTGTCGTTTGGGAAATGGGCTTTAGGAGCAATGCTTTTATTATCAAATTGATCTACCATAATGAATTATCTATCTACATAAGCCTTTCGGTACTGAGATTGTCATCTTCACTCTGAAAATGGCATGTTTCGTACATTTTTTTTGTTGGGGAAAGGGGGTTAAATACATGAAAATGACAGTTGAACCTGGCGGCTAGGTCCTCAAAAGATCCGTGGATACTACGTTTTCGGAGGGTCAAAAATGCCTTAAAAGCCAGTAAAGGCCATAATTGGAAGTCAGTCAATGATATCCCGTCGAGATTCACAGAGGAATCATCACAAAACGGAGTGTGATTCCTGTTAAACTTCTTCTTTCCTCCGTTCATTTCCATTGCACGTTGGATGCTTTGCTCTCAATTGGGTCAGAGCCTCGATCTGGCATTAAAAAGTGTTACTATTTTTAGTAACAAATTGGAAGTGTGTTTGGGTGTATAATGATTTTGCTACCAGGGCCGTAGGAAGCAATTTCATATTGTAGGGCCCAATCCACTGTCATGGCCAGTGTCTGAATATTTTAGGGGCTAAATTGGATTTTCCCTAAATTTTCGGTGTAAATAAGAAAAAAAAATCGGCATTTTTGGCCAACTTGGTTTGGGAGGGGGTGCTTAGCCAGGTTATAATACAAAGATTCCAGATAGTGTTTAGTATCATATATTAATAGTCAATGTTTTCAAGTTGAAAAAAAAAAAAAAAAAAAAAAAAAAAAAACATTATCCCACAAACCCCTTACAATGTAATTTTGAGTGGATTATCTGCCACAGAGTCTGAAAAAAATAGTTTCACAAAATGTAAAGGTCAAAATGTGAAGATTAAGGGGGAATGCTCCAGTTTCCTAAATTTTTAAATTCCCAATAATAGAATTTGTTCATATTTTGTATGTTGAAATTACATGTTATTACCAATTGAAAAATATAATAAAAATGGGTGGTCAGCGATCTTGTTTGAATTTTATTGGCATTCGTATCACATAACCCTACATCGAAAAAATGCACAATTTCTTGCACCTGCCCAAGGTCACTAAAATGCTAATAAAAAGCTGTATATTCATCGGTTAGTCCCGAAAACAGATTTAAAGTAACGTCTTACATTTATTACGAACAGAAAACCCAAAATACATGTATGTGCTATCATAAATGCGTCAATGTATAAAACAGCATGCTCACGTCTTCGGTTAGATCAACGAAGCTGGAGTGTTTTATGTCAAAATATGCATATTTTTGGAAATATTTCAAGTTCTACATGATATAATTTGATAAAACTCCCTCATTGTACTAAGCAACATGTCCTGGTAATAATTCGAAAAGAAAATGTTTAGGTCAGCGCACTTATTAGTGAATTACGGCAATTTTTATCAGCATCAGCTACACATGAATAAAATGACGCAAAACAGTGGTATCTGCATACACAATTACGACTGTCTTGCTCTGAATATTCGGTTTCCATCTTGAGAAAACCAGTTTCGCATAATAAATACACTTTTACCGTCGAAAATGGTAAATTGTAATGATGTGTTATATTATTGAAAATCTGGTAGCGAAACATATTGGTACGAAACATTTAGATTACTACAGTAAACTCCGAGTGTTCCGAAAAACTGGAGCATTCCCCCTTAAACGTAAATTAATTTACTTTATTGTATATTCGTGGAACGTTCCGCCGCCGAATGTTTACGACGTCGCACGAATTAATCTTACATCACCTGAATCGCATTAGGGATAGACTACCATAAGCCGTAGATACAAGGTTTTTGAAGAAAAAAGGTGAAATATGAAAACTACAAATATAACTTTTTTCTGTTTTGTAGAATAGAGTTCGATTTTATCAAGTAGACAGTGATGTAATTTCGGACAAACACGAGAATTTCGTCTGTACAATTCCAAAACCTCGCAACTACAGCTTCGTTTAATATGTAGTTACGAGACTTTAAAACAACACCAACGGATTATCAATATATAACGAATAACCCAGTATATTTTAGCACAAAATTCTTTGCTATTTACTTCATAAATATGCCACTGTTATATAGTTGACATCGATCTCCTACTCGGCTAATCAAACCAATATTGATTATCGATTTTCGTTCAAATCTTGCGATTTAGAATACTTAAAATACAAATCTTAGATTCTGCTTATAACTCCAAGAGTAGGTTGCAAACTTGATCTGCTTTAATTAACCCTGTCCTAAATGGCTAAATATTAGACTTTTCTATAAATTTGAAAGCCGCTGCAGACAACAAAATGATTATTGATATCTAGACATTATTAATTTCGTGTCTTATGCAGAACTGGAAAAAATAGGAGATTGCTGGTTATTACTCAACATAATCTTTTGCATCAATATTTTCCAAAACATTTGTATAAAGCAGGCCCGTAGGAACCAATTTCAATTTTATATTTCATATTATTTCATAATTGGGGGGGGGGGGGGGGGCTAAAGCCCAAGTCCTGAATACTTAGGAGGGGGGCTAATTTGGATCCCCCCTGTTCCTACGGATCTGAAAAGGATGTCAAAACCAAGCATTGTTTGTGAAACAGTTAAAAAGACCGATTCTGTCATACCAAAGTTACTGATCTAGATGGCTCAGCGCGAAACAGTTGTAACTGCCTATATGTTGATAGGCAGTTACAACTGTTTCGCGCTTAGCCATCGACTCGATCATTCATCCGTCTCCTTCCAAAACAACACGTGGAGCGCGTTCATTAGAGCGAGATTTTCTAAGATATTTTGTTACAAGCAATTTCTTCATTTAAACCCCTCAATGTTTTCTACAAAGAAAGGTAAAAAGCAATTTCTTCATTTCCCTCAATGTTTTCTACAAAGAAAGATACAAATCCGGTAGAATTCCATTGATAATAAATTGTCGTCTGCAACATCTTTGAATTTGGAACCTTAAGAAATTTTGCCGTCTGTGTAAGGGTGAAGTAATCTATACACCTGTGATCATTTTATAACCAATTATCATTGATAATGTTTGAATTTTAACCCAGTTGACAGTAAATTCCTTTCAAATTTGAATATCATACACGTTTAACCACATATAATGTCAGATTTTTCAAACCCTTTCCTAAACAAGCTCTTGATTTGAATAGGAAATACGTTGGAAATTCATTTTGGCAAAATGCTTTTATCTTTTAGCGTGATACTTTCTGTGCTTTATTGAATACAAATCGCATATTTACTGTCTTCTTTCTTGTCATCTGTAGCATTTTTTTGTTAAACCATTCCCACACATTAACCCCTTTCGACTCCTATAAAGGAAAAGGTGTTAGAAAACTTGTGGAAAATGAAGAAATTGCTTTAGACAAGCAATTTCTTCATTTCCCACAATATTTTCTACCCCAGAAGACCAACTTTCCTTAATTTTATTCGATTAAAATTGTCGTCTGCTACATCTTTCAATTTGGACCAGTCTAAAATTGTGTCGTTTGGTAATGGGTTAAACAGACTTAAACTTTTTGCCGTTTGGGATAGAGTTAACTACATACAGGACATAATGGTTCATTAAACTTTAATTATGCTCTAAACTCCGCTTTCCCAGAAATAGATCACGGATTATTTTACCCCAATGTCCTTGGTTAGATCTTCGGGCAGATAAGACCACTCTACCAAGGCTGAATGTGACTGCCATCCATTTTATACGAGTTTTCTCTGATGAAATTCGCTCTTCGATATGTTGATGGACAAATGAGCGACACCAACATATCAAAGAGCGAATTTCATCAGAGAAAACTCGGATTACCATCCATTGTAATAGATTCTTAGCGACGACTTGTAGCTCTGCGAACGTGGGTTGTGTGTGATAAGGTTGGGAAGGGGGGGGGGTGTAAATATTATACAGGTTCGTAGAATGTGTTGAACCCGGTCTATTCTGGTTTCGAAAGCAGCACATGCACATTAAATGTAGATCTATGTCTAACTAGCATGAATCGTTTCTAATAATTCAATAAGTCATTGATTTGGGTTCTTTTCGCGACAATGTGCCCCTTGTGTAAGGTATATGAGAACCCTTGCATTTACCAGTGGTACCAAAAATTACATTGATACGTAAACTTCGCGGTGATATGAATGAAAAAGTATGCTGAAAGCATTGTAAAACCCGATAGTAATAAATTTGTCGTCGGTTACATTCGAAAATGCCGTAACCACAGCTTATTAAGCTGTAGATACGACATTGTTTAATGTGATCAACGTTATACAAAGGGTCTTGTGGATTAGTAATCAAAGGTCTAATGTAGATAGTATCTGTATTTATAATTATAATATCCGGATATTTTATGTCGTTTTTGACGAGGATTAATCCTTTCTTAGACTTGACTTGGCATTCGTATCCCTATTATAAAAAGCTACGAAAATCACTGAAGCAAAAGAAGAAAACGGTGATAAACTAATCGTCTACAACATCTTTGAATTTGCTCAGGTTCCAATTTGTGTCATTTGTGAAAATATTACAAACATTGATTTGAATAATTTCAACATGATTGTGTAAGAGTTAACCTTTTGATCTCCTTGTCATAATAATTATGAAAATTACCCCTGAACTTAACTTAAGATTAAAAAATGAAGTATTTTTTTAACAAACACTCGTTATGGGTTTCTTAGGACTATAAAAATATAATTGATATGACATATTGATACTTCTTAGATTTTGTTCATATTGATAAAAAAAGAAACGCATTTTAAAAAAAACAAGTGAAACGTATTTAAAAAAACCAAAGTGATTATATTTATTATTCATGTAAGCCAGAGTTTATGATACGGTTAATCTCCAACAATTGATATACTTTAATAAGTAAACGGAGTGGTCAAATCAAATTAGTAACAATGAGTAGGTTTTAAAAAACTGCAGTAAACCCTTTCCGAAACGAACCCCGCTCTTCAATTTTTGATTAAGAAAAGCACAAAAAGAGAGGGAAAATAGTAAAAAAAAGTAAGGAAATGTAAAAAAAAGTAAGTTGTGATAAGCGTTTTCTTCCTTTCCTCCAACTTTTGCTTTGCCATCCTCCTTTTATTAACATGCACGTAACAGCTTTGAAAAGAGATTACATTCTCGTTGGGGAGGGAAATAAAGTAGACCTTCATAAAGTCAAAGGTTTTGTATTCTGTGCTTGTTTGTCTAAAGTAGCATATTCGAGCCATCTATTACAAGAAACTGAAAACGTATACACCACACAAGATCTTAATATATATTCTATCAATTAGCCCAATTCCAGACAATAATTATGTGGTTTTGACATTCATAATTTAGAATAAGCTTTTCAATATTGAAAGAAAATAAGAAACTGTTGATAATCTCTTCGTTTTCCTCAATATAATAGTGTCGGTATACCAGCATACAAATTTGAATCAATTTGTCGTCTGAAACTTCACGTGCGTCTTAATACAGTCATTTTATGCAGCGAAATTAATTTAATTTGTTTAGTTAAAGTAAATATATTCGATTTCGGATTTTCCAAGTTTATAGAAGATGATCCCTCACAGGTGCCTGTCAGATGTTACTGTCAGTTAACACAGGACCTAACTCATCTGGGATACGAAATTGAACTCATCTGGGATAGGAAATTGAACTCATCTGGGATAGGAAATTGAACTCATCGGGGATACGAAATTGAACTCATCTGCGATACGAAATTGAAATCATCTGGGATACGAAATTGAACTCATCTGGGATACGAAATTGAAATCATCTGCGATACGAAATTGAACTCATCTGCGATATGAAATTGAACTCATCTGCGATACGAAATTGAACTTATCTGCGATACCAAAATTGAAATCATCTGCGATACGAAATTGAACTCATCTGTGATACGAAATTGAACTCATCTGCGATACGAAATTGAACTCATCTGCGATACGATATTGAACTCATCTGCGATACGAAATTGAAGTCATCTGCGATACGAAATTGAACTCATTTGTGATACGAAATTGAACTCATCTGCGATACGAAATTGAACTCGTCTGCGATACGAAAATGAACTCATCTGCGTTACGAAATTGGACTTATCTGCGATACGAAATTGAACTCCTCTGGGATATACAGTCGTGCATATTTCTGAGTTTTGACTAAGTTTGGCAATGAAATGTCAATAATAGAGAGCTAACGACAAATGTTTGGTAGACGGATGGAAATACGGACGAACGACAGACAGAGACAGACCACAGACGGACGACCGACGGACGGAGAGAGACCACAAAAGCCAGCCTTCAGCAATTCGTGCTCAGGTGAGCTAAAATCCATAAATGGAATTCAAACACGAGTCTTATAAAGTTATTTATTATGCACGTCGTTTTAAATTAATAAATTAGAAATATGACAAAAATGATACCGGATTAAGGAAGCATGATCCAGTGATTATGCTTGATCCATTTTCAACTAAGCAAGAGCCAAGGCAACAAAATGAGATTAACAAAATATCGCCAATTGCTTACAAAACCCTATATTGTGGGTACCCTTAATATAGGGTTTTGATTTGTAATATCACATCTAAAATGTATTTCATCTTTTCTTTTATTTACTGCTCTTACGGAGTAATCAACTCGCTTGATAAGCACTCATCTTAACAAATATCATCATAAACAGAGCTGTTAACGTGAACATTAAAAAACCCATTCTTTTTCATCAAACCATATTTTGTTGGTACTCACCAAATACACCTCATCATGACAAATTCAAATGCGTACGAACAACGTATGGTTATCATTTTCAAAACAAGACCCGGTTATGACGTCCCTAGTAGTTATAGTTTAGAAGCCGTCGATTCATAAGCATAAATGGAAAATATTCTGAATTCTTCCTTTCCCTAAATATTTGCTAATTAATGGAGTACACGTTTACTTCTTTTGAAGTCAAACATTTTGCCGTCTGCAAATCCTTGATACTGGGACAGTCTAACATTTTGCCGTTTGGGAAAGGATTTAAACTGCCGTCACTCCGTCTTCGTCTTATGAATAGCTCAGCACATGATATCACAAACAACGTAATACTGTATCACGTCAACGTTCACTCGACAAATCCAACGTGTGTTTTTGCACGAGGTTCACGTAACGTCATCTCACTTTCCGTTAAATCACGTCGATGTAAAGTTTTAGGACGTCCTTGTAATATCGTACTAAAATCAATACTAGATTTGCCAGGAAAACTGACCTGACGTGTAGAGAGTCTCAAGCGTTTAGTACTAAACCAGTCTGTATGAGCTTCGCCGTTAACGTGAACGCTGATATCTGTATGTCCGTCCGTCCTTTCACCGTTCCGAGTATCGACGTACAGATGATCAGAGCGACCATTTCTCATCATTTCAGACGAGTTGAATGCTGGCATAGATCGGACAGTTATCCCAGATCGGCCGGAGTATTTAGATGACCGTTTTGAGTTAGCGGAGTATGTGTCCGTAGCTTTACATACCGGTCCCCGAACCACGCGCGAGCTGCCCCTGTTGTAGAACCCGGACTGCTGGCTCCTGGTCCCTAGCCGAGACTCGGACGGAATACTGGACGGTGTTTGGACGATGTATGACCGGGGAGTCCGGGTACGAGCTCCGTCACGTGACATATCGACGGACTGATGAACACTCTCATCGTTTACACACGATGTTTTCGGGAAGTATCTCCCTGGCACGTGCACGTGTCGCTGAAACGCCGGTCTAGAAGGCAGTGCATCCTTCTTCTTACCACCACCTTTGGACGATTTCTTCCCCGCTAACTTATTCGCATCACTCTCCTCACTGTTCGTAAAGAACCCCTCCCCGGGGAACGTTAGCGTTTTAGTCACTGTCTTATCCTTGTCGGCGGTCTGCATCTCAGTGTGCAGGTCGTGACGCGCCGCCGTTAACCGATCAGCGACCGTACTCAGATAATCCAAATCACTTGTAGCTCGACGCGTCACTACATATGTATTTAATACTTTCGTCGGTCCGAATAGCTTTAATAAGAGTGAGAGCGGTAATGGTTTAATACCCCGCTCTACCTTTGACGCGGAAACCTTCGTATAATTGGCCCGAAGCTTTCGCCAGTCTAAATTATTCCTTCGGAACCCCTCGTACTCAAAATCTATGCCCAATAGGTCTGTCATAATTCAAATTCACCCAATATCGTATTGAATCACAATTAAACCACTCTGTAAAATGTAACCATTCGATTTTTTTTAAATATCAAGTTTGATTTATATAAATGCGAGCGATTTAAACTGTTTTGAATGCTATCTATGAATGCGCTCGGCGTTTATTATGTATGTACACCGAGGTTATTCTATACGGCCATCCAATATCGTCGTTTATCAACAAAAAACTCGTAACTGCAGCTTATCACAAGCTGCAGTTACGAGGTTTTCGTTGAAAAGCATCGATATTCTGTCTGAATACAAAAGAGCTGCTCCCTCATTATCTTTACTCTTCCCAAAAGACAAAAACAGAGCGGTCCAATTTGAAAGGAGTCGCAGACGACAATCTAACCGATACAAAAAATAGAAAACATTTGTGTTGGTGCAAAGAAACATTGACGTAAAGGGAGAAATTATTGATCATCGCAAATTAACTTCCTTTATCTCAATATTCTCTCGAACTATCTTACTTGGCACATGAAAAAAATATATTGTTTGAGAAAGGATTAATTGTCGATCTCTCATTTCTATTGCCTTTGTCAATTTTAATTCTTTTATCATCAAAACAAACTACAGATCCTTTGCTTACTTTTCACTCAAAAATAGAATAAATTCGAGCAAGGCTCTCAAAAAAGGGATGTTGAACACGGTGGAGATTGTCCATCATGAGATGGATAACGATTACGGACAAAATAATCTCGATTCTGTTAAGATATTTTGAAATAACTTCATTTTTTCTGCATATATTTTCAAACTTTCTTAATTCTGCGTCAATTTTCAAGCTGTTTGTTGTATGTAGCCTACTTACAGACCGCTTTCCTCGGATGTATGGCATATTTTGTAACTCCTTGTACTTTTCCCCAAAATTGATCCCAACCGACCACAAGAACGATCTGAATTTTTGTCGTTTTTCTGGTCGGTTGGGATCGATTTCTGGAAAAGGCACAGGGATTCCACGAACAAGTCATATATCTGAAGAAAGATCTCAATAAGACGGGGTACATGCAACAAACCGCTTGAAAATTGACACAGACATTAGAAAAGAATTGCACAATTTGTCACCTGAAGCGGAGCAAATTTGTCCGTATACGGTACCCATCCCACGATGCACAATCTCCACCGTGTTAAGGCATTCCACTCATCAATAGATACCAAAGACTTCTTGCAATTTCACATTCCATCCTCACATTTTTCCGTTATGTACAACGAATATTGACGAAGATATACGTATTTTCTTTTAAAAAATAAATCCAGATACCCTCTTCAATCTCCGTCGCCACGACTGATGCCGAAGATGCACGTAGTGTTTGGTATGACAACTACGGATATTTCCATATTAGCAATCGTAACTATTCTACGTGTTGTTTTTTTCAAAGATGTTGCAGACGGAACTTTCAAGTCAAGGAAAAGTAACATTTTATTGCCTTTCTGGGTATTAAGCATTGTGGAAAATGAAGAAATTGCGTTTGATCGTTTGATATCCATATAACCATTGTTTTTGTGGTGTGTAAAAAGGTCTCATTATGTGGGAATGGGTTAAGGCTGTTGTTATGAAGTTTTTGATGCAATACGACGGAAGGACAAAAAAGTCTGATCAGGATCTGTACTGTTTTCTTACGTACATTAGCAGTATGTCATGAACAAGCTATGAATGAACAACATGGATCTTGATTAGCCTGCATGCATACGTAGACTGATAAGGATCTATGTTAGTCTCAAATTTTGGTGGTCTTTTCACAGTCCGGCACATCAAATCCGTGAATTAGATCTTGATCAGACTGCGTGTATACATAGGCCGGTCTGGATCCGTGTCTCGTCTGCTGTAAGGTACACTTTCCAGATTCCGACTCATCTAACCCGTAAATGAGGTCTTGATCAGACTGGATGTATACGTAGACAGATGTGGACCCACGTTTGTCTCAAATGTCATACTCTAGTTTGAGGGCCTTTTTTCCCACGTCTTGATCGTTTAGTCCATGAATGGGAAAATACTTTCATCTTTTAACCCTTTCCCAAACAAGACCTGGTTTTGACGTCCCTAAGAAAATATGCCTTGGAAAACATTGATAACCAGCAGTTTCTCCTTTTGTCTCAATATTTTCTATGCCATATTTTACACAAATTCTATCTTTGACATCATGCCTATTGTTGTTTTCAGCAGCTCTTAAATTGCAACTAATCCTTTCCCAAACAGCAAACTTCAGGTCGGTCCAATTAATCAGCTGCTACAGACGCCAAAACGGATGTAAATCAAGGTGAAATGTTTTTACTATTAAAGCACAGAAAATATTGACACAAAAGAAGAAAATGCTGGTTATCAGCATTTTCTTCTGTTGTCTCAATATTTTCCCAAGCCAATTCATCAGCCAGGTCAAAACGGTCTTGTATGGGAAAAAAGCAAACCGGTATTCGATCTATTTGTATTACGTTAAATATTGACAAACTGTCCTTAGGCCTACCTGCTTTTACATTACATGTGACCATTCCCAACCGGCACAAGTTTTAGATATTCAAATTTCAAAATCTGCTGCAGACGATAAAATGAATTCTTACAAAGATGGGTGTGAGTAAAATATAGTGAAAGGAGAAAATGTTGGTCTTAGCATTATCTTCTTATGCTTCAATGTTTTCGAAAGTATTTTTCTATTAAAGTGACATTTCACATTTATTTCATTCTTTAAAAGTATGTCTTGATGCAAAGATATTATTCTAATGCGTAGAAATGCTATCAATTTTTAAGTTGTTATTTATAAGCGACAAATACGCCTTCAAAGTTGAGATAGAAATGACAAATTCTATATAAATCTGAACTGTTGTCCACAACAATTTGTTTAATTTTAGCACAGAAATATATATTTCTCGTAAACGGTTCAATATTTTGGCTTGAAATTTTCAGAATTTTCATAAGAAAACATGCTCTTTCAGATAGAATAAAAGTAAAATTTATGTAAAATTAATTCTGAAATGTCACTTTAAGGATATCAAAACCAGATGATGTATTGAAAGAGTAAGATATTTACTTTGTATAATTGTGAGTCATGGTGTTCTGAATTATGTGAGAAGTATGTACCTTTTTGCGTGACTTGTCCATTGCAAAAAAATGCAAAAAAGGAGACAAAAGAATGATTTTTTTATCATCTGTATAAGATATAAGCATTTCATTTTGAGGGTTGTTCTAGTACGAGAAAAGCACCAGGAATTATCGTTTACTATTGAGGGTCGCTGTATACATGGTTGACCATTTCCAAAACAGAAAAATAGACTGTTTCAATTTGAAAACTGTTGTTCAACACAAAATATATGTTTATGAAAATACGAGTTTATTGTGTACAATGTTGTATATAAAATATTGAGAGAATGTAAGAAAATGCTGGATATAGGCTTTTTTCGTCTTTTGACACAATTTTTCAAATGCTTTCTTGTTGGGATCATCAAAAGCATATCTTGTTTTTGGAAAGAGTTAACTGAGATTTGGTTAATCCGTTCGGTACAAGTTTTGTAGCTACACTAAAATACATTATAAAGTTAAGAGTTGGATCAATATTTTAAGCACTCTGTGCCAAAAATACCGCACAGATTATGTATAAAATACCCTTACCATGCCATTTGAGTCAGAATTTTGGAAAAGAGCCCTTCTGACATTTAAGGTATTCCATCCATCAATATATACCGAACACTTCGTGCTTTTTCGGGCGTCGTCCATGGCAACGGAAATTGACGAGGGTACCCCCTCGTTATCATGGATGAAGTGTTTGGTATCTAAAAATGGAACGAGTACCTTAACCTTCTCCAAAACGGCGAAAATCTAGACGATGTCAATCTAAAGGGAGATACAGACAACAAAATTATTGATATCGGCGGTAGAAAATATGTATGCAATAACAATAATAGCATAAAAAGATATTGAGAGAAAGGGGGAAATGCTTATTATCAACAGTTTCTTCTTTTCTCTCATAGTATTTCCATACTATATATGCTAGGGACGTCAAAACCAGGTTTTAGTTTGGAGAACAATGGTTTAACTTACATGGATCAAGATTAATATATACTAGAGTGCAGTCTAATCATGACCCACGCTGCCGTCTGAGAACTGTCGATACACGTAACGAGGAATACGATTTTGATCAGACTGTGTGTATGGAATGCCTATCGTCGGTGCTATGACAAAATGGCGTAACAAATTAGTTACGCAATTTTGTCAATTTTTTTATAAATGCTTTCTACTAAGTATGTAGGAGCGCATATCCTGTCAAAACGGCGTTTTTCTACACCTATTAGAACCCTTTCAATTATCATGTGACAAAATTGCGTAACTCGATTTTGCTGACAAAAATGCGTTATACGTAGACACACGAGAGTAATATTGAGTTACGCAATTTTGCCGGCATATTTTTTAACATTTTTAAAAAGGTAAAAACGTTTTTGGCTCTCCTGAAAAAAATGGTTTTCGAGCAAAATTTCTATTACGCCATTTTGTCATAGCACCGACGCTATGCTGATCTTGATTCATGTTAGTATCAAACGCCATACGGGCGATTTTGCACATCCAAATTCATTTCATATTTTGTCTACGCATCTTGCAAAAGAACAAAAACGCATGAAACCAAAGGATATTGAAACCAACATTTTCGACTTTTGTCTAAGTATTCCCCGTGCTGTATTGTTCCGCTCATCAGCTTCTACCGACCGACCTAGTCACCAGCTGCTTGCCCCATTTAGGTGCATCCATTTGTGGGAGACACATTTCAGGAGGGAGAGTGGCAGAGCCGGTGTTTGAAACCACGACCACTTGGTGGTTAGATTCAGACGTTACCGATTGAGCCACCCTGGCTCGGCCAAGACCGTATGGAGAGGATTCTAGAAGACAAAACAATCAAATACTTGCATATCGTCGGTATTATTGCAAAGCCTTTTAACACTTTTCCAAATGGCATAATTTTAGGGTAGTCTAATTTGAAAGAAGTTGCAGACGATAAAACAAATTATACCAAATAGGGAAAATATGTATGTTAAGGCATAGAAAATATTGAGACAAAAGGAGAAAGTACTGGTCACCAGCACTTTCTTCTTTTGGCTCAATGTTTTCCCAAGCCTTACCACTAAGAGAAGTCAAAACCAGGTCTTGGTTGGGAAAGGGTTAATCAAGCTGGCGGCACGAGATTTTGCAATATTTAACATGCAATAACACTGACGACATATCACATCTTCGCAAGCCAGAACAAAGTGGAGGTGGAATACTTGGCCTGAGAAGATGCGTATACAGTCAACACTCGTTATCTCGAGATCGGATAAGTCGAAATTCTGCGTAAGTCGAAGTGAAAGTCAAGTCTCGTCCTCAACAATGGATATCAAAATGTTTTTAATCAAAATAATTTCGAACAAATACAGCCATTGAAATATAGCAGGAAAGGGATAGAAATTGCTCGTATCGAGCAATTTCTTTCCTTTTCCTACTATATTTTAATCATGGACATATAAAATTATGATGCCCATCAATGGTTAAATATAATTTTCATCGAAAACAATCAAAATCGGATGAGTCGAACTCCGGATATATCGAGTTATTTTGAGGGCCCCTCTGACTTAGACACAACGAGTGTCAAATGTATGTCAGAAGTCTATTTAAAATCTATTATGACATTTTCGTGAGAAGAAGTTGCTGATTCTGTGATTTTTCTTCTCTCTCGGTAACACCTGTAGGTATTACTTTGGAAATCTTGAAATAGTATAAAATCTAATTAGATAAAGTTATGATACTAGTAACAGTACTAGCATAGGTTTTGAAAAATATCTTGATATCGCAATTGACGAACAACTCTGAACTTTGCGGCAAATAAACGGTGAAGTTAAAGTGGGGGGGAGGGGATTTAAAGTCCGAATATCTTATAGTAGATCTCACTGTCTTTACACTTTAACCCACGATAATCGAGTTTCAAGCCTTCTGTTAACACACGGCGCCTACGGCTAGCCACAGTGCAATTGGCTTTTACTCTCACTTGTACCCATTTATACGCCTGGGTGAAGAGGAGCAACATGGGGCTCTTTTTTGCTCAAGAAAAATGCCATGGCACCGGCAGGATTTGAACCCAGTACCCTTTGATCCCGAAGCCCTCGTCCTACCACTAGACCACAGCGCCCGCAAAAAAATCGGTATCGCACACCACTTTTAGCAAATAAAAATATTGTAAGGAAAAGAAGAAAATGTTAATTATCACAAATTGCCTCTTTTCTATCAATGTTTTCCCGATCGTACATTTCTGGAGACATCTTAACCCTTTCCCAAACAAGACATTGATTTGACGTCCCTAATAGAAAACGCTTGGGAAAATATTGAAACAAAAGAAGAAACTGCTGATAACCAGCAGTTTCTCTTGTCTCAATATTTTCTGTGACATACTTTACACAAATCCTAACTTTGATAACTTCCATTTTGTCATTTGTGGTAGTTGTTGAAGTGGATCACCCTAAAATGTTGCTGTTTGGGAAAGGGTTAACCAAGGGTTGCTGCCAACTTCATCTAGTTATAACAAAAGATAAAGGGCGACAAATAAATCCAAATGGAACATTGACGGTCAGTAGTTATCTACCCTATAAAGCGTTCCAATGTCATACTGGACGGGATAGAAAATTGTGTCACGTGTGTGCATCACAAAAGCTGTCATATTGAATTAAGCAGTCCTCAAAAAGGACTGGTACAGAGGAAAGGAAAAAACGTCGTTGTAAAAGCAAAACCTCGCATGTCGATTTTTGCGATTTTCAAAGTACAAAACTTGTTTGTCCAGTTAAGACAATTCATGCAGGTTTTGAGATGATTTCACTTGTTAGTATCAATGCAACAATTATATGTGAAGATTATATTCGAATTTCAAGTAAAACCATTCAGTTTCGGAAAATTTATTAAAAAAATTCTTCCCCTTTAAAATTTTCCAAAAAACGAGATTCGAGGTTTTGAATTAACACAGACGACACGCTGAATACCAGCATTTTCTTCTTATGTTTTCTATTCAGTATAAATGCAATATTTTTTCAACTTAATAAGCTAAATTAAGTCTATGGACTAATCTCAAATTCCATTTAGTAATCCCTTTCCCAAACAAAATCTGCTTTTGGCGTCTCTAATGAATTATTCCTTGGTACATTGTATATATTGAAATAGTAGAAGAAAATGCTGATAACCACCTATTTCTCCGTTTGACTCAATACTTTCTGTGTCATTTTTAAAACAAATCCTAAGTTTGTCAAAGTCCATTGTGTCGTCTGCACCAGCTTTCAATATGGACTGGTTTTATTCAGCTAGCCGTGACGTAATTTCGGACAAACAATCGTATTTCATAGGTGTTGTTAAAATATCGCGTAACTACGGCTTGAATCAAGCCGTAGTTACGAGATTTTAAAACAACACCGACGGTTTGTCAAAAAATCACGGTAAACCCAGTCTATTTTCAAAATTCATTGCTATTGGAACAACATAAAATTTTGTAATTTGAGGAATAACTAATTATTAATATATCGCTTTTTTCAACAAAAACCTTGTAACTGCAGCTTAAAACAAGCTGCAGGTATGAAGTTTTTGTTGAAAAACGACGACATTTTGTTTTCTTTTGTGTTCACATTGTAGAAAATGCATAAAAATGTTGTCGTCATCACTATAATTGTTGTTGTTGTTGTTGTTGTTGTTGTTGTTGTTGTTGTTGTTGTTGTTGTTGTTGTTGAACATTGTTCTAACATAAGACGTTGTCGCGTTTCGTGAAAAAATAACGATGAACTAAAATGTCATTTTCACTATTTATTTTATAAATAGTTTTTTTTTGCAATAATTGTGTTATACTCTTGGAAATATTATACAATTTACAATACATGTCGATCAATGCATGAATTTGCATGCAAATATTTTGTTCCCAACGCACGTTACACATACGAGTTCATGCTCATAACCGAAAAACATAAAATCTTTTTATCCTTAAAAGGAAAAAAATCAAGTCCACACCACAAATCATTTACAAAAGCATTCACGAGTTACTTTCAATTAGTAGAATTATTATGAGATTCACCCCCGCATATCAAAGCTTTGACCACCCATTCAAATATATGAAATGCACTGTTATAACAAGAAACACATGTTAGCCTCTGCAAAATATTTGTTTTGTTAGTTTATTCATTATTAACATTCATTAATGATATAATACGGAATAATGGACATTTTATGCATTTGATATCAATAATATTATGGGCTGAGTTTAGTCTGACCTCTATCAAATAAGGTCTAACAGCATAAAGATAAAGCACACTTAAACTATTAACTATCATCACTCCAGGCCCCGGTTTCTCGAAAAAACTTAAGTATATTCTCATGAGAACATGCTCAACTTCAAAGGAATACTCTCCAACGTTGAAGGGTATTCGATTGAAGTTCACGTGGATTTCATGCGATTTGAGCACGGTGCTCAGATTTGAGCATGAGAACGTACTTAAGTTTTTTCGAGAAACCGGGGCCATATAAGGCTGCCTGTACACGCAGTCTGAGCTGGATCCATATTGATATCAAATGCCAAAAAACGTTCCCTTTTTACTTATTCTGGCTAACCAATTTAAAACGTATCCCTTGAAAAATGAAATGTGACCATCCCATCAAACAAAATTTGGCAAAATTGATCTGATTCTGCATATGTCATACTGATGTCGTATTTGGAAAATGAACAAACATTGTCTATAGGCCTATAGCAAGATACCGAAACTTTCTACATTCAAAAAAAAAAAAAAAAAAAAAAAAATAGAGTGAAAATATTAAAAAAAAAATGCTCTATCTCAATATTTCGGCGTTGCAGCCTTTTTCTACAGAAAAAATGTAAGAAAAAAAAAAAAATAACGCTACACTATAATATTATATAAATATCACATGCCTCTCAGGGCAATAGTACATATTGTCTACCCGAGACCGGTAATATTGACCGAGGCTTCAGCCGAGGTCAATATTACTGGTTCGAGGGTAGACGATATGTACTATTGCCCTGAGAGGCATGTGATATTCATTTTATTATACCGAAAAAGAAACAACATAAAAAATTTAATCTACAATTTATCTAACTTTAAAAGTCCTTCACCGTTAATCAAAAAATGTTAAAATCAACTGAATGCCTTATCCATTCGTATTTGTGACATGTACGCAAAGGCAGGCCTGTCATCACTTTTGTCTGGTTAATTCCATGATCTCTAGATCTAGATGAGAAAGAGATCAGGCTAAGCAGAGGTAAACTGATTTTGCATTTGGGAAAAAAACCATAAAGTAAGACAGAATAAAAAATCAAGTTTCAGTAAATTAGCTTAGAATGAAGTGTCGATTCTGATCAGCATGTGCAGTTCGCACAGACTGACTAGGATCCATACTTCTTAACGTTTTCCAGATGGTCCCTTTTTGCGTAACACGCCACATCATTTAAGCGTATTTATGTTAAACTAGCTATGATTCAGCAAATATTGTGCTTTGAAACAATGTGACGTCACGGTGACGTCATAAAAACCCAGAATTTCTATTTATAGTACGCTCAGCGGGTAATATGAAAAAAATATTAACCGGTTAATATTATCTGAGCGGGTAATATGAAAAAATATTAGGTTTGTAATTATTGAATGATAAAGTCACGTGAGGTATAATAATATATAAATATCACATGCCTCTCAGGGCAATAGTACATATTGTCTACCCGAGACCGGTAATATTGACCGAGGCTTCAGCCGAGGTCAATATTACTGGTTCGAGGGTAGACGATATGTACTATTGCCCTGAGAGGCATGTGATATTCATTTTATTATACCGAAAAAGAAACAACATAAAAAATTAATCTACAATTTATCTAACTTTATAAGTCCTTCACCGTTAATCAAAAAATGTTAAAATCAACTGATTGCCTTATCCATTCGTATTTGTGACATGCACGCAAAGGCAGGCCTGTCATCAATTTTGTCTGGTTAATTCCATGATCTAGATCTAAATGAGAAAGAGATCAGGCTAAACAGAGGTAAACTGATTTTGCATTTGGAAAAAAACACATAAAGTAAGACAGAATAAAAGATCTAGTTTCAGTAAACTAGCTTAGAATGAAGTGTTGATTCTGATCAGCATGTGCAGTTCGCACAGACTGACTAGGAACCATACTTTATAACGTTTTCCAGATGGTCCCTTTTTGCGTAACAAGCCGCATCATTTAAGCGTATTTATGTTCAACTAGCTATGATTCAGCAAATATTGTGCTTTGAAACAATGTGACGTCACGGTGACGTCATAAAAACCCAGAATTTCTATTTATAGTACGCTCAGCGGGTAATATCATATAAATATCACATGCCTCTCAGGGCAATAGTACATATTGTCTACCCGAGACCGGTAATATTGACCGAGGCTTCAGCCGAGGTCAATATTACTGGTTCGAGGGTAGACGATATGTACTATTGCCCTGAGAGGCATGTGATATTCATTTTATTATACCGAAAAAGAAACAACATAAAAAATTTAATCTACAATTTATCTATTATAATAGTAACTTTATAAGTCCTTCACCGTTAATCAAAAAATGTTAAAATCAACTGAATGCCTTATCCATTCGTATTTGTGACATGCACGCAAAGGCAGGCCTGTCATCACTTTTGCCTGGTTAATTCAATGATCTCTAGATCTAGATGAGAAAGAGATCAGGCTAAGCAGAGGTAAACTGATTAATGCATTTGGAAAAAAAACATAAAGTAGATCTAAGACAGAATAAAAAATCTAGTTTCAGTAAATTAGCTTAGAATGAAGTGTCGATTCTTATCAGCATGTGCAGTTCGCACAGACTGACTAGGATCCATACTTCTTAACGTTTTCCAGATGGTCCCTTTTTGCGTAACACGCCACATCATTTAAGCGTATTTATGCTAAACTAGCTATGATTCAGCAAATATTGTGCTTTGAAACAATGTGACGTCACGGTGACGTCATAAAAACCCAGAATTTCTATTTATAGTACGCTCAGCGGGTAATATGAAAAAATATTAACCGGTTAATATTATCTGAGCGGGTAATATGAAAAAATATTAGGTTTGTAATTATTGAATGATAAGGTCACGTGAGGTATAATAAGAAAAAATATTAACCGGTTAATATTATCTGAGCGGGTAATATGAAAAAATATTAGGTTTGTAATTATTGAATGATAAGGTCACGTGAGGTATAATAATATATATTATTGTTTACGTTAACGCTTACAGTTGATTACTGAAAGCGTTAACGTAAACAATAATATAATTATTTCAATGTAGCGTTATTTTTTTTTTACATTTTTACATTTTTCTCTGGAAAAAGGCTACTACGCCGAAATATTGAGATAGAGCATTTTTTAAATATACTAAGCACAACAATATAGGGATATCGGAATTGGTTTAATATTTTACCACGAAATTTGAAAAAATACTCAAATTTCTTCAATAATCGTGTTCCTTAACATCTTAAAGAACAAAAATTCCGAAATTTATCGGTCGCACTATTATAGACTGGTTATTCCTCGGGCGTATGTAGCAGTACCGTCTGTTTCGAAAATCGCATAATAGTGTCAATACTGAGTATGACTTGTAGGGTCCAAATCTTTTTTTCTTGAGATTCCATTTCCCTGTATTTGGATGCCTGCATAACTTGTTTAAAATTGTCCTGAAAGATCCCAGTATGCTGATGCCGGGTATTTTCAATCAGAAAACTTAAAATCTTTATGATAGCGAAAAAAAGGAATAACGTGCCGATCAGTTGCTTGGTCAATGCAAACCCATAATCACATTTGTACACGCTTTGTGACACAGCAATCTTCGATACAACATTAGTTTGGTTAACTGCAAGCTCGAGCTTTCCTACGATCTACCAGTGTTGGCGGTCGGTTAGACGACGACGTTGAACCATTTTTAACAGCTAAGGACTTGTTTGCGAATATGTAATGTTTACTTTTCATCCAGAAAAGCGGAAATTGCATGTACATGTACAACTTTGACCCATTTGTGATTTTTCAATGCTGACCCCTCTTTAGTGTATATGCCTATGTTGTGAAATCAACCACCGGTAACTGCACAATATTTTCACACAAAGCAAAAGTAATAATGGAACTATCAAAAAAAGTATAACAGCTTCCCAGGAACTTGAAGTTTTAATTCATATTTATCATTGAGTTTCATTATCCCTATATTGTTGTGCTTAGTATATTTGTATATTTATTCCCTTAGGAATATCATTTAAAAATATAGAGTGAAAAGTTTCGATCCTAGTCAGGCTGCGCGTACTGCACACTTCCCATAAGGTACCTTTTAGCGCGACTGGTCACATTGATATATAGTGCACCAAAAAATGACATGGGACAGATTTCAAAATCTTCATCGACAAAACCAGTCCTGTACGTTTGTTGAACGTCTTGAGCATTGTCCCCATCGTTAAAGCAGTCCATCCTTATGAGATTTCACGCGACGTCGGAATTATTTTCTGCGACGTCGTAAAGATTCGGCGGTGGAAAGTATCGATATTTTCGTAACACTCGTAACCTGTCCATATTGTTCGGGTGCGTTGCGATTTTTGACGTAGAGGCAACGACGTCGCACGAAAACTTCCGATATTACCCAAATCTCATTAGGGGAGGACTACCCTAAGTATATTGCACTATAATCTAGCTGTTAGTCGGTGTTATGAAAGTTTTTCAGTTTCTGACTAATAATCCCAATATCATCCGGCTGGTCCGACATGGCTTGTTGCAGGATCGTGGCTACTTTGTCGTGTTTAAACTTGACGGCGTCATCGTACGGTGTGTGGTCCCATCTGAAATGTAACGACGTAACGTTAAAAGTTGGAGCTTATTAGGGGATTGACTACCTTAATTATATTGCACTGTAATCTAGCTATTAGTCGGTGTTACGAAAGTTTTTCAGTTTCTGACTAATAATCCCAATATCATCTGGCTGATCAGACATGGCTTGTTGCAGGATCGTGGCTACTTTGTCGTGTTTAAACTTGACGGCGTCATCGTACGGCGTGTGGTCCCATCTGAAATGTAACGTGTATATGTCGTAAACAATCTTGAAATGGCAATGAATTTTGTGCTGAAATAGACCTGGTTTACCGTTATGCTTTGCTAAACCGTCGGTGTTGTTATAAAATCTCGTAACTGCGACTTGAATCAAGCCGCAGTTACGAGATTTTATAACAACACCTACGAAATGCTTTTTGTTTGTCCGAAATAACGCCACAGTTAAATGGATAAAATCGTTCCCTATTGAGCAGGTTGATTATATTGGACTATAATCTAGCTGTTAGTCGTTGTTATGAAAGTTTTTCAGTTTCTGACTAATAATCTCAATATCATCTGGCTGATCCGACATAGCTTGATGCAGGATCGTGGCTACTTTGTCGTGTTTAAACTTGACGGCGTCATCGTGTGGTGTGTGGTCCCATCTGAAATGTAACGACGTGGCGTTAAAAGTTTGAGCTTATTAGGGGATTGACTGTCTTAATTCTATTGCACTATAATCTAGCTGTTAATCGTTGTTATGAAAGTTATTCAGTTTCTGACTAATAATCCCAATATCATCTGGCTGGTCCGACATGGCTTGTTGAAGGATCGTGGCTACTTTGTCGTGTTTAAACTTGACGGCGTCATCGTACGGCGTGTGGTCCCATCTAAAATGTAACGTGCATAATGTCGTAAACAATCTTGAAATGGCAATGAATTTTGTGCTAAAATAAACCTGGCTTCGAAAAACCGTCGGTGTTGTTATAAAATCTCGTAACTGCGGCTTGAATGAAGACGTAGTTACGAGATTTTATAACAACACCTCCGAAATGCTTTTTGTTTGTCCGAAATTACGCCAGGGTTAAATGGATAAAATCGTTCCCTAATGAGCAGGTTGATTATATTGGACTATAATATATATTATCAGACTGCGAAATTATAGGCTGGTCCATTCCAAAAGATTTTGCAGACGACAATTTTGGGTGACTGGAATTTTATCATTTTGGTATTTGTGCTAGTCCGCTGGTCACACTAGAGCAAGAAATATTACGTTGTTTGCATTCGATACGTATTCGAACGTATTCGGGTGATGTCGTAAATATTCGGCGGTGGAACGTGGACACTGCTGAATACGTAAACGACGTCGCCCGAATAATTCCATCGTGGCGTAGGGGTGGACTACCTTAACAAAATGATTCAAAGCGACTATCAATTAATTATTATCATGGGCTTACCTGTCTTTCACAGTTGGATGTACGTTACATTTTTCCAACAGGAATCGTACAATGTGTTCATGGCCCTCGGCCGAGGCGAGATGTAGAGCTGTCCGTCCGTCATAGTCGGCTAGTGACATGTCCATACCCAGTAACGCGTACCTACAACATATCGTACATAATATATAAAGTACATATAATATACATGTATAATACAGCACATACATGTAAACAGTACACACAAGATGTAGGGCTGTCCGTCCGTCATAGTCGGCTAGTGACATGTCCATACCCAGTAACGCGTACCTACAACATATCGTACATAATATATAAAGTACATATAATATACATGTATAATACAGCACATACATGTAAACAGTACACACAAGATGTAGGGCTGTCCGTCCGTCATAGTCGGCTAGTGACATGTCCATACCCAGTAACGCGTACCTACAACATATCGTACATAATATATAAAGTACATATAATATACATGTATAATACAGCACATACATGTAAACAGTACACACAAGATGTAGGGCTGTCCGTCCGTCATAGTCGGCCAGTGACATGTCCATACCCAGTAACGCGTACCTACAACATATCGTACATAATATATAAAGTACATATAATATACATGTATAATACAGCACATACATGTAAACAGTACACACAAGATGTAGGGCTGTCCGTCCGTCATAGTCGGCTAGTGACATGTCCATACCCAGTAACGCGTACCTACAACATAACGTACATTATATATAAAGTACATATAATATACATGTATAATACAGCACATACATGTAAACAGTACACACAAGATGTAGGGCTGTCCGTCCATCATAGTCGGCTAATGACATGTCCATACCCAGCAACGCGTACCTACAACATAACGTACAAAAATATACAACACATATAATTTTAAAAACACATTTTCTCTCCTTTTTGTGTGACACGATGTCTATGAATACAGATGGGCTTTTTACGCCGTGCCCTTACCGATTATATAACGTACTGGTGAGAGAAACGGAAAGGATCCAAGGATAGTGGAGTGCTTTTTCGGCGATTTTTTTAAAAAGATACTGCGCAGTTAATCGTTTCCCAATTTGTGGTGAGTTTTTGACGAGCTTGATATAGACTGTTTGGATAATATAGTGAGAAAAGAAAACAACGTTGATAACCAACATTTACTCATTTCGCTTAGAACATTAAAATTTTGTGTGCTATAATTTACATGAAATTCAACATTATTAACAAGTATATTATTTGTCCACGATATCTTTCAAATTTCTATGGTCTATGTGAAACAGTAAAACAACTTTACCTTCTCATTGCCGTTACGTCTCCGTTATAAGCACCAAACAACAGATTGACCACATCTTGAACCTTGTTGAAAGCAATTTCTTCATTTTTCGCAATGTTTTCCAAAGCCATTTTCTTGTATGGAGTCAACAAGAGTCATTGTGTTGTAGTGGGTTTTCCCAAGATGTCTTTCAAATTTGACGAGTCTAGAATTGTTTTGTTAGAAAAAGGGCACAAGAAGTCGCTGGTGGGGAATCAAAACCTCGTAACTCCAGCTTTGTCAAGCAGTAGTTACGAGGTTTTGACTCCCCACTAACGAAGTATACCTTCTCATTGCCGTAACGTCCCCATTATAAGCACTAAACAACAGATTGACCACATCTTGAGCCTTGGACTCAGTGGCACGGCCACGGGGATCCACCTTTTTGCTTGTGTGTTTCAGATTGTCGTAGTTGTGGAAATTGAACTTGCCCACTAGCTCCTACAAAATATATCGTCGCTTTTTAAGGAAAACCTCGCAACTGCAGCTTGTTTTAAGCTGCAGTTGTGAGGTTTTCGTTGAAAACCAGCGTTATAGAAGAAAAATGCAAATGGAGTCTTAGGAATAATAACAGGAATTCACGTTGCTTATGTTTAGCTGTATTTAACCTTCCAGTGATCAGAATAAAAGATTGTTTAATTGACACCATTCACCGGCGACTTAATATTGTTAACTAGAAAAGTTCGTTGAACAATTCCAGATATGATTACTTCATATTGGATTACCTAAAAGTAATTTTGTTATTTTAATATGAAGAGATTATATTGTTTGGTATACAGCTTGATGGTTTACTCCTTAAAACGCAGAGATAGTCAATAAGTCAATTTTGTTTTGAGAGGCCATCCTGGGAGAAAATAAAAGTGGTCGCTTAATAAAACGGTCTTTTAATACAAAGTCAAAAACTTTTCATTTTTCATCCGACTCTTCTTCACACACAACGTTTTATCCAAACTTTCTATTTCTTGTTTAGAAGGCTATTGAGGAACAGCCACTAGTGTGCTGGGAATACCTAATACCGTGGCTATTCACGATGGTTAATTTTTAGAAGAACCCATGTGAATATTCCCATTACGTTCGGGATGACCAGCAGTAACCAACCAGCTACTCCAGAATTCGCCGGTAGACCAACCTGTCCCATAATGTCGCTTTTCAACTTTAACATCGTAACTGCAGTTTTACTTGTTTTAAGCTGCAGTTACGATGCTTCTCGTTGAAAAGCAGCGATATTTATAAAGGGTTCAAGAAAAGCTCACCTCACAGAATTCTACCCCTCTGCTACTGTTACCCCACTGATCCAAGGGCGGACTCCATGTAAATATTCCCATCACGTTCGGGATGACCAGCAGAACCCCACCAGCCACTCCAGACTTCGCCGGCAGACCAACCTGTCGTATATAAACGGAGCAACGGATAAGCGAGTGAAGAAATTTTAATTAGTTATGTCAAATCCAACCATGTGCTGTGGGCACTCATTTGAATCTTCTTGTCGAATTCGTGAATTTAAAAAGAAGAGAGGTCTTTATTGCAAATAAAACCCCGATGTGTAGGGTTAATACCGAGGGCGTTAGCCCGAGAATTATGGCTTTACATGTAGTCCAGAGTAGGCCTACATGGAATTATATTTGCAATAAAGACCTTTCAATTTGTTATAATTTTCACTATAATACCATAAATAATAAAAGCACACATTCTAAATGCGTTATATTGTGGAAAATCTGTCATAATCCAAAGAATTAAGTCCAGGAAATAATGGCTGATATGATTACAATGTATATATATATGAGTTAGTTTTAAAAGATTCTGTATATTCATGAGCTTTACCATGACGCCAAACATGTGCACTGTAAAAAGAATTTCCTTCTTCATATTGTGTAAACCCCATAAGTTGGTGGAAAATACCACGATAAACCATTTGTAAACAATGAGTACTATGATTACTTTGATTTAACAACTACAACAACATACCGTGACGTAATATATACACATGTAGATCAAATGAACGACCGAAGTTTATTAACATAGATCGTGTAGAATTGAGTTCACAAAATAAATGTTCTGGACGAATTCTGTGCTACTGGATTTTAGTTTACAGAAAGACTAATTGTTAACTGCTTCTAAAGTTTGTGTTTTGATTATTTATTTAGGCCTACTTTGTCTTAAGGTCTAGTCGGCTTTTGACTGCCAAACAACGCTACAACGACTTTGACTGATCAATTTGTGGAAAATGAATGTGATTTTTTTTTTAACTCTGTCGCATTTGATCCAGGTAAGAATTTAAGTTTTAGTATTAATACTTGTTCTTGACCTGCGACTTGTCAGGTTGTATTGTCACTTGTTGTGTCGAATAATTGGGCGGAACAACCAAAAGGTCGCCATCTTGCCTGTCGGTATGTCAGTTTCCAAATGCGGTTTTATTGCTTCGGGTTATATTCATTGTTACTTTCTATGTGAGTAAATTTATAGAAACTTTTTCATATAAAAATATTTTTCATACGATTGGATTTTTCACGTTTCTGGGAAAAATTCCATGGTCATTTTTTCGATCTGACGATGTTGCTTCGATGCCCTTTTCTGCATCATTATGGGACGGAGTTACGTTGTTGCTTTTTTACATACGCAAAGCGTAATTACATAGAGTCTTTGTTGTAAATATAAACCAGTGCAATTCCTTCTGCTGTATAGCCTATATTTTACAGAAACATATTATAATGAACTTTACAACCCCCTAAATAATAAAAGTAAATAATAAATGTGCAATTGAAAAAAACCGTTTAAATCCGTAAACTATTTCTAAAGAACGTTTAAGAGTTAAAGGGACATAACATTCCGATTTCCCTTTTTAAAGTAAGTCTTGATGCAAAGATTGGTTATTCTAATGCTTATAAATGTTATCAGTTTTAAGAAGTTGTTATTTATAAGCGAAACAATACGCCTTTAAAGTTGAGACAGAAATGGCAAATCACTTATAAATCAAATGGCAAATCACTTATAAATCCGAACTGTTGTGGACAACAATTTGATTAATTGTAGCACAGAAAAACATATTTCTCGTAAACGGCGCAATATTGTGGCTTGCAATTTTCAGAACTTTCATAAGAGAATATCGCTGGTCACGTTCGAAAATATCGCAACTACAGGTTTACAAGAGATCCTAAATCTACATGTAAACCCCTTACAAGACGGCAAAGATTTGAGCTCGTCCAAATTGAAAGAAGTTGCAGACGATATTTGCAATTGATAAAATTTTGAAATTGTTTGGCTTTTGGGATAGAAAACATTGTGGAAAATGAAGAAATTGCTTGTCACAAGCAATTTCTTCATTTCCACAATGTTTTCCAAAGCCTTTATCTTGTAAGGCGTCAAACAGCGTCAATGTGTGAGAATGGGTTAAAAGAGCGATATAAAGGCACTTTTCCGGAAGTTTCCACTATCATCAAGCGTATAATACTCGAGAATTTGAGGACCACGGCATGTAAATATAACTGTATTTTACTGTTCAAATTCACGAAAAAATGGCACATTTTTTTTCTCCACTTTAATGGCCAAATGATAAACACCATTAAATGCTTTTATTTAATATATTTGCATTTGCAACGTAACCGCAATTTGAAGTTAAAGTTGACCGTTTATACATGTAAGGTTAACACGGCTATAATGGGATTGCACAATTGACGTCATCATCCATATCTGGTCCACAGGTAAATTTCAGTTTCGTTTTACGCGCGCCTGTAAATCACGTATCTTTATCAGGTTATAACTCGGGTTAGGGGTTGATTTTTTAAATCGCAATTTTTGCTAATCTTTTTTTAGACAATTCTCTTTAAGATGAATTCATCTTATTTGACATGAAAACGAAGATGAATTTCAGCTTTAAGCTGTAGTTACGACGTTTTCGAACGTGACCGACGATATGCTCTTTCAGATAAGATAAAGGTAAAATATATGAAAAATATCTGTGAAATGTCACTTTAAGTGCTCCTTTAAAAGAAAATGCAAAACTATAACTAAATACCAAGCAAACTGTTAATGCATTAGTTGCAAATGTTCTCTTTCTTTGAGAATAAAAGAATAAAAACCGAGTATATACGAAGCATCAGAAAGAAATCAAATGTTAATGTCAAATGAAATTGAGTGCATGCTTTCAATAAAAACAGTGCGACTGACAGGCTAAGGATATTTAAAAGAAGAAACAAAAAAAACAAGACGAAAACAAATGCAAACCACACTTTCGAATCGAAATATAAAACCCAGTGCTTGAAATTTATCATAAATGTACATGAAGATCTACCAGAAAATAGATAAAACTATAAACTATATAAAAAACATGGAACTTAATATGTACAATGTCAAGAAAGTTGCTCACGTGGACAGTAGCATAGATTCATTTCTAATCCATGCAAAAACACACCTATAAATCGATAGACTTGACAACAAATAGGCGGCTTTCATTTTCTAAAAATACCTGGTTAACAAAATGACGTTAATGTTAATAAGAATGGTGGAAGTAGTAAGTTTATATCGGGAACTTATAAGATTGTGTGAATGAGATGACTTTTTAGAGTTAAGGTAGAATACCCGTAATGTGGCCATTTTGAGATTCATAAAACGTCGGATTTTTTTCAGGCGGCGTCGTTACGTATCCGAAGCTATTTGGGCGCGGTCGTAAACATTTGGCGGTGGAAATTTCCACTGCCAAATGTTTTCGACGTTGCCCGAATAATTGCGACGTCGCGCGAATCTCATTAGGGGTAGACTACCTTAAATGGGTGATCATGTTAGATGTATGATGAATAAAGTTTGTGTTACGGACGTCACCCCATATATACTACCTTGAACGCAAATTGTCCCGAGTAATCATACATGCCACATGAATGCATTAACGATAGAGTATTTCGCACGGCTTCTGAATTCAGTACGCATTCACCGGTTGTGGGACAAATACCGCCATTTGCAAGAGTGGCTGCCATAACAGCGCCAGACTGGGCGGTTACTTCGATAGAACAGAGCTGTAAAACATAAACATGCCATGGTAATAAATGTTAAAGATAACCTTAAATGCGAACTGTCCAGAGTAGTCGTACATTCCACACGAGTACATCAGAGACAATGTATTTCTGACAGCATCTGAATCCAGAACTTTGTCACCCGTTGTAGGACATATACCGCCATTGGCAAGGGTTGCGGCCATCACAGCACCTGACTGCGCTGTCACCTCGATGGAACAAAGCTGAAATGAAGCATCGACAATAGACGTCTGTACAGTGCATACATTTGTGTGTTATTCACACAAAAAACATCGAATAATTCACCCTCATGAAGTATCTAAAACAATTTTATAACTACGAATTGTAAGAATTGTGACTATTTCTGAAATTTTTAAGGTCTACATACCGTAAGCTCAAGCACAATATATTTTTCAGTGTAATTAGGATCATGTTTCTTCGAACTACAGTGATTATTGCGTTAAAAATGTCATTGCACATCGAGATCAGAAATGTGAAATTGTAAAAAAGCAGCAGTTTTTCCCCAATTCTTAATTGTATCGTTTAGATAGGAGTTACACCACATACCTGGAAATAAAACTCGAGTGTCTCTATTAGGTCAGCCTCTGGAGGGAAACACTGTGTCAAAAGAACAACACCATTAAATGCATTTTGGTATCTTTTTATACAGACTAAACTATGATTTATTTAAAGTGACATTTCAGAATTTTTTGTCATAAATTTTACTTTTATTTTTGTCTGAAAGAGCATATTTCCTTATGAAAATTCTGAAAATTTCAAGCCAAAATATTGCGCCGTTTACGAGAAATTTATATTTTTGTGTTAAAATTGAACAAATTGTTGTGGACAACAGTTCAGATTTATATGCAATTTATCGATCATGTCTCAACTTTAAATGCGTGTTTCTCGCTTATTGGCAACAACTTTGAAAAACTAATAGTATTTATACTCATTAGAATAAGCAATCTTGGCATCAAGACATAGGCTACTTTAGAAAATTGAAATTGGAATGAAATGTCCCTTTAACACATTACCACATAGTGACATTTTTGACGCCCCTCACGAAAAATGCTTGGGAAAAGCTTTGTGGAAAATGAAGAAATTGCTTGCAACAAGCAATTTCTTCATTTTTCACAATGCTTTCTAATCCAATATCGCAAGATTTTGAAAATTTCATTAACTAGAAGTTGTCTGCAAATTGGATTGGAAGAATAAAAAAAAATGTGTCGACTAGTAATGGGTTAACTGTATATTTTATTCTGGGAATTGTATGACAAGGGTGAAAGTAAGATACTTTATAAGTAAAGAAAATTCGCAAAGAATGAAATATGTTTTTCCATAAAAAGGTTTATCTACCACAAGTAACTTTCAAACAAAAATGCTTACATTTATCCTTATTCAAAAGTGATCTGAAACCACAGTACTCGTAGTCTCAAATTCAACATGGAACACTTTTCTGATCCAAGCGCAATAATATGTGACCCGTTACGCTAAAAGGGACCTTACCCGAACTCCAAAAATCCAAATTTTGACAAACTTATAAGACTCAGCACAGGTCAATCAGATCCCGCATGCAAAAAATGAACACATAGTAAGATAGGTGAGACATTCCGGATGTAGAAAATTACATAAAAATGAAAAGTGTCGGCCCTAGTCTGACTGCGCGGACTGCGCAGACTGACTAGGGTCGATATTTTTCACACTTTCTATGAGGTCCCTTTTAGCGTTACGGGTCACATATATGTACAAAGCAAAATCTTACGTGATTTTCTCTCATGTAGTATCCCAAAGCAAAGTTCCTATCTGCGGTCGCTCTTTCTGACAGGTACCTAAAACAAAGAATCAAATAATCAGCAATGATACTAATACAGTTAATGATGTATCTATAAGTACATTTAGTACGAAACTTTGATTTTTCTTCAACAATATTAATAGCAACCGTCGTAGTGAAAGCAATCTTAAACTAGTATTCAAAGATATGAACATTTTTAGCAATTTAAAAGGAATTCTCTTATTTTCAACTAGACAAGGGGTGGTGTTCGCCAACCGGCATAAATCGGATTAAGACTGTGTGAAATTACACAACACTCCATCTGATTGGGCGAGACATACGTCTCGTCCAATCAGATGGCTTGTTATGTGATTTAGAATTAGACGATAGATTCAGAATTGTTGGTACACAGGGTCCCTGAGTTCATAATGTTTACAAGTCCTTACAAGATACTTACACGGAGTTGTTGAAGGCTACATGTTCTTGTCCGGCTAGTCTCTTCAGTTGTTCCATTGCCTGTTGACACAAAACATGTGATACGTCAAGTAAAAGGGACAATCTGTGTAATGCGAAAAGTATTGAACCTGGTTAGTCTGAACAGGTCGAAACTTTACAAATTAAGGCCATTTTTAAGTTTCCGAACCCAAAATATTTCCCCTATCCTACTCTTAGTTCATTTTTCCAAATCAGTGTACATAGATTTGTATATGTATCTCTACCCTCTTTTTTCGATGTTTTTTTTTTTTTTCACATTCAGTAAAATAGCAATATAATGTTTTTAAAAGATAGGTTTGACACGTCGTGATAATATTGTGATTTATATTTTACGCTCTTCGATCTTCTGGTTGAACAGGCTTAACAAATAAATATACACGAATGTGCCCATTAAATATATAATTTACATTTTGTTGGATACCAGTTGTATGAAGAATTCAATGTTATACAAGATTTGTGTTTGTACAAAGAATTACAAAAGTAGCTTAAAGTACTGCAACACTATTGACCAATATACAAAATGAAAGACAACAATTGGCAAATACATTTTGTGTGGTAGATGTACTAGTCAAGGACTTTGCATGCTACAAGAAACAGTATCACAGAATCATATGATGTAATACTTTTGTAAAACATTCAGTAGATAGGTAATCAAAGAGCTTTCACTTATTTTCTGTGAAATGCTAGGTGCCCTTAAGAAACATCGAAACCAACGAGAGCTTACAAGTAAGAGCGGATTAAACTAACCAGAATGGATTGTCGGATTCGGATTATGTAATCATGTCCCGGAGAAACCATGATTTTGGTGGCTTGGGAAAACAAGTTAACCAGTATTTTCTCACTTTGCCTTCTTATTTTCCGAATCTGGGATATGCTTTAGGCCTACACACATTCTAACCATATAGACATCGGCAGCAATTTTACACTGAAAACCTCATATTTTGCTGTTTCGGAAAGGATAAAGTAGGTGACTGTATACTGGTTAAGGTGATTATATATACGATCATTTGGACGATACATTACCTGATAAAGACATCTCAAATCTGGTTCATCAGGACTCGTGGGCTAAAAAGGAAAAATGTGCCTGCACTCCAAACGGACGTTATCTTACATGTTACTATTGCTGACTTGTGTAAGCTGACACATGCATAAGCTAATCAATTTTATTACACGGGTTTAGTGCTGCATTCAACATTTTTCTGGTTAAATTTCGGCGCCGAGTGACCTGACCCCTAGTTTTTGACCATTCTCTTCTCGTACCAGTACAGAGTATATTAAGATATGACCTCTGGGCGATTTTCTAAAATTTTGTTCTGTCATGTGATTCCCCACCGTGATTATTGAATGTCAGAAAATGGAGCGGCCAAACCGACATCTCGAACCGTCGAAATGAACCAGTCTAATATACTGTTCAAAGCATTATCACACACTTTAATGAGAGATATCATATTTTCTAAAATGAGTTTAAATGAGCTTAGACGAAATCAGCTTACACATCACAAATGATCCGATAGAGAGTAACTATTTTAATCCAACAGAATTTTCATCTCCTGTTACATATTTAAAGGGGTTTTGGCTTAAGGGTATTGTAAGAGCATTATAGTCGGTTCCGTTCAAAAAGTCCGTAACTGCAGCTTATTCAAACTGTGGGTACATATTTTTCTAACGTACCCCCACGGTATTGTACAGTAGCAGGTCTACGAACTTCCAGAATTTTCAAATTGAAACATCCAGTACTACCTTTCTGACTAATACCACCGAGTTTTCATTCACACAACGAAGTAGATTCTCATGAATATGACATTTGGATACACGACAGTACAGAAAATATCAAGACAACAGGGGATATGCTTGTTATCAGCATTTTCGTCTTTTGTCTCAATATTTTACAAGCTGTTTCTATTTGGGACGTCAAAACCAGGATATTAGGGAAGAGTTTATTAATTTACGTAAAAATGAAAATACTAGTCAACTCACGTAATCGAATCTATCAGCTATCACCATGCCCTTCTTCAGCAAGGAGGATATCACGATTGCTCCAGCATTGATCATAGGGTTGTGGGGCTTGTCTGAAATATACATGAGCTTGGATCTGGAGAAGGTCCATCCTCGGAGACCAAGGTCTCGCACATAAGTATGCATATGAGCATATTACGAAAACGTAAGTTGTACCTACTCAAGAACGCTCCAAGTACGTACAACGGTAACATTGTGCTTTGTCTAAGCATACATGTAGCCCTAAATATATAATGTAATTGTACCATAGCATGTAAACTAATAAATTTGTGCATCGAGTTAGCTGCACCACGAAGTGTTAACAATGTGCATTGAACAATCGTCTAGCGTCAGGTTATAATTAGAATTTCCGTAATTCTACGAGTGTTTTACGGACATGTTAGATTACACGAACTGTTGCGCAGTAATTGTTATCGTGATGAAATTGTCGTTTGCTACACAAGTTAGAATAGTTCGACTGAACCTCTTCATCAAAAAGAGAAGTTGGTAGTTTTCGCACTTATGAACAAACTGCTGCATTGTTTTGATAATACGTCCTTACGACGATTATATTATTTGATCAATTTTGAGTTGTTCAAGCGAAGGCCTACTTCTTTTGGCGGACTCTGACAAACGACAACTACATGTAGTATGCGGTGACCCAAAGACCAATAAATGACCAATTAAAAAATAGACTTCCTGGAAAATCCTATTTCAAGAGGCTCGGCCAAGTATAGGTAGTGAAATCCGTGAAGGGATTTCCCGACCTAAACTGTAGCTGAACATGTGTCATTTTATATATCCAGAATATAATTCTAGATTGAGTTTAGCTCACGATAAATGTCAGAGCATCTCGAGCTTATAGCTAAACATAATGATGTTTTACATGGACCTATAGGCCTAGCCTTATTAGCCTACTTACGTTGATAGTCGAGTGTAAGTTCGTTAAATGATCGTCCACTGGGTTCCTGGCCGACATATTGATGGACGGTTTCTGGAGAGAGATCGTTCAATGTGAAGGCATAGTTGAGAGGTTTCACTACCGACTGTAGACAAAATGGGATGTCAGTGTCGCCTAGATCATATCTACAAATGATAGGAGAAAGTTTGTATACCCAGTAAACATGGAGACAAAAGGAGAAAATGACCGACATATTGATGGACGGTTTCTGGAGAGAGATCGTTCAATGTGAAGGCATAGTTAAGAGGTTTCACTACCGACTGTAGACAAAATGGGATGTCAGTGTCGCCTAGATCATATCTACAAATGATAGGAGAAAGTTTGTATACCCAGTAAACATGGAGACAAAAGGAGAAAATGACCGACATATTGATGGACGGTTTCTGGAGAGAGATCGTTCAATGTGAAGGCATAGTTAAGAGGTTTCACTACCGACTGTAGACAAAATGGGATGTCAGTGTCGCCTAGATCATATCTACAAATGATAGGAGAAAGTTTGTATACCCAGTAAACATGGAGACAAAAGGAGAAAATGACCGACATATTGATGGACGGTTTCTGGTGAGAGATCGTTCAATGTGAAGGCATAGTTAAGAGGTTTCACTACCGACTGTAGACAAAATGGGATGTCAGTGTCGCCTAGATCATATCTACAAATGATAGGAGAAAGTTTGTATACCCAGTAAACATGGAGACAAAAGGACAAAATGACCGACATATTGATGGACGGTTTCTGGTGAGAGATCGTTCAATGTGAAGGCATAGTTAAGAGGTTTCACTACCGACTGTAGACAGAATGGGATGTCCGTGTCGCCTAGATCATATCTACAAATACCAGGAGAAAGTTTGTAAATATTGAGACAAAAGGAGAAAATGACCGACATATTGATGGACGGTTTCTGGAGAGAGATCGTTCAATGTGAAGGCATAGTTAAGAGGTTTCACTACCGACTGTAGACAGAATGGGATGTCCGTGTCGCCCAGATCATATCTACAAATACCAGGAGAAAGTTTGTAAATATTGAGACAAAAGGAGAAAATGACCGACATATTGATGGACGGTTTCTGGAGAGAGATCGTTCAATGTGAAGGCATAGTTAAGAGGTTTCACTACCGACTGTAGACAGAATGGGATGTCCGTGTCGCCTAGATCATATCTACAAATCACAGGAGAAAGTTTGTATATCCAGAAACATTGAGGCAAAAGGAGAAAATGACCGACATATTGATGGACGGTTTCTGGTGAGAGATCGTTCAGTGTGAAGGCATAGTTGAGAGGTTTCACTACCGACTGTAGACAGAATGGGGTGTCAGTGTCGCCCAGATCATATCTACAAATGATGAGAAAAAGTTTTTGATATATGCTGAGTCAAAAAATAAAGTGTGCACAGAGGATTACTTGATTTTCTATGTTAAGTTTGAATATTATTGATATTATAACATTGGTATCAAATTAAAGATAAATCAATTGTCTGTAAGCGGGTGTATTCTTAGGTGTGTGAAATGGAATATTGCTCGTGTTTTCTTAAGATATTTGGGATAGGAGTCAATTTCAAAATTCACAGAACATGCTGACGAACAAGACGTGGTCAAATAATGCAATTTTCTTGGGACTTCAGCTTCAATTTCTGTTGTGACATATCTTCTTTTGATAATGTTGCAAACATATCTGCAATGAATGACGGCAAACATTTGTGGTATCACTGATCGAATACAGCGTCTAATTTTATCGCTTTAACTTATATTGCGTTCATATTGTATAACGTATTCCACGTCCTGCAAATTCTTGTATATATTCTCTTATGGGCCGTCGTTCTGCCTTCGCCGATTTCAAATGTTGTTTACATAATTATGCTTGTTGCACTGAATTGCCATAAATAGTGTAGTTTTGAAATGTTGACGTAAGGGCGTCAACGCCATCTAACGATCTTGTGTAGCCATTGCTGCATCCGGATTGTTAGACTGAAGCTTATCAAAATGTATCCATTGTTTTTGAAACATGATTACAAAAGCCTAATTTCATTACGAGGACATTCAAACGACTAGGACACATTTACGCCGGTTCAAGACAGTAGCAAAATTAACGTGTGAAATTTGTCGTGTTTACCATGACGCAGCATCTTTGGCTATACAGTATATTATTGAAATTTTATGATGGATTTAGCTTTTATACACTTTGAATTCAGACATATAACAACAAGGTTTTCTATGAAATGTTTGTTTTGATAACCACGTGCAAAAAGGTGCTAACAGCTTATGGTGATATGCCATACAATTTAATCCTCCTAAGTTGGTTCTCATGTCAATAGTCCCGAGAAAGTTGACTAGTTAACTCCTTGTAGAAGTTTAGTGAAGTTAATCGCCTCGGTCACGCAGATATATAAAGTAGACGTATGCACACTTTCTTTTTTGACTCAGTATATAAGGGTTATCAAGACCTTGTCCCGGTTTCTCGAAAAAACTTAAGTACATACTCATGAGTACATGCTCAACTTCAATAGAATACTCTCCAACGTTGAAGGGTATTCGATTGAAGTTCACGTGGATTTCGTGTGATTTGAGTATGATGCTCAGATTTTAGTCTGAGAACGTACTTCAGTTTTTTCGAGAAACCGGGACCTGGTTTGGACAAGAAAAAAGTATTAGGACAACATTTACACAATAGAAGAAAATATTGAAAATCGACATTTTCTCCATTTGCCTCAATATTTTCCAAGCTATAATATACTTTATAAATTTATCATTTGTCAAAATCCATTATGTCGTCTATATAGCATCTTGAATTGAACTACCTCGAAGTTTTGCCGTGTGGAAAAGAGTTAGTCAATCTTGACCAATAAAACATTTCTTGACCGGCCCAAATATAAAGTAGATGCAGACAACTATTTCAATTCTGATGAATGAGACAAATATGGTGTCAGTCTAGGGAACATGTACTCCTCAGCAGAAATGTTCCTTAACCCATTACCAAACGACACACTTTTAGGATGGTCCAAATTCAAAGATCGTGCAGAAGACAATTTGAAGTGAATGAAACTTTACATTTTTGTGGTTAGAAAACAGTATGGGAAATGAAGAAATTGCTTTTCCCAAGTAGCTTCATTTTCCAATCAGCAGTACCAGCTGCTTGTACCAGAAACTGGTTGGTAGCGTTTCTTATTTTCATCGAATTGCTTTTGAAAACATTTTATTAGATACTGATAACGTAAAAAATCAAAGTACTGAAGGGAAGGAAATTTGTCAATAATGTAGGCCTGTCCAGGAGTAGAGTACTTTGATTGGGTACTTTGATTATCCATTTGAATACCTTGAATACTATGATTCGTAGAGCACATTGATTAGGTACTTTGATTATCCAAAATACCTTGAATACTTTGATTCCATGCTGGAGTTGTATCTACTTTCAGCACAACCTTCATGCATGTAAGCTTTGAACATATTTCATAGTTCAGTAAACTTGACTGACCCATTAACAAGGAAGGCCATTGGACTGATCGTTGAACCATAATAATATAAAGCAAATTACTACGTCGATCTTTTCTTCTCTAAGAGTCATGATTAATTGAGTGTTTCGTTTTCAGTCACACAATTCAATATCTAAATGTATAACTTCAGACTTACATATTGAATGTTCGAATGACTGTTACCTCATTAATCTTTGCTTTTGATAGAACTATTTATAGTGCGGAGGATCGGAAGATGTTGTGTGGCATGCAGAGAACGGTAAAGTGCAGAGACAGGTGGCTGCAAAGAGAGGCAAATTTTTCAAAATTTGCTTCCAAAAATGAATGAAACGCCAGAATTATGATGATGCTTTGAAAATCATTCTAACTTAAACAACAAAGTGTAAAAATTGATCAATATTACCTTTGTCCGTCTATGGTACAGACAGAGACGCCCCAGTATTTCTTACTGACTCGAGCAAGTTGGGGAATATACTGGGCAGGCTGGAATGGAACAACAAACAACATATTAGACCCTTTTCAAACAACCAAACTTTAATAAATATGCTGGTCCAAATTCAACGTTGCAGATGACAAAATAACCGAGCCAGGATCTGAAAAAACGTCCTTTATGGCATTTGAGAACAACCTGGATCCAGACCAGCCTGTGCATATGCACAGTCTGATCAGGATCCATGTTGTTCTCTAATAGGTTCTTTTTTACCTGTAGCAACCATAGAAGAGCAGCATCGGTGTGTGCCAGTCTTCGCTTAGGCGCATACCGGTCTTGAAATCTGGCTGTCTCAAATGCTATAAGGGACGTTTTCCATATCCTGCCTCTATTGTTGTTATATAAATAGAAAACAGTGAATCAAGCAATGGCATGAACTTGGTATTCGTTCAATTACGTGATGGTTGGATCGGCTAAATCAGTAGCCTACTTAACCTTTCCCATGCTGGTCACGTCAATTTCCGTTTGTGACAAAAGCTTTTGCAGGCAGAATAGACCAAAATCAGCCTGCTTTCTACTCCATTATTGTAGCAAATGTAGCAAATAATCTACTCACCGTGCCTTCGAAGTTTGGTTTACATTCTTGTATATATCTCGAGAAATAACCTGGCAGAGCATTCTAGCTATTAGCTATGGTTGCCCTGCCAGGTCATCTATCGGGAGCTATAAATCTATACTCACCGTGCCTTCGAAGTTTGGTTTACATTTGTCGTAGATATCATCTATGATTTCTGTGAAAGTTTTCCACTCGGGTATGACAAACTGATTCTTCAGCGCCTTCGAGATCACAACCACGTTGTCTGTCACGCATCTGAAAAGTTTTAGCACTTGGTTTTGAAAATTATCGAAATAAATAACAATCGTATGATAGAGAAAAAAAGAATTTACCTAGTTTTCCCAAACGACAAAAAATAGGGTGATCCACTTCCATAGCTGTCACAAAATTGACACAATTGATGTTATCAAAGATAGTATTTGTGCAACATATGGCACAGAAAATATTGAGACAAAAGGAGAAACTGCTGGTTATCAGCAGTATAACCAGCAGTTTCTTCTTTTGTTCCAATGTTTTCCCAAGTCTAAGGGGCGTCAAAACCTGGTCTTTTGGGGGAAAGAATTAAATAATCTAGGGCGGATGACATTGCAAACTCGAAAATTTAGAGATTACACCAGGGGCAGGCAATCACTACCACGGTGAAAGTCACGTGATGATGGTATGTGCCATCACATGACATGTGCCATGGGTGTTGTCGGGCTCATAAAGTCAGCCCGATTCTTACGAATGGGTGCGACGTAACAGATATTGTCATCGTATTTGTTTCTGGAGATATTTTTAACTTTAAAATAATTAGTTCTCATTTAAAATATAGCGCTCTTACAACCACGTTAGCAAAACAGTGTATACTTTTAAAATAAAAATCAAAATTAAAAAAAAAAAGTAAATTAGCTAAAAGCTTGTTAGTCAATGTAATAGTGGTATAGATCTAATCCTGATTCAGGATAGATAACTACGAAGTAGACTGATGACATTGAGGACACAGACCTCTCCGATTCAAATAAACAGATCGTTAAGAAATCGTGGAATGCGGTCAATTACAGCTAAATCACCGGCCATATCGTACACAAATCGTAATTGTATGTCCGTCCTATTGTGGCGATGCTTTTCTGCAAAAACCGCGTAACTACAGCTTTAAACAAGCTGTAGTTACGAGGTTTTTTATGGAAAGCGACGGTATATCATATTAGAACAAATAAATCTTCTGGTTGGGCACATAATAATTATAAATCTTTGTTTTGTGGTTGAATCTTTTTTTCCCCCAAATGACATAATTTTACGTTCAAAGACAAAAAGATAAAAATAGAACTGAGATGTTGCATGACATTGATCAAGTTCTTTTTATCAAGCTCCATTTATTAGAGTCGTCAAAACCGGGAAAAGTTTGGAAAAGGGTTCATAAATCATAAAAATAAATAGCAATGAATTTTGTGCTAAAAGTAGACTGGGTTTACCGTTCTTTTTTCATAAATCGTCGGTGCTGTTATAAAATCTCATGACTACAGCTGCAATCAAGCTGTAGTTACGACGTTTTAGATTTACACAGACGATAACCTACTGTTTGTCCGAAATAACGTCACTGTTTACTTGATATGATTAAAGCCTATCAATACATTGGTTATGGTTTCCCGCCCAACTTAATCGTAAGATCTTTTATAATACGGGTCCTATTTTAGCGCCCCTGATAAAAAGTGGTTTGAAAACATTTATGCAAAAGAAGAAAATGCTGATAATCTGCATTTTTCGTTTTGCGGCAATACTTTCCTATGCTATATTATAAACAAATCCTCTCTTCATCAATATCCACTTTTCGTCTTAAAAAGCTTTCTAAGGGCGGATCTAGATGCGGGTCCGGATCCCCTCTGGAATTGACCGAAAATTGAATTTTTACTAAGTAACTTCAGTGTAGCATTACATATTTAACAAATTTTAAGCCATCATTTAGGTTAGGACTCCCCCTCCCCCGCCCTGGAAAAAGATCATGGATCTGGCCTTGCTTTTAAACTGAAACAATCAACAGTCAAATGTTTTGTCGTTTGGAAATGGATTAATATTTGACTATCGTCGCATTTCAACCAAAAAACCCTCGTAATTGCAAGCTGCAATTACGAGATCTTTGTCGAAAGCAGCGTTATACTTTGTTAAAAAGGGAGAAAAGAATCCCAAGTGATATAGAAATACTAAATGAGGAAATATGAATACTTAATGAGGGGTCACTTAAGGTGAAGGGCCTATGGGTTATAGTGGTATTTAGCGGTGTGACTTCGCCTTTCTGAATAAATATGTTGACTTTTGTTATGTCATTGCTTTTATTTACTAGTGCAATGACACTGCTTTTATACAACACTCACTGATGATTGTCCAAAGACTGTCCCAAACGTGTTTTTACAATTCCAATGTAAATGCTGTTCTGGACGACAGAATGACTGTTGATAAAGATAAGATTAATTTAATGTATGAAATAACAGTCAAAATGTTGATGCAAAAGAAGAAAATGCTTAATAACTGTGAATAATAGCATATTCTTCTTTTGTCTCAATCTTTTCCCAAGCTTATTCTTTGAACCGAACAACTAGGTCTTGTTTGAGAAATGGTAAAACAAGCTATATGCATGTATGGAAATGAAGTACCACATTTTATTTCGTCGCTTTTAAACAAAAACCTCGTAAATGCAGCTTGTTTTCAGCTGCAGTTACGAGATTTTTTTTATGAAAATCAGGATTTGATAATTTGATCGTTTAGATAAGTTTATTGAAGGGTCAGTGTATGTGTTTATTGAGGCCTGAAGGCGATTCACCGACCCAGACATTAACAGGGTAAAGCCCTAGTTTACTGCCGACCTCACTGGTGTGGAATTTACCAATAACCCACTGTGAAGAATCGCGTGACGCAACTTTGCAGAAAATCTTCAGTAATTCTATTAATGTGTAGCCGATTTGAAAACGGGTAGGAGCAGAGAATGCAGAAAAAACGGCAGGGATTAGATGTGTGTGGTAGATTTTAACAATCATTTGATAAAAAAGTTATTGGCGTCAATAACCTTTTTTATAAAACGATGTTTTGAAAGAACCACCACATGCATCAACTACAGAACGTCTTTCCACATTCTCTGCTGCAAACTGTTTTCAAATCGGTCACACATTAAATAGAATTTAACAACGAAAATCATGCGTAATGCGTTTGTGTTGGTTCCTCGTAGCTTTTGGCCACGATGGGTTCAGATCAGTTTCTAGCTGAGTACTGTACTTCACACTGATCTTGGCCCATTCTACTCTCGGAAATTGCTACAGGTTGATATAAAGATACTTAGAGAACGGTATGGATCTTGATCAGACAGTCTGATCTGGATTTGTGTTGTTCTCAATTGACACTAGGGCGCGTTTTCCTTGGGCGACATTCACGAACCAGCCTTACGCCAGTATACTTTTAAAATTAGACAACAATTAATGCGAGTGGCAAAGACATACAATCAGGTGGGTGGTTAAGTAATTTTGATTTCTAAAGACAATAAATATTAATATAGAAATGTTGATGACTACAACCCCTGATCTTGACTCGTGTAATTGCGAAAGTGAAGACTCGCCAAGAAGTTGCACAGTAGTTAGTGCATGTGTGGATCTAGAGGGGGGACGGGTCCGGACCCCCTGGCTTTGGCCAAAAATTAAATTTTGACTATATAAATTCAGTGTAATCTTACCCCCCTGGAAAAAATCTTGGGCTTGGACCCCCCATGGAAAAAATCCTGGATCCGCCTTTGAAGTGCATGCTGTTGTAGCCATTTGGGGCACTGACCTTACTGTGTATTGAAATTGTACATTAAAGGTGTTGGTTGACTAAATGTGGTTGGTAAATTTTTTGGCTTAAATTCCTTTCTTAACTTGAAATTTAATCCCTATCAATGAGCATTGTCCGCTCGGACAGGGGCAATTAACTGTGAACCTCGTAAAAACAACATGTAAATAGTTTTATAAATGGTCAACAATATTAATTTTCTAAACAGTCAAATTTTAATTTTGACTAAATCTTTCTTAAATATCCCAGTAGAAAGTTTCTGAAGACAAATTTATAAGCAATGCAAAGAACACCAAAGTTGCGAGTGCCCAGGAATTATTGTAGCGCATTAACTCTGTACATGTGTTTGACCCAAGCAGGAGACGAGAATGTCTGCATTTTTGCTGTTTAAGGATTACAACCCATCATTTATCTACAAAACACTTCAAGTGCATCTTCAAGTGTCATCCGTGCCAACGGAAATTAACGAGGGATATCCTCGTCAATTTCTGGAGGTCATCCGTGGCAACGGAAATTGACTATGGACGCCATCGTCAATTTCCGTGGCCAAGGATATCACCCGAAGTTACAGGAAGTAATTGATATCTAATGCTGGATGGAAAACTTAAATGCAAACAGAATGCAAACAGGAGAAAATTGAGTAATATCTCCCTTCTCCTGTTTGTTGCTTGTGATCGCATAACCCTATTTTCCAAACAAACAGTCCGTCTTATCGTCTGTCTGAATGTTACAAAAGAAAAATGCAATGTGTATGCATGTCTATTGTGTAATGTTAACTTACTCATGAAATGTTTCCCTGTCCGCCATGTCTCTCAGCTCGTTTTCATCGTGCATCTGTCGGTCTATGCCTGTGTATGTCTGTCTGTTTATGCCTGTTTCTCTGTCTATCTGACTGTCTATATACATGTGTTATGAAATGTAAACAACTTACTCATGAAATGTTTCCCTGTCCACCATGCCTCTCAGCTCGTTTTCATCGTGCATCTGTCTGCCCGTGTATCTGTCTGTGTGTCTGTCTGTATGTAAATTGTATGTATGTTTTGTAATGTTAACTTACTCATGAAATGTTTCCCTGTCCACCATGCCTCTCAGCTCGTTTTCATCGTGCATCTGTCTCTCAAGAACTTTACGAAACTTGGTCATCGTCTCCTTCAGTCTGTAGTCAGAGTCTTTGAGACCCGTCTCCTCAAGCAGCTGAAATGATCATAACTTAACGTAGTCCATCTATCAATAGATACCATTCCGTGACAACGGATATTGCCGAGGATATCCGGATTTTAAAAATCCGGATAACCTCGGCAATTTGCGTTGGAACGTATGACGCCGAAGTTGCACAAAGTGTTTTTGGTATCTAGGCCTAGTTATGAGTTGGAGTACTCTTATTCTTCCCCAAAAAATGTCGTGGTTTTACGTCTTTGTTTTAAAAATCATAGGAAACACTTTGAGGGAAAATGAAATGTTGATAGCCAGATGTTTTCCTTTGCCTACCAATGTCTTTTCCTATCAATGTTTTCCATGCAAAAGCTTTTAAGGAGTTCATTATGCTAACTTTGCCTTCTACTTTTCAACTCAACTCTGTATTCAGTACAAATTAGACGAGAATTAGTAAAAATAAGTGGATTTTTCCACTTGAAATTCTAGAAAATATGTTTGGGAAGAACAAGTAACTACTAAATGATTATACGCAATGCATTTTCTTATGTGTTGATGTTTTCCTAACCTTTCTCTTCCGGACATCAAACACAAGGAATTGTCAATGTTTGGTAAGCCCTAACTTTGTTTTGAAACCACATCCAGAGCGAGAGTCAACATCTAAGGTTGAACAGAAAATCATTTTGGAGTGCGGGAGGGGGGGTGGAAGGACAACAAAAATTGGCATATGACGTATGTCCTTGTTTACAGTTCTAAGCCAATTAATTTGTTTAATTCATACCATGTGAAAGTTGTTATTCTATCTAGAATAACAACTTTCAATCTTGACTGACAGTAAACAATGTTATTCAATGTCAATTGATGTATAGCTTAAATGACCTGGCAAAGCATCTCTAGCTAATGGCCAGAGATGCCCTCCCAGGTCATTTATCGTGAGCTTTAACGAAAATTAGCATTGATAAACAGAATGGAGCGATGGACTAGGCCAGATATGTTTGAAATTTCTACCCCAAACAATCATTTCTCAAACAGTAAAAATACTGTTCCATTTATGGGGGAAACTGCTACAGATGACAAAATGCACATTGGTAAAATTTTAGCACGGAAAATATTAAGACTAAAGGGGAAATGCGGGTCATTAGCATTTTCTTCTTTTGTCTCAATGTTTCCCAAAGCCTTTTGTGCTAAAGGCGTCAAAACCAGACCTTGTTTGGGAAAGGGTTAAGGGCGTTCAACACTTAATGTTCTAAGTAATACGTACATTTTTGAATTTGTCTATGGATACTTTTTCATTGTGGTCACAGAGAAAGCCGAAGAGCTTGTCTTCAAAATCTTCCATTCCAGAGGCCAACAATTCCCTACAAAAAAGACAGATATAAGAATTTACGATTGAAGTGCGACTTTTCAAAAGACAAGATCCCAATTTTATTGACCATTTTGTTAGCGACACATTTTTAGACATACTCAAATTCACAAATAGTGCAGATGGCAAAATATTATTAATCATGAGCCATATTACTGCCCTAATTCTTCGTCTTAACCCTTTCAAACAAAACCTTGTTTTGACGTCCATAACAGAAATGGCTTGGGAAAACATGGAGACAAAAGAAGAAACTGCTGATAACCTGCATTTTCTCCTTTTGTCTCAACATTTTTTGTGCTATATTATACACAAATCATATCTTTAGCAACATCTACTTTGTCATTTTCAGCAGCTTTTATGTAGAAAAAGTAAAAATTTTGGCTGTTTGGGAAAGGGTTAACTAATAGAAACCGTTGACTAAAAACGCAACATTACAGGTCATCAGACTGTGATTATGCTCAAGCTGATCCATGTTGATCTCACATTTCATATGTTCAAACAATCAACGCATGCCAAGCAATATTGTTATAAACATCTATAAACATAATATCAATGTAAGTTTTTAAGAACGTCTAATGTTTTACCTGTTTTCTAAGAACTATTCTCAAAATAGATTTAAGATATACCCACTTGAAGTGAAAGGAAAATGATTCCTGTATTTGAATGACTGAGATTAACTTAAATATGCCCCAAGTGATTTTCTGATTTTGCCTTGTAAGAATTTTTTTAAGACAGTCTCTAGAGAAAAAAGTATTTTCTAATTTTCTCTCGACGCCTTCTATGCTACATGTAGGCCTTTGTAATGCATCATGCGTATTTCGTACACTTAGTAGTATTGTTTTTGTGTAAGTAGATCTATGCATCAACTTTGAATTTGGACCAGTTCAGAAAATCATTGTCCGGGAAAGGGTTGTTTTTTTCCTGGAGAAATTAATCAATTGTTGTTTCATTAATTGACCAAAGATGTAGATTGATCATATCTTAACCCTTTCCCAAACAGCGAAGTGTTAGACTGGTCAAAATTGGCAGATGATTGTGACAGCAAAATAATTTATTCGAAAAGAAAACAACGGATGTGTGTTTTATTTAGCATTGAAAATATTAGGGGATGGGGTCGAAAAAACGCTATTAATCATGACTTTTTTCTCCTTTTTTTCTTGAAAAAAATTCTATATGTTATTCTAAGGCCGTCAAAGGTTTTGGTTGTTTTGGGAAGGGTCCGAAAATTGATTAAAAATAGATTGAAAATCGGCGTGATTCATTAATTATTAAGAAACAACAACAAACAACAACATTAAACTATAATTCGTTTTGAACACAGAAAAATTCTGGTTTCCACACTAATAGCTGGGACCTAGAAAATGGTCCATCATTGCGTTTGAGATCTAAGTATTAGATAGATGCTGTATAGTAGATTCTACGCGATATAAACGTTCAAAAGGCGCAGCCTTTGAACGTTTATGTCGCGTAGAATCTACTATACAGACTCTATCTGACTTAGTGTTTGTCAACCAATGAAAATATACGCTTCTACTTTCATTCTTCAAACCACGCCTCCGACCGGAGCTATTATCAAGCGGATCTTACTGGAATTACATCATTTTCCGAAAAATTACATCATTTTCCAAATATAAAATTTTCATAACTGCACAGGAAACGGGGCTATGTATATCCGTGACATATACTGACCGACAGCGCGTTTATGTGAAATATAGCGCCGAAATTTTCAAATATACTGCAATTTCATTGGTCCAAAAACTAGGACGAACACTAAATCTGAAGCTGATCTGGAAATGTCAGAGCCCACATGGCATCAAATGCCATACTAGCCACTTTCCAGATCATGGCTCAAATGAATTCAAGTGGGTCTACCTAGTCTGGCCCGGACCCTAGTATTAAGGTTATAGTATAAAAGCAAAGACCCTTTTTAAATGACATCCTAGTCTAGAATACTATGTTTCAGCAATGAATACCTTGAACTTGGATTAAAGAGGCAAGCCTTATATCGAGGAATTCACCATTGTACAAATAAAGCAAACTGAAACGACTAGGGCTAGTCTAGGGTCTACTGGTCAAGCAACATTACATCTCTTTTCAACGAAAAACTCGTAACTGCAGCTTAAAGCAAGCTACCGTTACTAGGGTTTTGTTGAAAGGCATCGTTTAGTTTGCCATCGGCCTCTAATTTCCAACGGGAAATTATCAGTAAAAAAAAAACTAGATACAAAATGGTAACGATGATTAACTCATTACAAACCAAAAACTATTTTTGCCGGCTCTATTATGATAAACAGAGAAAGCACGGAGTATTTGGAAAAATTGCTGCTGATAAGCATATCATTATTTCCCCAAAAGTATTGAAAATGCTAAAGCAAACATTTGTGTCTTCTGATTTTGGAAATTTTTCTGTTGTTGCTTCCAATAACTTTCAATTTTAAGCGTTTAACCCTTTCCCAAACAAGGCCTGGTTTCGACGTCACTAATAGAAAGGCTTTGGAAAACATTGAGACAAAAGAAGAAACTGCTGATAATCAGCAGTTTCTACTTTTGTCTCAATATTTTCTGTGCTTTATTATACACAAATAACTTCCTTTTTAACATCAATTTTGTTGTCTACAGCAGCTTTTGAATAGGACTGTCCCTAAAACCTTGTTGTCCATAAAACCTTGTTTGGGACAAGGTTATGATATTTATTTGTCTTCGAATTATATGAAAGGGTTATGATATAACTATTTTGTGACCTCTAACGCTAAAAGGTGCCTTCTAGGAAGTCAATTAACCCTTTCCCAAACAGCAAAATTTTAGGGTGATCCACTTCGAAAACAGCCACAAATGACAAAATGGATGTTATCAAAGATAGGATTTGTGTGCAATATGGCACAGAAAATATTGAGACAAAAGGAGAAACTGCTGCTTATCAGCAGTTTCTTCTTTTGTTTCAATGTTTTCCCAAGCCTGTTCTGTTAGGGACGTCAAAACCAGGTCTTGTTTGGGAAAGGGTTTAACCAAAGTTTGGCATAACAGATCTGACTCCGCAGAGTTCAATCAGCTGTTGTATTTGGAAAATGATATCAACATTTAGAAAACAAACGTTCCACAGCAGATTAAAGTAAGAATATCGAAGTGAGAAGTATCGACCCTAGTCAGGCTGCGCTGACTGCACAGACTGACTAGGCTTTATACTTTTCACTCTTCCCATAAGTTCCTTTTACCGTGACAGATAACATATTATATGTATAGATAAAACCACTTACTCTAGACCTTCTTTCCATTCTTTTAAATTTGACATCCGTCTTTTCATTGGCTTGATTTCTTCTGGCGGCGAATCACTCATTTTGATTGAACTAATTTTTATCAACAAAAAATCTAGAAAAGATTGTCAAATTTCACGAATTTATCCCAATATTCCTGTTTAAAAACACAATTTACAAAAAATATCAATATTGAGAATTGTTTACTAAAAACAACTGCAAATAAACAAAAACACTAAAACAATCGAATATTAAAATCTCTTGTCAGTCTTTCCTCGTATCTACTTATATGTTTACAATGTGAAATCGTTCAGTGCTAGATCTGTTATTATATAGAAAATTGCGGTCAGTCCTTTTGTACTTAAGTATCCATAAACATGTTTATTTACGCTATATTTACTATTCAAGCCGCATTGACGGGTCATGGTCTTATCGCTATTCTGCTCTAATATTTGCCCCTAAGAAATTCAATGAACCGAAAATCATCAACTTGTGCAAGCCGATCTTGGTCTACGCGTTCTTTTATTTAGGATAGAGAAATCTTGATAATAAGGATAAGGGTTATAAGTATACGGTTGGTAAAAATTGTCCAATCAGAATAGAGATTCACGGCACACCTTCAATATTCTTTGCTATTGTATATCTCACGATAAATGACCTGGCAGAGCATCTCTAGCTAATAGCTCACGATAAATGACCTGGCAGAGCATCTCTAGCTAATAGCTCACGATAAATGACCTGGCAGAGCATCTCTAGCTAATAGATAGAGATGCTCCGCCAGGTCATTTATCGTGAGCTGTACAATGACAAATTGTAGCGGAAATAATGCAACGATTAGAGCTGGACATTTTCGCGGCGGGGAATCACGTGACACAACATTTCCGACATTTTTCAATAATTCTGAATAATTTATGACCGATTGAAACACAGAGAAGGCGGAAAAGCCCTGGATTTTGGTGAGTACAATGGATCTTTTAATTATCAGCTTATAAAAAAGGGATGGCGAGCAACTTAACTTCAAAAGTCTTGACCAAAAGTCAAAATTCAAAAAAAAAAAAAAATCCTATTGCTGACAAATAGATGAGACATCATATACGATTTTCGAATTTTTACATCGGAAACAGACACTCACAAAATGACAAGCCATTATGAAAATACTGGCGTAATACAAGTATTACACCGTGTAATTCTTACATAATTGAAATATCTCTGTATTGTGAAATCGTCGGTGCTATTACAAAACCTCGTAAATCCAGTTTTAATCAAGCTTGAGTTACGCGATTTTGCAAAAGCACAGACAAAATGTTGTTGTTTATCCAGTGACAGTGCACCTTTAACTAAAAAAGCCTTCAACAAGACAATATGTCGGTGTGATATAATTATAGTTTATTTAATATTATTATGTACTATTTTTCGGCAAAGAATCCTCGTTTTTATATCTTATTGTATAGTCTTAATTTTGTTACATATATTAATACATTACCAGACGGCAATATTTTAGGCCGGACCTTTGTTGTTGTTGTTGTTTTTTTTTTGTTTGTTTGTTTGTTTTGTTTTGTTTTGTTTTTTTTTTTTTTTTTTTTTTTTTTTTTTTTTTTTTTTTTTTTTTTTTTTTTTGGGGGGGGGGGGGGGTGCTGCTTTTTTCATCTCTATATCAAACCTATTTCAGATTGGTCAAGTAGATTTATCAACAAAATAATTAACGTTTTTAATCCTTTCCCAAACAAGACCAGGTTTTGACGTCCCAAAATAGAGGAAACCTGGGAAAACATTGAGACAAAAGAAGAAACTGCTAATAACCAGCAGTTTCTTCTTTTGCCTCAACGTTTTCTCTGCTATATTGCAAACAAACCCTTTCCTTTTTAACATGAATTTTGTCCTCTGGAGCAGCTTTCCAATTGGATCACCCGAAGATTTTGTCATTTGGGAAAGGGTTAATTGTTTTGTCACATGGTTACCCGCCGTAATAATGAAGCCTTATAAGCTTTTGAACTAGAGCTTACCTAATCCGAGTTTTCTCTGATGAAATTCGCTCTATGGAATGTTGATGTCGCCCATTTGTCAACATATCAAAGAGCGAATTTCATCAGAGAAAACTCGGATTATAGCTTACTTAACATCTGGCGTTTTGAAAAGGGTTAACCCTTTCCTAAACGACAAAATTTTAGGGTGATCAACTTAAAAAAAACTGATACAAAATACAAAATAGATGTTATTAAAGATAGAACTTGTGTAAAATATGGCCCTGAAAATATTGAGACAAAAGTAGAAACTGCTGTTATCAGCAGTTTCTTCTTTTGTCTCAATGTTTTCACTTGTCTTTTCTATTAGGGACGTCAAAACCAGGCCTTGTTTGAAAAAGGGTTAAGTACCAAATCTGACATCAATACTGCTATAAATATTCTCTGCTCGACCGGACGTGAAAATCGGTGAAAAAAATAATACATAAAACCTGAACCCTGGAGTTATTTACATATCAAACGATGGGGAAAGACGAAAAACAACTATTAACATTTTTTTCTATTCCGAATTGAAAGAATGCACTGGTAGTGAAATTCGCGGAACTAAACGCGTGGAATTATGAGTAAACATTGATATCTAGACTTAAGGTATACAACCCTTCCTTAAAAACACCACTTTGTAGCCATACGAAATGCATCAAATTACACACACTTGTAAATACATCTCACATAAGTTGATTCACCGTGCCGGATTCCAAGATTATGCTTCAAGAAGAAAATGAATTACAAAATATTATTTTACTCTATATTCATATGCAAGGGGGGTAAATTTGAACATTTTTTATCAAATATTTCCTTAAGTATGCATTAATTCAAAACTCTAAACCGTTCAAAAAAAAATCTTATTGGTGTATTTGGAATGGAAATGTAACAATGTATAGGAATTACTGGCACTTTTCAAATTTCGCATCTGGTCCATCGTTGCTAATGATGGGTTGCATACCTTAATGACTAATAGGCTATAAAGGAAATGGAGAATATGTAGGTTAACAGTATTTTCTTTATTCCCCTTGTTGTTTTCTAAGTATTGGATAGAGGCTGTATAGAAGAATCTACGCGAAATAAACATTCAAATGCGCGCAACGCATTGATAGTTTATATCGTGTAGAATCTACTATACAGACTCTATATATCTGACTTAGTTTTCGCTAGCGGCTCATTGGAGACTGGGCGTGGCTATGTATAGACGTCACATAAACTAGCTGGCAGCCCGTTTATGCGAAATATAGCGGCAAAATGTTAAAAAATACTGCAATTCCATTGGTCCAAAAAGTAGGTCGAACTCTACAGATCATTTTTAATCGTCATAACCATATTCAAATCTGTAACCTATTTACATAATCATTGAAGACTTTCTGCAATTACTGTGTCACGTGAATACCCACCGTGAAATAAATGTGCTATTAACCCATTACCAAACGACAAAATTTTGGACAGTTCCAAATTCAAAGATGTTGCAGACGACAATTTCAAGTGCATGGAATTTTACACTTTTTGTATAGAAAACATTGTGGAAAATGAAGAAATTGCTTGTCACAGGCAATTTCTTCCTTTTCCACAATGTTTTCCCAAGCCATTATCTTGAAGGGAGTCAAAAAGAGTCACATGTGGTAATGGGTAAAAGATAAAGAAACCCTAATAACAGAAATCAAGAAGGAAATGCTCATTTTGACTTCAACATTTCTTATTCAATTTTAACAAGTCTGCCGTTTTTGATTAACTGAAGTAATAGACAATTGTAGTTAGTACGAATATAATGACATATCGTCCAGTATTTGGGACAAACACAGGAAACCAAACCCCGTAATAAATAGACTAAAAACCTATAAAAACCTTTTGAAATATTTAAATGTAATGTAAGATAATACTGATTGTCGTCATTATACCACCCGCACTGTATCCCATCTACACCGGTAGCGTAATGTTTGTAAACGGAAACAATGGCGGAACCTATCGACTGACTTTGGATAAAGCGCTTACATCAGCTACAACTATGTCAATTCTGCGACTTAAAAAAAATCAAGTACAATTGGAGGCAATTACACTTGAAAGAAGGACACAATTGGGAAAGTCTGAACGAAAAACGTCCATAGATGACCGAGAAATTCACGATTTTGTCCCTCTAAATCATCGCATTTTGAACATACCATGAAACTATTGTTATTTTCTCCCTATTTTGACGCGATTTTTAAATAAATTCCGGCATTTTATTGCACAATGGATTTTTGTAAGCGTCTCTCTAAAGTTTCTTTGAAATTGACGTAGTAATAAATGTAAACGAAGGCAGACAATAATGCCATGTGTAAATTACAGTGAACGGTTGGGAAACAGCACATGGTCCGGTTGGGAAATAGTCTAGCGACTGACTGGGACCGGTTTGTAAACGGAAAACTTCACTTTAGATAGGTGACAATTCTGGCCATGTCTACACTAGGATCATTTATAAAGTGGCGAAATAAGTAAGAATCTGCAGTTTAACAAGTGATCTACCGTCGGTTGGTCGAGTTCGCTATGAAACATACAGAAAGGTACTCCGAGTATCTTTCTGTGTGCAGAAAGGCATTCCGGGTACCTTTCTGCATACAGAAAGGTGCTCCAATTGGGAAAAAAGAACAGAAAAGCCGTCGAAAATACAGAAAAGTCCTCCAATTGTTTTTCTTTAAAAACATGAATATTGAGTTTCGGGATCACCTGATAGTGTTTGGCTGGATTTTACCTACAATAATACGTTTTCCCGTGGTCATAACATTATGCATTATTTCACTTAAATTCAATCAGGTGGTCCAAAAACTCATTAATACATGTTATTTTCATTAAACAAGAGGCCCAGAGGGCCTTATCGGTCACCTGAATCAAATGAGCAGAACAGTTAAGGAAAATGTTAAAAGTTAACTAATAGCGCAACCCCCCAGCACCACCATTTCTTGACAGTCTTTTTTTTTTCTCTTGTACAAGTTATTTAAAGATTCAAATACCAAATGTGAATTCAATCCAACAATAGAACATTTCTTAATATGTACCCTATTTACACCTTTTTGGTCCCTTTTGAGGCCCCAAAGGGAGATAATTCCATGATTTGTAAAAATCTGAAGCGGCTTCACATTGGGATGCTTCCTGCCAAGTTTGATAGAAATATGTCCAATGGTTCTCAAGAAGAAGTAGAAAATGTTCAAAGTTAAGTAATAACGCCAACCCCTCCCATCCCCCATCCCCAGCACGGCCATTTATTGACGGATTTTTTTCTCTTGTACAAACTTTGTAGCCCTTGCCCTAAAGACTTTAACTTCAAAATGTGTATCCAATGCAAAAGCCGGTTCATGAGTAGAATATTTTTTAAGACGTACCCTATTTACCCCCTTTTTGGCCCTTTATGGGACCCCAAAGGGAGATAACTGCATGATTTGTACAAAATCTGAAGCGGCTTCCTATTAGGATGCTTCTTACCACGTTTGGTTGAAATCCGTCAAATGGTTCTTAATAAGAAGTTGAAAATGTTAAGTACTAATAACGCGACCCCCCCTCTCCCATCTCCCATCCCCAGCACAGCCATTCTGGACGGATTTTTTCTCTTGTACAAACTTTGTTGTCCTTGTCCTAAAGACTCTAAATACCAAATGAGAATCCAATCCAACAGTCGGTTCATGAGAAGAAGATTTTTAAGGTGTACCCTATTCAACGCCTTATGGGGTCCCAAAAGGAGATAACTCCATGATTCCTATAAATATGAAGTGGCTTCCCATGGGGATGCTACCTGCCAAGTTTGGTTGTAATCCGTCCCATGGTTCTCAAGAAGAAGTCGAAAATGTTAAAAGTTAACGCACGGTGCACGACGGACGCCGCACTACGCACGACGACGGACGAAACACGGTCGCAATAGGTCACCATGACCTTCGGTCAGGTGACCTAAAATGGAGAACTTGTATGTAGTTTCGATGGCATTTCTGCACTTTTTTTAGATATGGGGTACATTTATGTAATCAGAAAAGTACTCTGTGTATCTTTCTGCGAACCTTTCTGCATATTTCATAGCAAACTCGACCAATCGAGCATTACTGGTCTGGCAAGCACTTTAAAAAAAGTATATGACTCACATACCCAGGTATAACATTACCTAGACACATCAGTAATAAAACCCACTTTGATCTATTTCATGCTCTAGCAATGGATCCGTTTCGTTGTTATATCTGTCAATTTGGCAGCTCAAATCTTCAAGACATTGTAAAACATAGCTGTATGTATCACGAGAAAGATCCACTCAGAGTTAGATCTCGTGAACTTAACATGAAAACCGGATCGACGGGATATCGGACACACAGCTTTGCAGTAATTCCTGAGAAAGTTAAAAAAAGATGGACATGCACTAACTTTAAAGTGTGGTGAACCCGGTAACTTAAGTGTTGCCATTTCTGAAAAGAATGAAGATATATATGTATCTATTCTAAACAGTCCAATGGCTACAAAAATGCAAGTATTCTCAACCTGATATGACACATTCGCTTGACATTATTACCGATGAGCAGATTCCAATGCCGCACGAATTTGATATTGGTATGGGATATGAAACAATCACCGGAATGGATGTCTGGTCTCTGAATGAAGATACATTTTACATGGAATCAGATGATACATCTGATATTGGAATTTAGGTACAAAGCAGATTTTGAAGAACGCATTCCGAGTGTACGTATTAAGTGTCGTGCAAGTGTCACCAAATGATTGCAAAAAACTAACGAATAATGAATTTCCTATAAAAAAATGTTAGTTGCAAACCGGACCTACCCTCGTTTCCCAACCGGTCATCGATAAATTTTAGGCGGTTTCCTAACCGTACACTCCGACAGTAGGGTGGTTCCAATAATCGAACGGTTACAAGCAATATATGAATGCTCCAAGCTTACAACTTTCACAAATGTGTTCAAAAATGAACAGTGATTTCGTAAGGTTATTATTAGTTTTTCAAGAACAGGTGAAAATATGAGAAAATTGTCGTTTTTCAACGTAATGTTGAGAAGTCGATCATTTCGAGAACTAAAATCGTTGTTAACTCCGCCAGCTGTGGATGTTTTTCGCCGTGATTTTCAGTACCTTGTTGTTTGTACGTGTGTAATCGATTTCAGTTTTACTTGATATTTCTAAACTCGAAGAAAAGACAAAAACGTACCTTATTTAAGCACTGCGTCCAGTTCGAATCGATAGGCTCCGCCATTGTTTCCATTTACAAACATTACGCTACCGGTGTAGATGGGATACAGTGACCCGTGACACCATCGTTTTTGCACAAGTGATTCAAAACTTTTTTTTTATATATAGGCCTATAAGCTGTCTCACAAAATATGAAATCGAATTTGCTTGCACTTTGATTCAAACAAATTGGTTTTATTTGTTAATGGTTTCTCATGTTTTATGCTAATATGAACTTTCGCATCGAATTTTCCATTTGGAAAGGCATTTGCAGCCACCGATTAGATAACGACATCTTTCAGATGCGCATTAATATACGAGATTTTTTATTAAAAAACAGAAATCGTTTACTACAATCAACGTTAACCGATGGGTAGAGGGTAGATCGCTCGATGCCTTTCAATATAATTATTTCAACTATAAAAGTCGGACCCCCATCCAATGGCGGATCCAGGATTTCTGAAAGGGGGGGGGGGTCGAATTTACAATTAGGGGGGTTCGTTTTCCTAACCATAGAAACATGCGATTTGTCAAACTTTTGATATTTCGAAGTAAACATAATTGTATCAATCATTTTACTTCGAAATGACGACTGTACAGCTTTCTCGAATAATTATCATATGGTCGATTTTCATCGAAAACCCCGTAACTGCAGCTCTAAACAAGCTGCAGTTACGAGGTTTTCGTTAAAAAGCAACGATATGTACGTACTTCGGTCTGTCAGTTCAGTTTGAATTGAAGTGCTCAATCGCGAACTATCTATGATACAGATTTAAGGTTCAATACACAAGAATAAATACACGAAGGACACAAGACTCTTTGAACAAAAGACAATTTAGGCATTGTCCTCGACCGATATACACTAACCTTGTTTTGAACATATAAAGTTACAAAAATGCAATCTTTGAAATATCTACCGCCTTTAATTACAGGTTAGCACGAAAATGGCAGAAACAATATATCGTCGGAGTTAATGCAAAACCTCGTATCTCGTTTTTTTTTTAAATTGTAGAGTGGGAGAAAAAAATGTAATATTTTTTCCGAAACTTGAGGGTTTTACTTGAAATCCGGACGAATTGTTCACATATAATGTGTCATTGATACTGACAAGTAAATATATCCCAAACCTTGTGTGAATTGTCTAAGCTTGACTAACAAGTTTGTACTTTGAAAATCGCAAAAATCGACTTACGAGGTTTTGCATTTACACCGACGATATATCGCAGCATATCAACAAAGCCATCGTAAATGCAGCTTAAAACAAGCTGCAGTTACGAGGTCTTTGTTGAAAAGCGACGATATCAAGGCATTTTGAACCGATTTTAATCTCTGTGCCAAATAACATACATATTTCAAGATGTCATCGTTTTTGTTCAAAAACCTCATAATTACAGCTTTTCAAGGCTGTACTTACGGAAGAAAAACAACAATTTTGTGTTTCTAAATCTCATTTTTCCTCTTTTGTACAGTGAATATAGCTCACGATAAATGACTTGGCAAAGCATCTTTAGCTAATAGCTAGAGATGCTCTGCCAAGCCATTTATCGTATTATAAATGCTAACTAATCTGTATTATGCATTTCTCAACCCTTTCCCATACAAGACCTTGATTTGACGTCCCTGAAAGAAAAGGCTTGGGAAAACATTGAGGCAAAAGAAGAAAATGCTGATAACCAGTATTTTCTCATTTTGTCTCAATATTTTCTGTACATTATTTTACACAAATGCATGTACTATATTAAATTTTTATCAACATTATCTTAACGTCTGCAGCAGCTTTAAATTGGACCACCCTAAAGTGTTGTCGTTTGGTAATAGTCTACCTACCAATTCTGAAAAAGTGGCTAGAAAACATTTTCGTAGGCATTTTTTGAACATGGAGTTTTGATGTATTATTTGCAAAGTATAAGGATTGCCTGATTTGCTTAGACCGGTAGTCGCCTCCAGTCGGCCGTATTAAGGTCACAAAACAAGGTCAAAGGTCATTGGGTGCAAAATTCACGTAAGCCCCCTTTAAATGCGTATAACTCTGTCAATTATATGTCTAAATGCACGGAAATGGTTTTAAATGAAAGCCAAATAAATTGTCTTGCATATAAAATATAGTCAATGATACTTTTCTCATTTGCACATTCATTAATATATGGCAAAATGTAAAAAATGGCAAAAGATGTGCAAAATTTGAACGCAGTGTAAATGGAAATCATGCTGCATGTGAAAAATTATTGCGAATTCAATTACACAAACACGTTCAAAAATGTCTATAAACCCTTAGCAAACATTGAAAATCAAGTTTGATGGTAAAAAGTCACCATTTCTATATGCAGGTACAGCTCGAAGTCAGCTGGGGTCAAGATTTGTAACGATCATTGCTTTTACACAGTGTACACGGCATTTCAACAGTGTTGGTGGAACTTAAATGATATCATTTCTTTTGTCTGGATATTGACTCTAAATAGATCATATTAGTATATAGGCCCCTACCTGCAAAAAAACATTTAAAACAATGACTTTCACGGTGTAAATGTTAAAAAAGTGAATAAGAGTTACCCCACCCACTCAAATAACCTAGGAATTTGGTACAATTTACTTTGGCGACCAAAACATTACAAGTAATGTAATGAATAAACATTTAACAATCTAGAACAATTTGTCTTTTGTATAAAAAAAGAAAATAAAGCTCACTTGTTCGGAAATGGTTGACATTGTTTCACGAAGAACACATAGGCCTAGGCCTACTACGCCTCCCCACTTATATAAATTCTGATGGGTTACTGTACACAAAAAAGCCTCAGATTGGAAAGACTGGATGCATAACTACAATCCAGAAGCTTATTCGATAAATAAAAAAGATGATTGGCATAGTAACATAGTACGTTCAGGCCCGTAGGAACAGGAGGATCGGAGACTTTGCCCCCCCCCCCCCCCCCCAAATGGCCAAAAATGCCGATTTTCCTTAGTTTACGCGAAATTTTAGAGAAAATAAAATTTAGCTCCCCCCAAATATTCAGAAACAAGGGCTTCAGCTGTCCCAATATAAAATTGCTTCCTACGGGCCTGACATGTACATGCATGCAGAAGTAGCAAAAATGGCATTTTCTTTTTTTTATTGAAAATCGAAAATTTGGTCAAACCAAAAGAGATTTTTTGTTTTCATAAGAACTGAAAAAGTAAGTCAATTTCATCGATGCGATATGCCATTAACTTGTACCTTCATATTTTTGCTTAACTTCAGAGCGTGTTTATAGATTTAAAGAACAGAGTGAGATCAAACACCAAAATTCCAAAATATGCAAGAGAGATCTTCAATATTTTAGGCATGTTTCAGCTACGAGGGGCGTTCATTAAATAATGAAAATACACTATCAGCTCAATGTTAAGACAATGTAATTATATATTTAATGTTTAATATGCAAGTAACACGTATGTGAACTTTTTTCAAAGTAACAAGAACCATGCATGACAACCGTTGCCATGGCAACACTGTCATAAAGTTGCAAAGGTTTCAACTCTGAAATTCCAGCGATTTCCATCAATATTCCCTCTCAAAAACAAGGACACCCAAATGGAATCATTCTGACCTTGTACTGGTTAATTTTGTGACTCAGGTACAAACATAAAATAGCAGTAAAAGTCACTTTGCTCTCTAAAAATGGAAAAGAATCATTATCGAATACTTTGTATCTGGAAAATCCTGACGTTTTCACCTGATCCAAAGTGTGGGGGGGTCAATAATGTGACGTCATCACACTTTAAATAAAAGAAATTTAACGTTGGGGCATAGCATAATCAATCACAAGTTCCCTGCACGTTTCAAATCAATGTTTGGAATTAGCATAGTACATATCACAGAGGAATAAATGGTTAAAAAGCGTGTTATCACCTCCCTTCATATCACTGTATTTACCTAATTCCCTTGATCACAATGACGAAGATTACAGTATTGCCACATACGAGAACCTTATATGTAGTTTTGAAGTAAAAACATAACACCATCAGACAATAATGTCGAATAAACATTTTCTGTACGCAAATTCTAAATAAATACCACGATGCAAGTCTGTTTTAGCGAAAATAACGTGAAAAAACGTCCGACGTCATACCCATTGAGAATGGGACGTCATGCGTTTCCATAGTAACACACGGAACGTTCAGTCTGGATTTTCACAATGAAAGCTTAAAAGCAGCTCTTTGTAAATATATAAGTATGTCTTAATTATGTTGCGTATGAAAAGACTGGCAGATATGTTTTCATTATTTACTAGTAATGAACGCCCCTCGTAAAAGCAGTAGAAAAATGATATATTTTATGAAATCAGTACTGTTAATGATGCATTAAAGCAACATCCGGTATTCAATTCTTTCTAGCATTGTGCTATCTTAAAACAGTAGAACCGGGCACAGGGGAGAAAAATATAGAAACTGATGGATTTTTCTCAATAAGTGTTTTTTTAACAAAATTAATTTTGATTGCTTGGTCAAAATTTAGATTCAAAACAACTTTAAAGAAGGTGGGCCCAGGACGATTCTTGTACTAGAAAGTCCCACAATTCAATGACCTAGTTTGATAAGATTCGAGTGGCTAGAACCTTTGTTCAATCATCCTTTCATAGGCCTACACATTTCACAAGTGAAAAAAACTTTTAAAGGCAAGCCAGACAATCATTCTTTTATGACCCAGGCACATCCGATATCTGTATCCACTATGAACCATTCTTTTAAAAGCAATATAGTCTGTTTCTACGGACAATTGACAGAAAGTACGTCCACAAGAACCATTGGAATTATTTCCAAAATGTGTTGAAGAGCAATTTTCTGTAGTTTATGGCGAGTCCTCTTCTTTTTGCTACCACCAAACACTGGCTAACTAGATGGGAAAATAGTATTGTATGGAGTTCGAAGAAGTCTAAGTGGAAAAACAAAAACCTTTTAATACAAATATCTGGTTCTGTCTGTGCGAGGCTCAAAACGTTTTGATCCCCCATTAACACACAATGGCAGAATCACGGTACAGATTGGAGACTAGGCTCCCCAACTAGCACCTTCACGGTGCTCTGTGTTATCAGTCCCACATTTCAGTCAGCATCAGTCTATGTACATGTAGAACTTAGTGTGTAGCCTGGGTCTAGTCATCGGTATACAATGTGAAGAATATGATTCAAAGACATTGATATATGTAAAATTGTGGTACCTGTGAACAGGAATAGAGAAACAGCAAGACATTGTTATACTAGAATCCAGGCTAAGTTGCATGGCGCACAGCATCATCTCGAGAGAATACCCAGAGTTAACTGTAAAGATTTTTGAGATTACGAAACAAAACTGCCATGCGATTCTAGACTTTTATCGTACTCCAACCCTTTCAAAAAAAGAGGTCTCACCGAAAGCACTGTCAAATCTGGCAGATGATTAAGGTATTCCACCCGTTATTAGATATCAAACACTTTGTGTAATTTTCCTCCATCTTCAGCATGTCCCGTTACAGTGCAAGTCAATACCTTGTCAATTAGCATTGCCACTGATGACGCCGAAGATGCATGATATATTTCGCATCTATTGACGTATGAAATATATCATAATAGTTATGCGACGTAAATAGTTATCCAAGAATAACTGATATGATCAAGCCTTCATCTTTTTGACCTTCTGAAACAATACCTGTTGTTGAGTCTAGCAGTTAATGGAATAGAAGAGCACGCCCACTTCTTAAGTTCTTTCCCATGGGTGCATTCTCAAAAAATATTTGTAATAACGTCTCTGATCCTACGAAAATACGTCCAGGTTTTTGTGACCTTAAACTTCACAAATGGATGTGTATGCTGAGAATCTCTTGCATCGACGAATGTTAAGATTTCCAAGCAAATGGACTTCGGGTTGTGGTAATAATATAGGATTAAGGTATAATTTTTGTATGAAAGAACTCGATTTCTGCACAATTGAAATACAAAAGCCATTTTATTTTACTTTTATTTATTTCGGCATTCACAAATACTGACCAATGAAGTAAACAACAACACGACCCTGTTCGATTTTCTGAATTAAATCGCATGATCTGAGTTAATTATGATGCAAAAAATGTCTGAGGTTTTTAACATACGGATTCACTCTTTTCGTATGTTTTATGATAAGGCACAACAATACTCGTATACAAATGAAAGATACACATTTGATTACAACGAAAATTATAATTGAATGAAGAGTTTTTAGTTATGTCATAAATTAGTCAATGCCCAGAGGCTTGCCAGGTATATTGTCGTCAGCATACTAAAAAGCAACCCCAGGTTCATAGATTTTCCTTATTTGTGTACAAAGAGTTCCTTTGTGCCAACTCCACAACCCATTAGTTGTTAATTAAAATGGTAAGGATTGTGCAGGATGGATTAGCTGGCGATCGTTGTGTCTTTATATTTTAATATTAACCAGTAACATAATGTAACGTTTTATTAAAGATAGGGTGGTTTGCATAATTTAAAGAGTATTGGTAACAAAATCAGATAGACCCAAAGACTGAATCTCCTGTTGTCTCTAATGGAAGCATGTACATATCTAAGTATATACATGTATATACCTTCATGGACACTTAAGATCTTCATATCGCATACCATAATCGCATATCACAACTGCAGTCAGATTTATGATTGTGATAAAAAAAATCCATAGAATGGAATGATCCGTTCCTAATTACATTCTATGTACATGTTCGAATGTTCTCGTAAGGCTACCAGATGTAATCACCCAAATTGCAATAATGGAATTAAACGCCCGGTTTACAAAGTGAAACTACACCATTAATGAACAAAACATGTTGAAACATACCTTCAATGTCGTATGATCGTATACCTCACGATAAATGACCTGCTGGAGCATCCCAGCCTATTGGCTAGGGCTGCTCTGCCAGGTCTATTATCGTGAGCTATAAGATAGTGAAATGACTACTTTCAGCTGCTGATTATGCTTAATTTCTGTTTTATTTTGAGTCTTTATTTATTTAATTGCACTTTCAATGACTATGTATTCGTCAAAAGAGGCAAAGATTTGACTAAGTGATGTTGATATAAGCTATATATAGTTCTAATGTTGTTTTATTAGAGCAATGTTTTTGCCCCTAAATTTCTTATTATATTTTAGGAAAATGCATCGAAAGCGGTAAAAACTCATGAAAATATTATTTTTAAACAAGAATTTCCAATAAAACATCGTAAAAATATCGTAGAATATCATTTATGTGAAGTTTGTATTGCTACACCAATGTTTATGTTTTTTGTATTTTTTTGGAAAATTTACCCCACCCACTTTTAGCTATGGCTACAGGGGTAAGCCAAAGACTAATTCTGTAAGCAAATATATTTCAGTAAACAACAGGTGTCTAGGCAATTTTTAACTATAATGTCATTCATCCATACATACCGTTTGTATTTTTTAGGATTTTTTTAAAATTCGAAAAAACTTATTTTTGTGATTGTTTGGCCATTTTTTGTTATATTTATCAAAAATTACAAAAACACAAATTCGTAAAGTTGAATATTGATGTTTTAAGTGACAGTACAAATCGATAACTTTATTTAGGTACCAAAATAATTGTTTTAACTTAATAAATGTGTAAGTTATGGGGTATTTTAGGGGGCATGTCTGAAAAATGTACCGAATGACCTTTGACCTAGTTTATTTCAACCAATATCGCCTGCTAGAGGCGACTACCGGGCAAGCCGTACGTACCATGCCTTGAAGATATCATTGGGCATGGTAGTCGCCCATGTTCAGAGAATGCCTACGAAAGTCACATTTTTTGACTTTGTAGGCAGACTATAATGTGTTAATTCGTTTTGTCTGACGATCTGTTAAATGAATTTTAAACTTTTTTGTCTGTAGGTAAATTGTCTGCATAGGACATCGATGCGAATTGTTGGTTGGTTGGTTGGTTAATTTGGCCGCCCCTAAAATATTTTCTTTTTCTCTGGCCGAATTCTTGCTGAATGCGTATGTTTTTCTTAACCCTTTCCCAAACGGCAAACTTTCAAAATTTCCATTTTAAAAGCTGCTGCAGGTGACAAATGGACCTTGTTTAAGATAGAATTTGTGTATAATATAGCAAAGAAAATATTGAGACAAAAGGAGAAACTGCTGGTTATCAACAGTTTCTTCTTTTGCCGCAATGTTTTCCCAAGCTAATTCTATTAAAAACGTCAAAACCAGGTCTTGTTTGGGGAAGGGTTAAGGCTAGACAAAATACGATATGGTCTCGATATTCTTTCAGGTGCAAGATCCGAATAATAACATGCAATTTTGCAGTATTTTTGTATTCGATATGGTATTGTTTACATTGGTAAATTTTGTAACAATGGGCCATAGCATCGTGACTAGACAATAAGTTTGCAAATTAAAATTAATTAGCCTATTTCCACTAAGACCCCCCCCCCCCACACACACACACACAACATTCACCGGAAGTCGTCCTTAGAGGCAAAAGGCGAAATTCATCCCTTTCCACTGCCTTTATCTATGCTCTGCGTTTGCGTTGATCGTATGGAAATCGGCGAAAAGTGAAGATTATCTTTACTTCCGCCATTTATCTTCCGATTCGTGCATTGATAAACGATGCAGTTCAAAACCATTTCGATTCCCTGTAGATCTAATACAATGTTAATTTCACATCAACCTATTGTTTGTCACCGGAAGTTAATCCAAGACTCCTCAAGCGACATAACTTGTGTCGGACTTTTCTTTTGTTTTTGAATGGGACAGCGCTCTGATGTAAATAGCGACATCCAAATATCAACGAGCGAATTTTCATCAGAGAAGACTCGGATTTCCGGAAGTGTTCTGCGGATACGGACTAAAACGATAATTGAAAGGGGTCAATTACATTTAATTGATCTTTACTGCATTTCCCAGCTATATTTAATCTCAACGTAGTTAGATCTTTATTGTGTTTTTTGAGTTGTCATACTAGTAGTTATGCCAGTCTTCGATGGCAGTCCCAATAGCACCAGGTGTCAATTTAAAATACGGTATTTGTGATGCTTATGACTTGATTCGTTTCGATGACTATTTTATCCCGAAGAGCACCACTGTATTTCATTTTATTTTTAAGATATGAATAATCAATATCGTATAAATACTAGGGCCTACTCTGAAACAAATTTCACAGTCCCCGAATAGTTTTTTCCAATCATAATTTGATGGAACGCACACTCATACATTTCATCGAATATTTATTGAACACCCCTCATATAACTATTTAACCCATTACCACTCAATGACTCTTTTTCACTCCCCACGAAATAATGGTCATGTTTGAGCATTGTGGAAAATGAAGAAATTGCTTGTGACAAGCAATTTCTTCATTTCCCACAATGTTTTCCATCCAAAAAGACTCAAAAATCTAAAATTTCATTCACTTAAAATTGTCGTCTGCAGGATCTTTGAATTTGGACCGCCCTAAATTTTTTGTCGTTTGGTAATGGGTTAAAGAACGGTTTTTATGTAGACAACAATTATCACATCATCAGTCTCATGCTAAGGTCGTCTATTTCGGAAACGGTCATTACAATTAATTTCTCTTTTGCGGTTTTTGTCTATAATTCCCAACCTTTTTTCAAACTTCGAAGGAATTTGGTAAAAGGCGATAATCCGATAGAACTTGTTAAATAAAATCCTTGTTTGAATATATATCATTTGTTATCAATACTTCGTGCGTCCCCGTCTTTGCTGTTACATGCATTGTATTCTGAAGTAATTGCTAAGAAATCCAAAGCATATACAATTGACGAAGACATGTGATTTAACCAGAGAGTCAGTGGGTGTTATATCCTTTTTCCATACAAGACCCTCTTTCGAGCACACATACATTGAATGTTTTTTTTTAAATATTGAGGCAGAGTATGACAATGCTGATTACCACCATGTTCCTCTTTTCTCTCGACAATTTCTCCTATCATATTGACAGTTTAATGCTTATAATTTGGTACATATTGGTTGTATTTGCGATAACTTTGAAATACGACAAGTTGTGTCAATTGGGAAAGGATAGGTATACGTCACAGTTTAAAACATTCAGCACATTCTGGGTATAAAAGAGCTCGGAATTTTGTCTCGTTGGCTTTCAATCTCTAGAACTTCTACAACACGATGCATATTATTTGTTTTCTCTGCGCCTATCTTATATCCGGAATCTGCCAAGCCCACTGCATAGGCCTACTCTCGGTACCTGACGTTTACAATGGCGATCCTATCTCTCATGAAGGTATTCTACTATCAGATGCTGAAACAACTAGTGCGGGTCACGGTTCGGGTACAACGCAGATCGAACTTGTTACAAAACGCGGGAAAATCTCGGACAATGGCTACGGTTCACGTGTAAGGGCGGGATCCCAACTAGCCGACGCTGTACTTAGACAACAAAATGTATTTGGACATTTCGGACCGGGTAAAAGATCAACTTATAGACTACCACTTTCAGTGTTTGGATTCAATAAAAGACAACTAGCAGATTATGGTTACGGATCTAGAGTTGACGCTGGAGCAGATTTAGCACGTGCAAAACTACGCAGACATATTTTATTCGGATCTTCTGGGCCAGGAAAGAGATCATCGCAAGAATATTTACCTATTTACCGCAGTGACTTTAATTCGTTTTATTTTCCTTTCTCGGACACTCGTCTAGGATTGTTGACAGAAAATAAAAGAGGCCTATCAGATTATGGATATGGGTCACGTGTGAATGCTGGAGCCAATTATGCTCAAGGACAAAAAGTGCACGATCACGTGTTTGGTGATTATGGACCAGGGAAATGAATGGACTGATAATGAACATTTCTTGATGAAAAATATTTTGTTATCAAAAAAAGAAATTTAAATTTATTTTGAATTAAGATCCTTGTTATTATGACGCAAAAAATAAATCAAACAGAATCCGTATGTTTGTTACTAGATCTAGTGTCTTTCATTCGAAGCTTAAACCAAAATTATAGACTTGTCCAAATTCAAAGATGTTGTAGATGACAATATCAAGTGAATTGAATTCAGATAATTTGGTCTTTTGGATGGCAAAAAATTGTCGGGAAAATGAAGGAATTGCTTGTCAGTTGACACGCAATTTCTTCATTTTCCACAATGTTTTCCAAAGCCTTTATTTTTTTAGGAATGGGCTAACATTTCTTGATAAATTACATTTTGTTATTGAAAAAAGAAAATGACTCAAAGATACATAAATGTATAAGTAGATCTATAATTCAAAAATCCAATCAGAATTCTTATTTTTGTTAGTAGTGTATTTTGTCCGAAATTTAACCCATTACCTGACGACAAGATTTTAGGATGGTCCAAAACTAATATGTTGCTGAAGACAATTTCATGTGAGTGAATTTTTAATTTTTAGTCTTTCTGTATAGGACACGTTAAGAGAAATCAAGAAATGGCTTGTCACAAGTAATTTCTTCACAATGTTTTCGCAATTCTTTAATTTGTGAGGTGTCAAAAAGCGTCAATTTGTAGAAATGGGCTAACATTTCTTGATAAACTTCATTTTGTAATTGAAAAAAGAAGTTCAACGAAAGACAAATATATAATAACATATAGCGTAAAAATATTTCAAAAACACCCCCAGTTTTAACCCATTACCAAACGGCAAAATGTTTGACTGGTCTAAATTCAATGGTCTTGTGGTATTTCAAGTGCATGCAATTTTACATAGTTGGTCTTTCTGAGTAGATAACATTGTGGGAAACGCGTGCGTGCGTGTGTGTGTGTGTGTATGTGTGTTTGTGTGTTTCGTTAATCCATACTAAGTCATGCTTTGAATGTAGCGTCGCCGTCGACGGCTAATCGACGACTGAAACACTACCCCAGCTTGGCTGAGGCACTGCCTCAGTATGGCTAACCATTTTTCAGCCACATCTAAGGATTTATAGCAATGAAACAGCCATGAACACAATGTGCCCCGGTGGTCTGAGGTCATAAACGGCAATGGCGGAACGATTTAAATAACATTCCTGTCTAACCAACTGTCCCCGTAACTTCATTTTTAACTGTCCCAGTCTAAGGAACAAATAGTCTCCTCGAGAAATATTCCGTAATACATAATCACGGGTGGTAAACGGAGAAACTAACTCCAAAAAGGGGTAGTTGTATAGAGGGAAAATCGGAAGGTGTCAAGTACATTTTTCTTAAATTATTTCTTTTTCAGAGATTTTTTGAAAAATCCAGCTACGCTTACTATGAAGAAATGGCCAAAGTGTTATGTGTTGTGCACAAGAATACACGGTGTTAGTTAGCAGGGTTTTAATACAATCATTGAAAAAACATCATCGAATCGAAAGTAAAATTTCGATTTCAACTAACCTTTCGTCGAGGCAACTTGCACTCGCCCAATTTTCACCAGAATTTAACATTTAAGTATTAGAAAAATACAAATTCTTATCATTTAAAGCATTTTGGGGAGTTGCAAGTCAATTACATGTTATATCGATATATTATTGGCAATATTTTGGGAGATTGGTCGGCAAAAATCTCTGAGTAGCAATTTTTACTTTCGATTCGATTATGTTTTTCAATGATTGTATTAAAACCTTGCTAACTAACACCGTATATTCTTGTGCGCAACAAACTTTGACCATTTCCTGATATTACAGCTTCGTCGGATTTTTCCAAAACTCGTAAAAGAAATGATTTAAGAAAAATATGCTCGACACCTACCTTTGTTTACCGATTTTCCCTCGATACAACTACCTCGGAAGTACCAATATGCCTCGATGCAACGAAATACCGTTGCCTCTTTTTGGAGCTAGTTTCTTCGTTTGCCATCCGTGATAATAAAGGTTAACGGATTCAAAGAAATGATCGAGCTGCTCGAGAGGCTAGTACGAAATACTGACCCTGGCATTAATCCGCGTTAAACAGATGTTTAAAAGTTGTTCCGATTTATTGGAAATACGTCCTGTCACGTCAATACCACGGTAACACCCTTATTGCGTTCTACAGCGCCTGAACATTAAGCGGGTGAGCCTTTTTCACGGTGTATAATCACGTGACCCAGAATTTCCGATAATCTTCAATATCTTTTTTAATACTTGACCAATTTGAATTCGGTTTGAAGCAGAGAAGGTGGAAAAATGTCAGGAACTAGAATTTGAAATGAGTAAAGATGTTGTTTCCCTGAAAATTTGGATGATGGTGCAAATGGTGCTTTAAACGGAGACACATTTTAAACATCTATAAAATTGACAACCTATTGTTATCAAGAAAAATCAGTTAGGCCTACATATGTTAGAAGGGGACATGATAAAGTTTTGTTTGTTATATAAAACATCCATAGTTACTTTCCTAATAATTATTATATTCAACACAACGCTTTAAGAAAATGTTTGTCTCTGCAAAAAGGATCCCCCCTTTAAAGCACTATTTGCACCATCATCCAAATTTTCAGTGAAACAACATCTCATTTCGAACTCTAGTTCTTGTGATTATTTTCACCCCTTCAAAATCTAATGATGTTAAGACTTTCACTGCATCTATTTAAGCCACATTGGCCAAGGAGACAAAATTGAAAGGATCGATTTGATCATCTTAGCTTGGAAAAAGAAACTTTGTCAAATGAAAAAGATGACGTTGTTGACGTCACTTGCCAAAAAAGTTAAAAATGACATATTTTTTAAAACGTTCAGTGGAATAAAAATTTAAAGTAAATATAAATGCTCTATATATCAAACAAAACTTTATCATGTCCCCTTCATACCTATGTAACTGATTTTACTCAGTAACGACATTTGCCAACTTTATAGATGTTTAAAAATGGGGACACATATTTTGGGACACCCTGTATATAAGAACTGGAGCGACCGGTTGGTGAGCCACCAGCTAACCAGTTAAAGTAATGGTTACCGTAGACCCATCTCTGCCAGACTCCCGGCATCATGAGTGGGGAATTGGGAGGTACTGTGCATTCGGAAGAGAGTGACTCATAAGCCAAAACTGTTTGACCCTTTAAATAGGGGCGACACTTTAATAAACAAGCCTTTACTTCACCTTTATAATGAAGTCAAAAACACCAGCATGTGTTACTCAAACAAGTAACAGTCTATCTTTGAAGAAATCTGGAAAGTTTAGAACAAAAATATCCCTGATATTGATTGACCTCTCACTAGTCGAGTTAGTCGATATCCAAGTCGTTTTGCGACGGCTTTAGCACCTAAATAATTTTATGGCATTCTTCGTTTGAGGCTGTTTGAGCACCCGCACATGGTATCCTTAGTTTGCGGCGTCTTGAGCACCCAAACATGGTATCCTTCGTTTGCGGCGTCTTGAGCACCTAAACATGGCATCCTTCCCTTGCGGCGTCTTGAGCACCTAAACATTGCATCTTTCGTTTGCGGCGTCTTGAGCACCTAAACATTGCAGCCTTCGTTTGCGGCGTCTTGAGCACCTAAACACGGCATCCTTCGTTTGCGGCATCTTGAGCACCTAAACATGGCATCCTTCGTTTGCGGAGTCTTGAGCACCTAAACATTGCATCCTTCGTTTGAGACGGCTTAACCCATAACCATAAGACAAAATTTCGACTTGTCCAAATTCAAAGATGTTGCAGACGATGAGTAAAATCGAATGAACATGTACATTATTCAATCATCTGGTATGGAAAATATTGTGGGAAATGAAGAAATTGCGCATCAAAAGCTATTTCTTCATTTTCCACAATGTTTCCGTAGCTAGTTTCTTGTGGTGAGTCAAAAAGAGTCACTGTGTGGTAATGTGTTTTAAAAGAACCTAAACATGTCATCCTTCGTTTGTGGTCACTGAGAACCTTAACATGGGGTCCTTCGTTTGAGGCGCCTTGAGCACGTAAACATATCATCTTTCGTTTGCGGCGTCTTAAGCACCTAAACATGGCATCCTTCGTTTGCGGCGTCTTGAGCACCTAAACATGGTGTTCTTCGTTTGAGGCGTCTTAAGTACCTAAACATGGCATCCTCTGTTTGAGGCGTCTTGAGCACCTAAATACGGTGTTCTTCATTTGAGGCGTCTTGAGCAAGTAAACATAGCATACTTCGTTTGTGGCGTCTTGAGCACCTAAACATGACACCCTTCTTAAGTGGCGTCTTGAGCACCTAAACATGACATCCTTCGTTTGTGGCGTTTTGAGCACCTAAACATGACATCCTTCGTTTGCGGCGTTTTCAGCACGTAAACATGACATCCTTCGTTTGCGGCGTCTTGAGCACCTAAACATGACACCCTTCCTATGTGGCTTCTTGAGCACCTAAACATGACATCCTTCGTTGGTGGCGTCTTGAGCACCTAAACATGGCATCCTTCGTTTGCGGCGTCTTGAGCACGTAAACATGACATCCTTCGTTTGCGGCGTCTTGAGCACCTAAACATGACACCCTTCTTATGTTGCGTCTTGAGCACGTAAACATGGCATACTTCGTTTGTGGCGTCTTGAGCACCTAAACATGACACCCTTCTTATGCGGCGTCTTGAGCACGTAAACATGACACCCTTCTTATGTGGCGTCTTGAGCACCTAAACATGACATCCTATTTTTGTGGCGTCTTGAGCACCTAAACATGACATCCTTCGTTTGCGGCGTCTTGAGTACGTAAACATGACATCCTTCGTTTGCGGCGTTTTGATCCCCTAAACATGACATCCTATTTTTGTGGCGTCTTGAACACCTACACATGACATCCTTCGTTTGCGGCGCCTTGAGCACCTAAACATGTCATCCTTCTTTTGCGGCATCTTGAGGACGTAAACATGACATCATTCGTTTGCGGCGTCTTGAGCACCTAAACATGTTATCCTTCGTTTGCGGCGTCTTGAGCACCTAAACATGACATCCTTCGTTGGCGGCGTCTTGAGCACCTAAACATGACAACCTTCTTTTGTGGCGTCTTGAGCACCTAAACATGACATTCTTCGTTTGCGGCGTCTTAAGCATCTAAACATGTCATCCTTCGTTTGCGGCGTCTTGAGCACATTATTATGGCATACTTCGTTTCCGGCGTCTTGAGCACCTAAACATGGCAGCCCTCGTTTACAGTCTCTTGAGCGCCTAAACATGGTGTCCTTCGTTTGCGTCGTCTTGAGCACATAAACATTACATCCTTCGTGTTTTGGTTGCATGAGCACCTAACATGGTGTCCTTCGTTTGAGGTGGCTTCAGCACCCAAACATGTCATCCTTCGTTTGTGGTGTCTTGAGCACCTAAACATGGCATCCTTCGTTTGCGGTGTCTTGAGCACCTAAACATGTCATCCTTCGTTTGCGGCGTCTTGAACACCTAAACATGTTATCCTTCCTTCGTGGCGTCTGGAGCTGCTTAAAATGGCAGCCTGCTTTTGTGGTGTCTTGAGCACCCAAACACTTAAACATGTCATCCTTCGTTTGCGGTGTCTTGGCCACATAAACAAGGCATCCCATATTTGTGGCGACTGAAGCTACTAAAATGGCATCCTTCGTTTGCGGTATCTTGTGCACCTAAACACCTAAACATGTCATCCTTCGTTTGCGGCGTGTTGAGCACATAAACAGGGCATCTTTCGATTGCGGGGTCTTGAGCACCTAAACATGACATCCTTCGTTTGTAGTGGCTTGAGCATCTAAATGTGGCATCCTTTCTTTGTTGTGTCTTGAGCACCTAAACATGGCTTCCTTCGTGTGCGGCGTCTTGAGCACCTAAACATGGCATCCTTCGTGTGCGGCGTCTTGAGCACCTAAACATGACATCCTTCGTTTGTTGTGTCTTGAGCACCTTAACATGGCATCCTTCGTGTGCGGCGTCTTGAGCACCTAAACATGGCATCCTTCGTTTGTTGTATCTTGAGCACCTAAACACCTAAAGATGCCATCCTTCGTTTGCGGCGTGTTGAGCACATAAACATGACATCTTTCGTTTGCGGCGTCTTGAGCACCTAAACATGACATCCTTCGTTTTTTTTGCGTCTTGAGCACCTAAACGTGGCATCCTTTCTTTGTTGTGTCTTGAGCACCTAAACATGGCATCCTTCGTGTGCGGCGTCTTGAGCACCTAAACATGACATCATTCGTTTGTTGTGGCTTGAGCACCTAAACATGGCATCCTTCGTTTGTTGTCTCTTGAGCACCTAAACACGGCATCCTTCGTTGGCGGCGTCTTGAGCACCTAAATATGTCATACTTCGTTTGCGGCGTCATTAGCACCTAAACATGGCATCCTTCGATTGTGGCGCCTTGAGCATCTAAACATGGCATCCTTCGTTTGCGGTGTCTTGAGCACCTAACATGGCATCCTTCGTTTGCGGCGTCTTGAGCACGTAAACATGTTATCCTTCGTTTGCGGCGTCTTGAACGCATAAACATGTCATCCTTCAATTGCAACATCTTGAACACCTGAACATGTTGGCCTTCGTTTGTGGCGTTTGGAGCTCCTAAAAATGGCATCCTTTGTTTGTGGCGTTTTAGCACCTAAACATGGCATCCTTCGTTTGCGGCGTTTTGAGCACCTAAATATGGCATTCTACGTTTGCGGCGTCTTGAACACATGAATATGGCGTCCTTCGTTTGCGGTGTCTTGAGCACCTAACATGGCATCCTTCGTTTGCGGTGTCTTGAGCACGTAAACATGTTATCCTTCGTTTGCGGCGTCTTGAACGCATAAACATGTCATCCTTCAATTGCAACATCTTGAACACCTGAACATGTTGGCCTTCGTTTGCGGCGTTTTGAGCACCTAAATATGGCATTCTACGTTTGCGGCGTCTTGAACACATGAATATGGCTTCCTTCGTTTGTGGCTTCTTGAGCACATAAACGTGTATCCTTCGTTTGCAGCAGCTTGACCACTTAAGCATGGCATCCTTCATTTTTCACCAGACTAGGCCCACTACAATATCCTGTCTGAGCCTCCAGCATCTCAGCTAACTTAGGTTTACGATTATCCATCCATACAACTAACAGTTACAAAGACCACTTTTCGAATACTTCACTCCATGTTCCATAAGAAGCCAATGAGCTTCTTCGAAACAACCAGGGTTTGACGCCGCTACAAAATCTACAGCAAAGAAAGGATAGTTGCTTTTCAAAATGCGCAATATCCTTTTTTGGAACGGTTCACAATTTAGTTTTCTGAGGAAGGGTAAATATGATCACTCCTTTCGTACACAAGGCTTGTCTTTGACGTCCCAATTAGAAAAATATATATATTATTAAACAAATAGAGAAAACGCTGGTGACAAGCATTTTCTCTTCGTTGTCTCAATATTTCTGTTAAACTGGTGTTGTAAACAAATCCCATTTTTATCAACACTCCTTTTGTAGTCTGCTTCAGTGTTCATATTTAAGCAGTCGGAATTTTTGTCGTTTGAGAAAGGCTTGTCCATTTTAAGTCAATGTCTAATGAGCGTCGAGATATTTGTGGAAGGCTATTTGCATCTGTTCAACACTTTGTACAAAAATAAATGCAGCAAGAAAGACGGATTTAGAAAAGTAGGCTTGCCATCCAAATGGTTTTGTACGCAGTGCACAGTACTTAGACAAATGAAAACGTTAATAGATTTTGAGAAATATGTATAGTCCCCTTGCGATGATATCATGTTTACCAAATTTACCTATGTAAATAACACAATAACACAATATCGAACTCCAGACTACTGTATTTTGCATGCGATAGTTCGAATCCAAGACACCTACTAGATTCGAACCAGGGCATGCAAAATTTATTGAAAATAAAGAACGCATAAAATTTCCTTTGTTTGTATTTTGAAAAGTGTGTAAACATTGTACCATAATATCGTAACCAAACTATAAATAAGAAATATAATATACATTTTTAATTGAAATTTGTGTCACTCCCTATGTATCTACGTGGGGACAAAACATCTGTAGCATTTTCTTCTTTTGTCTAAATGCTTTCTACATTTAAGTATATAAAATATGTTTTTATTTCATCTGCTCTTCTCTTTAATTTTGACCAGTCCACCAGATTTATTGGAAAATAAGACTACGACTGTGGTTTTAGTATAGGTCTCGATAAATGATCTCGCTGAGCATCACAATTTCAAGGCAAGGAAATTTAAAATCTCTTGGTCTTTTTTGGTAGAAAACATTGTGGAAATTGAAGAAATTGCTTGTCACAAGCAATTTCTTCATTTTCCACAATGTTTTCCAAAGCCATTATCTTGAGGGGAGTCAAAAGGAGTCACTGTGTGGTAATGGGTTAAGATCGAAATTCTTAATGCATTTACATGGAAACAACTTATCGGACATGGAACCATACATGTAAATGCACCGTAAAATCCTTTCTCAATAGTGTTTTTATGTTTTTTTCAATGTGGCTAATATAGATTAAAAGATCAAAAACTCGTTAGCAGTAATGTCTGGGAGTGGGACAGAGACGTCACTGTATGTATCATGCCATGTAAAAACAGGGCTTTAGTAATTTGCGAGAAAAAATATCGACTAAAAGTTCTTGGTGAATGTTATTCCAGAGGTTTTAGTCTAGGAGCGATTTCTTACCAAAAATTTTACAAAGCATGAGATGGAAGCCTAAAGCATATATACTAGTCTCTCAAATGTATGCTGGAAATAAACCCCGTACTTACGCGGAATATTAGTTATAAGAAGTACAAGATAAAACTCGGGACCGCGCGATCGTGTTCACGTCGCGCACGGTATTGGGGAACTTTTCAAAAAACGCTACCCTCTGCGATTCATTACTGAATTTTGCAAGAACCGTTTTTCTTCCTAAAACTTTGTTATATGTCAAAATAACCGTAAAACCCTTATCTTTTTCAATGACATACTCTTTTTGGGTTGTTAGTTTGTATAAATTTGCTAGAAAGATTTTTTGTTCGTAAATTTGGCGAAAAAACGCGTGTAACATGTAACATAAATTTTCAACGGCGACGGATATTTATAAACAACTTTGCGATTAAGTAACGTCAAACACATTGAAAAATATATTATATGACAGTGGAAATGCTGTAGAATGTTTTGCCGAACGGAAATCAAATTTCGATGTCGATTACGCAAATAAGCACAGTTTGTTCTCCAAAAATCGCAGTGTAACAATTAGAATTACGTCGCAGAAAAAATGACAATTTTGTTTGATATTTTGTGAAATAATGACTGAAATGCAACAAAACTTGATATAAGAAATATTATTTTTCTCTATTTCTATAATATATACAAGAAAATTAGTTAGCATAATAAACGAAGCATTAATGATATAAAATGCGTGTGGACAGAAATTGTTTCAGGTCGTTGAAAACTCTACTTTTTTACCCTTTAGAGTTTCAAAAATACCGGTTCCCTTATTCATACAACGATTTAATTTCAATATGGAAATATTATTTTTTTCTTGTTTGTCATATCAATATTTCAACGCAAAATAATGAAACGTAAAAAAGATGTTCAAATTTGTTCGTGTGGACAGAAATTTTATAAACGTCAACTTTTTTAAATTTGCATAGCCTTAAAAGTATCTATTTGGCGCATTTTAAGACGAAAATAAAACGAATCAAAGTGGAGTAAAAGCTTAAGACGTGCAAAAGACAGAAATAGTGGAGATTTTCTTAAAACATGGTCTTGTCTTTTTAAATCACATTAGTCTGTAAAGAGAGTAAGCATTAAAAGCACAACACAACCGTCTACGAAAAAACTGCAACGTTCCGCAATTATTAGAATAATGACGTTCGCTAGTTTGACGTTACATTTAGTTCCCCAATACCGTGCGCGACGTCGAAACGCTCGCGCTTTCTCTAGAAAACGCAAGATGAGCCCCTTTTTGAGAATACAGGATGTTTATCATCGCTTTTCTTCCAAAATCTCGTAATTGTAGATTTATTTTAGTGTTAGTTACGATGTTTTTCGAAGAAAGGCGGCGATATGTAACAAAACTAACTTCGTTTTCTCTCTTTCTCGTTTGCGTAGCGTCATTAAGACCCTTTTGAAATGGGACCGTAACTATATCACCTCAGTTGTATTTAAAGACATGGTAATTCATAGGGAATGAATTCATTCTAAGAAAACTTCGAAGATGTATTTTACGTATTATTTATGTATCTGTTTGTTATCGATATCTTTTGTTTATGGCGACGACGTGAGTGCAATCGCTACATCAAAGCCTAATGAAGGCGAAAGCCACAGACTTCCTGCGTTAACGGATGACATACCGGTACATCGGGACGTGGTGACGCCATTAGCACTAAACAAACGTCCTCGAAACATAGACAGTGGCTACGGTTCTCGCGTACAAACTGGGTCAAACATGGCAGACGTCAACGTGCTACGTCAACAGGTGTACGGAAAGTATGGTCCCGGTAAACGTAAACGATCGGACACAGGCACAAGTACTGTCGCAGATTACGGCTTAACAGTGAATACTGGATCGAACGAAGCAGTCAACAGTTTGTCACAACGTCTGTATAGAAGTTTTGGAGCTGGGAAACGATCTAATTCGATTTTAAAAAGTGACTACGGGATTAGAGGCAATATTGGTTCAAACCTCTCAGATGAATCTTTATTACACCAACGAGTGTCTGGAAATAATCGACCCGGTAAAAGATCGAGCACGATTACTGACAATGGCTATAGCTCTAGAGTTAATACAGCTTCAAATTTAGCAGACACGTCTTTGGTACGTGGACGTGTGTTTGGAAATTACGGACCCGGTAAAAGATCGAGTACGATTACGGATAACGGTTATGGATCAAGGATTAATACAGCTTCAAATTTAGCAGATACATCTTTGATACGTCGACGTGTATTTGGAAATTACGGACCCGGTAAAAGATCGAGCACTATCACGGACAACGGTTATGGATCAAGGATAAATACAGCTTCAAATTTAGCAGACACGTCTTTGGTACGTGGACGTGTGTTTGGAAATTACGGACCCGGTAAAAGATCGAACTCTATTGCGGATAACGGATACATGTCCAGAGTTGAAATAGGTTCGAACTTAGCGGATGAGTCTTTATTACGACAGCGTGTGTTTGGAAATTACGGGCCCGGTAAAAGATCGAAATATACGAATGGAAACGACAATTGGCCTAAACCTCCCAAACACGATCTGATTTTGGGGTCCATCATGTAAACAGCTCGAGAAAACATCGAGGCAAAAGCAGAAAATGCCGAGACCAGTATGTTTTCCTTTTGCTTCAATATTTTCTGTATACACAATCACAATTTTTCTCAATATCTATTTAATAGTTTTGTACCATCTTTCGTATTGAAAGTTGGAACAGTCCAAATTTTGCCGTTTTGGGTCTCGAGTTAACCCTTTCCCAAACGACACAATTTAAGACTGGTCAAATTTGAAAGCTGAGAAAGGCGACAAAATACAGGTGAATAAAGATAGGATTTTTGTATGATATAACCAAGAAAATATTGAGACAAAAGGGTAAAATTCTGATTATCAGCATTTCTCTGTCGGTGACGTAAAAACTAGGGTTTTTTTGGTAAAGAATTAACCTTTTCCCAAACAAGAAATGGTTTTGACGTCCCTAGTAGAATATGCTTGAGAACATCGAGACAAAAGAAGAAACTGCTGATAACCAGCAGTTTCTCCTTTTGTCTCAATATTTTCTGTGCTAAAATATACGTTAATCCTGTGTTAATCCACAACCATTTTGTCATCTGCGGCAGCTTTGACTTTGGACCTTCCTAAAATTTTGTTGTTTGGGAATGGGTTAAGCCCAACAGACGCGCCTAAATTACTTCAACGAGTATAAACCATCTCTGACTTTTAGTCAGGGCACGAATTCAGAAAAGTTATCACCCAAAGGCATTTTGTGAAGAAAAGGGTTTGAGATCAGTTCTAGGAGTAATTTGGTATGCTGAATCCGAAAAACAATGTTGCCAAGCTGAAAAATGGCTTCTTCACCATCTAATTTGCATATTTTCAAAATTGCCGCCAAAACCTCAAATATGCAATAATAATGTTGATTTTTAATCATTTTTTGACATGTTATGTTCTAAAAATCCCACATTTCATGTTTACAGACTAAAACTAAATGGTTTACTAGGAGAACGAGGAACAGAAATGGCTCTTTTATCATCTAATTTGCATATTTTCAAAATGGCCGCCAAAAATCAAATCTGCCATATAATATCAAAGTTTTTGGCATAATCTTAACCAAATTGTTCAGATATAATGCTATAAATTGTTTAAAACTAATGAGTAAATATAATTCTAAAAGTAAATAGAGCCTCTTTGGCACTATTTTTGATAATCTTTTACCGTATCACGGGCAATAAAACCCTTTTAAACATACAGAATATCACTTTCATGTTGCATTTTTTTTAAAATGCGCTGTTAAAACACACAACTTTTGTCAACAGTACCATTTTAGATGTTTACATTTACAATTTGATTAACCCAAAAATTTTGGACAATTTAATTTTAGCCTACGTAAGATGATTTGTCATTTTCAAAATAATGCAAAGCTAAAATATTTTAACAAATCTTGAGTACTTATGACTCGATCGGAAAGAGCTCCGTAATCCCATTTGCATTATGGAAATTTTTTGTCTGAATTCATTGTTACCAGAATTGACTTTATAACATAAAATGTCATAAGAGCTAAATACCGTACTTATTCCAATAAAGCCAATAACAACCCTATATACGGTTTATAACAAACCCTATATACGGTTTTTGAATTGAGTTGCATGTTTAAGAAAGTGAATGTGTCCAATTTTCAAATAGGAAATTGTTGCGTTCATATAATCTAACTGTGAGTGCTAGCGTATAACGATCCTGTACAAAATTATTTTTTTGTCGCTGTTGACTAGACATCTCCCTTTCTATTTAATGGGGGCCATGCTAGATATTTCAGGCATCAGAACAACATGGGAACATTTACAGTTTGCTAAGAGGTATGCACATCATATTTTCTGTGCTAAAAAAGGATTATATCGTTGGTACTAAGACTTTCATCGAGGATCAGTTTCTTGTAAACGTTATTAGAAACTAACAATGTTGTAAGTAAAGTTAAATACAAACATTATTTAGAACTAAATAAATTTGATGCGAATTTTTATCATACAGTAAGTATCTACATATACAGGTTGACCAATCCATACAATATATTTTTTTTAAAATATATTTTACCTGTTTTTATGTTTGACATACTAGCATGGGCCCCTGTTAGGACGTCGAACAGTTGTCTAGAAACACACATGAAAAAATGACAACTACACTAATCTCAAGGAGTATTAAAATGAAACTTTTGAAAATAAGATGTAAGTCAGATGTCTTCATCAGAAATAACGTAGGCGATGTCAACAAACACAACATTTTTGATACATGCAGATAAGTAGATTATCGTATTTTTAAGAATACTAAAAGCGCATCTTAAAACTTGCCACATTTAAATACATTTTACAAATCTTTGGTCAGCAACAAGTGCAGCAATATCAAAGAAATTGAACAGAATTCAGTGTATTCAGTGCAATTGCATCATATGAAATAGACCTAACGTTCGTTTCCAAAAATGTCATTACAATATTTCATTCCGTGTAACATATCTGATTTTTCCGTCACTCGGAATAAACTTTCTTAACAGATGGAGCTAGATATTGAGACTTAGTGTACCTATTTGAGATTATTCATACATGAGAACCGATGAAATGACGTAAACATATGAAGAATATGAGTTAATACTTGAACATAACTGATTATATGACAAAGCAAACTTGACATGTCAGCATTTGATTCCTTCATGTCTATGATTGTGAAGCTATCCATGTCTCTGTGCAGCATCAAGCGGAAAACCACTTCTCTATTCATAACCATTTCCTTCTTACTTGCCTTTCAGTTGAGGTTACCCTGTGTGAAGAAATGTTAAGTCTTGAAGACGCAAATGCCTCTGTCTAAGCCATTCTTATCAAAATATCTGGTATGGCAACCATATTTGACCCTTCATTTTAAACTTGATGTATCAACTTTGAAAGCATGGAGGTATACACCAAGAAATTCATATTTTATCTGTATGACAATCCATGGCAAATGATATGGCTCTTACCACGAGCATAGCTAAAAAGGGGACTATTTTTTAAACAAATGTTTCATGTCTATCCTTCGACAGCGCACAACTTATGATAGGGGTTCTCGATGAAACTGTCAATAATTTACATATTATTATTAAATAGATGATATAGTCCTAACAGTTTCGGATATAGCTGCGATACTTCAATAAATAACATCAGAGACTATCTATACAGGGCTTACTGGTTCGAACCCATGGGTGTCAACATCATTTTTGACGTATTGCAAAAAAGATTCTGTAACCAAAGGATGAATCGCTTACATATTATCTACATGTACGTGCGATAAGCAGCTATTGACTTTGATTGGATCTTGTACTTTACCTGTGCGAAAAATGTCAGGAACATAATGGAAATGTGCACCAGACACTGTAATGATACTGAAAATTTAACCCAATTCAATCATTAACGTTTATGTGCTGTGCATTTTTTTGACTAGAAAATCTGTATTATATAGTATATTAGTGACTATATCCAAATTCTAGTCTTCTCTTTGTCGTAGTTAGATAAAAAAAGTTGTCTCTTTGAAATATTGTCAAAGTAAACAACTAGTTTTTCCTCAAAAAATCAAGCTCAACGTGCCAGAGTGAATTAAGTTTGCCACACTCAATTATTTTTTGTAATTTAACAAAAATTGAAAACCTAGGATATTGGTACTTTTTTAATATTGTCCAATGCCTAAGTTGATTACCTGTTTAATATGTGTTCGATTTCAAATATACACGTTTTAATTTCTAAGGATATCAAAAATGTAAATTAAAATGATTTTAGTTACTATCTCTGAAGCAGTTTGGAATCATGAGTGTATGTATATGAAAGTGAAAAAAGTGGAATTTCCCACAAAATGAAATTTTCCACACTACACTGTATTTTATTACAATGAATACGGTAAACCGTTTTCCAAAATGTTTGGACACTGATTCATATTCTTAAGAATTAATTGTAGATATCTTGGCAACAATTTTGAATTTCAATATAAAGGATAAGATTTATCATTATTTTTGCAGAATTATGTGAAACATTATGTACATGGTTTTAAAATTGGCATGTTTGAGGTTTGCTAAAAGCTTAAATACGTGGTAAAAGGACTTGCGCTCAAAGTTGCGTTCTGTATCATATTTGCCTTTGAAACTTTACCTTTAATGCAAAACATTTTTAAAATAGTATTTTAAATACTTTCACTGCATTTCATACGTGAAAATAAAATGTAGATAAATGTTATTGTTTAAATGCGATTTATTGCCATTTATACGGTAATTGCCAAAAATGAATATCATTTTTTTCTCATTTACGTGTTAAATCATTTATGTTTAGTCTTTAAACATGAAATGTGCGATATTTAGAACAAAAGGTGTCGAAAAATGACAAATAACAACATTATTTTTGCATGTTTTAACATTTTGGCGGCCATTTTGAAAATATGCAAATTAGATGATGAAGGAGTCATTTTTCAGCCTGGCAACATTGTTTTTCGGATTCAGCATACCCAAATACCATTAGAAATGATATCAAACCCTTTTCTTCACGAAATGCCTATACCTTCAAAACTAAGCGACTTTTTCAGAATTTTGTCCTGACTATTTGGTGTTCCTTATAATCAATCATTATGAAGGTTTTCGAAAGTAAAAAGGAAAACAAGAACATGCTATTGACCAACGTTTTCTCTCAAAATTTTCTTCGTATTCACTTAAAAAATCTCTCTACTCTTCCGATTTTCATTTGTTTACAAATGGAAAAGTACCTACGAAAACCTCGTATCTGCAGCTTAAAACAAGCTGCAGATACGAGGTTTTCGTTGAAAAGCATCGATTTGTGTTGTAGAATGTGTTGCAGGCGAGAATTTCAAATGGATTGAATTCGCTTGTTCGGTCTTACTCAGTAGTAACCATTGTTGGAAATCATCATCATTCAAATGAAGAAATTGTTTGTCACAAGCAATCTATTCCTTTTCCATGATGTTTTCGAAAGCCACTATATAGTGGGGAGATAAAAAGAGTCGTTGTGTTTAGATAGGTTTACTATACTCTGTATAGTCCATGGGTTCGGCATCGATTATGCAGAATACTTTGGGAAATATTTCGAGAAATGAAGAAAACGCTGGTGCGAAATAATACATCAATTAATAAATGGTCTTTTTGATCATTACTTTATTAATTTATTGCGCATATCGCTTTTGTTGAGTGTTTGAAATATATCTAATTTTCAGAATAGTTAGATTTTTTGCCTTCTTTTCTATGAACCTTTTCCCTAACAATTTCTAGTTTAGTTAATCAATTAAAATATTGTGTCAAGTTTTGGCATTACGAGCAAAATGGCTTGACAATACATAAAATAAAAGAAATCACTATAAATCAGCGAAATCTTGAAGTGCTGTTGACAATCTAGGGCAAAGCTCCAGATAAGAGCAAGGACTTTTACAACTGCAATAATTTTGTTATTGTTCATAAAATCCTATGTTGTGGGTACTCATTTGTATCGTCTCGTCTTAACCCCCATTATTTGTAGCCCTGGTCTAGGGAACAAGTAATCTTCCAGAGAAATACTCCCATAAACATAACGCACGTTACCTGGCTCACAAATGGGCCACATTGCAGACTTGTACTAGATACTGTTGAATGAAGTCCATGGTGCTGCCATATCCTAACCAGGGACCAGTTTCATCAAAACATTTAAGATGTATTTTTGTCTTACCGATGACTTACGACAAGTTTAGGGTAAGAAACGCGTATCACAAATCTATCAGGGCCTGCATTATGCGGTTGTTGATTTAACCGATATTTAAGATCTCGATAAGTCAAAAATGCCTCTTAAATGTTTTGATGAAACAGGCCCCTGGGCTACTGATAATAGAATGTAAAGGCTTTTCAAAATGAAATAATCCATTTAATGTTCATCGAACCCTGAGCGGTGGGTACTCAATGGAATCGTGTCATAGAGAAGAATCCAATGAGCACCCATATGATAATATAGGGTTTGGAATTAACCCATTACACAGTGACTCTTTTTGACTCCGCACAATAAAATAGCTTTTGAAAACATTGTGGAAGATGAAGAAATTGCTTGTGACAAGCAATTTCTTCATTTCCCATATTGTTTTCTACCCCCAAAATACCAAAATTTCCTTCACTTGAAATTGTCGCCTGCAATATCTTTGAATTTGGACCATCTTAATTATTTGCCGTTTGGTAAAGGGTTAGAATAAAGTTAGAATGTCTTTATTCTCACTTTTCTGTAGCTCTGATAACATCGACCTAAGCACCAAAAGACTCCTTTATACACACGGTGTATAAATACGTGATTCAGAATTTCCGATAACCTTCAATATCTTTTTTAATACTTGACCAATTTGAATTTGCTTAGAAGCAGAAAAGGTGGGAAAATGCCAGGAATAAGCTTGACGTGTTGGATTTTAAAACAAGAGGGCCAAGATGGCCCTGTATCGCTCCACTGGCTTTTAGACAGTAGACTACGAGTTTGAGTTTATTGGGGTTTTACGCCGTTTTCAACTACCAGGGTCATATCGCGGCGGCTGGAGCACCTACCCATGGATTCCTGTTGTTTCTCAAACCAGTACTACCACAACACCCTTACCGAGCCTCCAGCTGCTCGCCCACTTAGGTTCAGTAGACTACGAACTTCTTCAAGGAATACAATAGAGGTCAATTCCAAGAAGATTCATGCTACACCAGAATGAAATCCAATAAGTGATTAAGGAGCAGAAATGTTTTTACAATTTTCTTAAAATTACACTGTTTCATATAGCGAAAAAAAAAAAAAACAAGAGGACCATGATGGTCCTATATCGCTCACCTGAACCAAAATGATATAAGCAACACTTTTCTTCAATTCAAAAAATATTTATGACTTTTAGACTGAAAACGAACTTATGGTCAATAACATTGTGAAAATCGAACTCATCCAAGATTTCATCTTGCCCAACATTGTGCCCAAGATTTGTCTTGTTTGATAAATAATTGTAGATTCTGGAGTATAAACAAGGACGAAAACAGCCGAAAACAGCAATTTTGTCAAATTCAAGGGCACATTACTCTTGACTTCCTAGTCAGATCAGACTGAAAATCAAACTCAACCGAGATCTTATGATATCCAACATTGTGTCCAAGATTTGTCTTGATTGGTCAATAATTGTAGATTCTAGAGTGTAAACAAGGTCTAAAGCAGCCGAAAACGGCAATTTGATCAAATTCAAGGGCACATAACTCTCCACTTTTTGTCAGATTGGACTGAAAATCAAACTTATCCAAGATCTTATGGTCTCAAACATTGTGTTCAAGTTTTGTCTTAACCCTTTCCCAAACAAGACCTGGGGCCCGTTTTACTAACGAACTTACGCAAGAATTTTTCGTAGATTTGAACGTAAGTTCAAATTATTTGCGTAAGTGCGTTTTACTAAAAATGTTCGCAGGTAAGATTTGCGTAAGTTTTTGCGTAACTTTACGATAAAAAAAAGTTGACGTAAGTATTTTCGTAACTAATACCAGTGCCTCAATTTACCTAATAAAGCACTGTAAACTAAAGAAATACCGAAAAAAATCAAAATATATATGAAAAGAAAGGTTGAAATTCAAAAATCCACGGAAAAATGTGTGTTTATTTCATTGCTTTTTCTCACTTTGTTTTTGTGTTACTATTTATAGAATAGGAAAACAACAACATGACAGCTAGTATTTCTCACGTTTTCCCGATTCTAATGGACAACTTCGAACGTATAAAAACGTTGAGTGTTCAGCACAATTATATTTCAGTAAACCGCCTAAAATTCCGAATTTCTGTCATCTTTATAAGGAGATTTACGTTTATTATTGCATAAAAACACAGTATGAACAGAAAACACAATTATTATATATTAATATTTACTAGAAACTAGACCGAGGTGAGAGCACATTGTTGATTTATTTTTAGCCTCTGTTGTTCTATTTTTAGAGTTACGACAATTTTTTTCTTACGTTCAAAATTTTCTTACGATCGTTTAGTAAAACGCACTTAAGAATTTGCGTAAGATTTTTTCTAACGTAAAGTTACGCAAAAACTTACGCAAATGTTAGTAAAACGCTACCCTGGTTTTGACGTCCTTAATAGATAAGCCTTGAGAAAACATTGAAACAAAAGAAGAAAATGCTGATAACCAGCAGTTTCTCCTTTTGTCTCAATATTTTCAATGCCATATTTTAAACAAATTCTATCTTTTATAACTTCCATTTTGTCATTTGTGGCAGTTTTTGAAGTGGATCACCCTAAAATTTTGCCGTTTGGGAAAGGGTTAATTGATAAATAATAGTAGATTATAGAGTGTAAACAATGTCAAAAACAGCCGAAATCGTCAATTTTATCAAATTCAAGGGCACAAAACTCTCATCTTTCTGGTCAGATCAGACTGAAAATCAAACTCATCTGAGATCTTATGGTCTCCAACCTTGTGTCCAAGATTTGTCTTGATTGGTCATAAATTGTAGATTCTAGAGTGTAAATAAGGTCGAAAACAGTCAAAAACAGCAATTTTGTCAAATTCAAGGGCTCATAACTCTCATCTTTCTGGTGATCAGATAAGACTGAAAATCAAACTCATTTCAGATCTTATGATCTCCAATATTGTGTCCAAGTTTTGGATTGATTGATCAATAATTGTAGATTCTAGAGTGTAAACATCGTCGAAAACAGCCAAAAATGACAATTTTGTCAAATTCAAGGGCAAGTAACTCTCGACTTTCTGATCAGATCAGACTGAAAATTACACTCATCCGAGATCTCATAGTCCCAAACATTGTGTCAAAGTTTTGTCTTGATTGATGAATAATTGTAGATTCTAGAGTGTAAACAAGGTCAAAAACAGCCGAAAATGGCAATTTTGTCAAATTCAAGGGCACATAACTCTCGTCTTTCCAGTCAGATCAGACTGAAAATCGAACTCATCCGAGATCTTATGGTCTGCAATGTTATGTCCAAGATTTGTCTTAATTGATCAATAATTGTAGATGCTAGAGTGCAAACAATGTCAAAACTAAGTATTTTTCGAATTCAAGGGCAGATAACTCCTGCAATTCTAGTTCGATCTGACCCATAATCGAACTCATCCGAGATCTTATGGCCATACATGTTTTGACCAAGTTTGGTCAAGATTGGCTTATATTTGTAGATGCTAGAGTGTAAACACGAAATTGTGGACGGACGGACGGACGGACGGACGGACAGACGGACAGACGGACAGACAGACGGACGACGGACAAAAAGTGACCACAATAGCTCACCTTGAGCACTTCGTGCTCAGGTGAGCTAACTAGCCCACAACGGCCAAGCTTTTCATCCGATAGTGAAGGAATTTGGAAGAGATTCATGCAAGGAAGATTCCTGTGAAGTTTGGTTGAAATTGGTCCTGTAGTTTTGGAGGAGAAGATTGTTTAATAATTTTTCGAAAATTAAATTTGATTAAATTTATTAAAATTTAAGTTCAACACAGAAATTATTTTTTTCAGGAATTTAGAGGAGAAAAGTGCAAGGAAGATTCCTGTGAAGTTTAGTTAAAATTGGTCCAGTAGTTTTGGAAAAGAAGATTTTTCGAAAATTTAATTTAATTAATCAAAATTTAAGTTCTGCATAGAATTTATTTTTTTGAAGGAATTAAGAAGAGATTAATGCAAGGAACATTTCTGTAAAGTTTGGTTGAAATTGGTCCAGTTCTTTTGGAGAAGAAATTTTTTTTAAAGATTTTTCGAAAATTTAAACCAATTAAATTATTTAAAATTCAAGTTCTGGGCGGATTTTATTATTTTGAAGGAATTTAGGACAGATTCATGCAAGGAAGATTTCTGTGAAGTTTGGTTGAAATTGGTCCAGTAGTTTTGGAGAAGAAGAATTTTTAAAGATTTTTCGAAAATTTAAATCAATTAAATGAATTGAAATTCAAGTTCTGCACATATTTTATTCTTTTGAAGGAATTTGGTAGAGATTTATGCAAGGAAGATTTCTGTGAAGTTTGGTTGAAATTGGTCCAGTAGTTTTGGAGAAGAAGATTTTTAAAAGATTTTTCGAAAATTTAAATTAATTAATTTAATTAAAATTCAAGTTCTGAACAGAATTTAATTTTTTGAAGGAATTTGGAAAAGGTTCATGCAAGGAAGATTCCTGTGAAGTTTGGTTGAAATTGATCCAGTAGTTTTGGAGAAGAAGATGTTTAAAGAAAAAGTTGACGCACGGACGGACGGACGGATGCACGCACGCACGACGGACACAGGGCCATGACATAAGCCCCGCTGGCCTTCGGCCAGTGGAGCTAAAAATCAACCGATAAAAAAGTTATAGAAGATAAACCAAGATTTTGGTTTATCTTCAATAACTTTTTTATCAGTTGACTTTTCAAAAACCAACCACGTCAATCTAATGTGTGACGTCTGTCCACTGTGATACATATGACCCGGTATCTCGAAAAGGGGCCCTTATAGCCTTTGAGACACCCATGTTTCCAGATCAGCCTGCACCTAAGCGCAGCCTGATCAGGATCCATATTGCTGTCTTACATTTGCTACAGGTTACGATGAAACTATCTGAGAACAACATGTATCCTGATTAGACTGTGCGTATGCACAGGCTGATCTGGAAACAGGTTGCTCTCATATGCCATAAAAGACCATTTTCCAGATCTGCGAACAATTATTCATTACAATGCAAGCGGATAATAAAGGAATGAAGACACAATTCACTATAAAAAGTCATTTAATAATTCACATTAAAATTCTATTAACAAAACACATAATTATTGTAGCTCTTGTTCTAATACCTCGTAGGCCGCGGCCTTAGCGCAGTTGGTAGCGCATCTGACCCTCATTCGAGAGGTCCTGGGTTCGATACCCGGCCGCGGCTAATACCCTTTCTGACAAAATTGTCACCCACCAATGGGTTTGAAATCGTTAACCTAAGTGGGCGAGCAGCTGGAGGCTCGGTAAGGGTGTTGTGGTAGTACTGGTTTGAGAAACAACAGGAATCCATGGGTAGGTGCTCCAGCCGCCGCGATATGACCCTGGTAGTTGAAAACGGCGTAAAACCCCAATAAACTCAAACTCTAATACCTCGTAATCTCATCTTGTTTAAGGCATTCCATCCGTCATAACAATACAAAATACTTCATGCAACTTCCAGCATCATCCGTGGAAACAGATATTGAGGAGGGAATCCCTCGTCAATTTAACCCTTTCCCAAAACAAGACCTGGTTTTGACGATCCTATTAGAAAAGGCTTAGGAAAACATTGAAACAAAAGAAGAAACTGCTGATAACCAGCAGTTTCTCCTTTTGTGTCAATATTGTCTGTGCCATACTTTACACAAATCATATCTTTCATAACATCCATTTTGTCATTTGTGGCAGTTTTTGAAGTGGATCACCCTAAAATTTGCCGTTTGGGAAAGGGTAAAATTGCCACAAATGCTGCCCGTAAGTTGACAAGGGTATACCACCGTCAATGTCCATTGTCACAGCTGAGCAGCAAGTTGCATGAAGTGTCTGGTATCTAATGATGGATGGAATACCTTAAAGCTGTTGTAACGAGGTCGTTGAAGAAAGCAGCGATATATATAAAGATCAACGAAATGGTGAGTGATTACAGGCAAATTTCTCAACATCTACATCATATAGAGAAAACCAGACCTGGTTTTGACATTCCTTGCATAAAATACTTGAGGAAACATTAAGACAAAAGAAGAAAGTACTGATAACTAGCACTGCAGCTTTTGCCTCAATATTTTCCCATGCTATTTTGTACACATATTTTGCTATCTTTGGCAATGCCATTTGTTGTCTGCATCAGCTTTCAATTGAAACAGTCCGAATCAATCAAATATTGATAAACCCTTTCCCAAACGAGACCTGTTTTTGATGATCGCCTGATATTGTCATCTGCAACATCTTTGAATTTGAAACAGTCGAAAAAAATCAATCTGATAACTAGTTCCAAATTGTATAATCAACAGCGATGAATTTTGTGCTAAAAATAGACTGGGAATGTTTTGATAAACTGTCTGTTTTTGTTATAAAATAACTACAGCTTGAATCAAACAAATACCTCTCTGTAGTCAAAATTGTGTAAAACTACGAAAACGAACCCCCCCCCCCCCCCCCCCCCCCCCTTTGGATTTTCAAAACCCCTTCAAAGAAACCCTAAATCTGCCGCAGTTCCAGTGTACATCGCAATATGACACTGGTTT